>JAENRT010000065.1:0-10824 GCA_032173475.1 Amanita phalloides | reverse complement strand
AATGAGGTCAATACTAAATTAGTACATGATCTCAACAAACTATCAGAATGAGAGGCACTATGGAATCTAGCGCAACTATGGCAACAAATTGTATACGCCACAGGTAAACAAGAAATTGATTTATGCTGTGTGCTTACAACAATGGATACTGGTGAAACAATTAATGTGTTAGCACTGGTCGATTCTGGATGTACGGGCTCTTGTATTAATGAAGAATTTGTGGAACAACACAAATTAAATAAACGACAGTTGATCAAACCATTACCAGTCTACAATGCAGATGGATCTCAGAATGCAATGGGAAGCATTGAATACATGACAATTTAAACTGCGAATTGGGGATCATGAAGAAATAATAGAATGCAGTGTGGCACGATTAGGGAAAACGGACTTGTTCTTAGGTCACAATTGGCTCAGACACCATAATCCGGCTATTGACCGGAAGAGGAAAGAAGTCTGGTTTACATGGTGTCCCAGGACTTGCTGGGCATCATTGCAAGTCGAGGAACCTGAAGATGAAGTAGATCCACTGGAAAGGTTACAGGAAGGCGAACGATTGTTGGCTATTGAAATTGGGGAACCGGAACTTAGACTACAATCAATGGCAACCAATATCGCCGCTAAGGAATCTGAAATGGCTCAAAAACGTACTATGGAAGAGGTAGTGCCTAAACATTATTTAGGACATCGAAAGGTTTTCGAAAAGGAAACCTTTGATGAATTACTGCCGCAACGACCGTGGGATCATGCCATTGAATTAATCCCAGGAGCAAAACCAGTGGATTGTAAAATATATCCTCTAAACCGAGACGAACAAGCACAGCTTGATGATTTCCTTAAAGAAAACCTGGAGTCAGGATGAATCCAGCCCAGCAAATCACCAATGGCGTCACCATTCTTCTTTGTCAAGAAAAAAGACGGGAAATTACAACCAGTGCAGGATTATAGGTGACTAAATGAAATGACCATCAAGAATCGGTATCCACTACCTCTTATTGGTGAACTCATGGACAAATTATCCAGGGCTAAGATATTCTCAAAGATGGATATCCACTGGGGATACAACAATGTTTGCATTAAGCAAGGCGATGAGTGGAAAGCAGTGTTCCGAACAAATAGGGGGCTCTTTGAGCCACTGGTCATGTTCTTTGGCTTAACCAATTCTCTGGCAACTTTCCAAACCATGATGAACGACATCTTCCAACAAGAAGTAGCCGAGGGATGGGTGGTTATTTATATGGATGACATACTAGTATTCTCGTCTACACAGGATGAACATACAAAACATGTTAATCGTATATTGGCAAAATTGGAAAACCACAAGTTATCACTTAAACCAGAAAAGTGTTGGTTTGATCATCCAGAAATCGATTTTTTGGGCCTAGTAATTAGTGAAGATTCCATTCGAATGGAGAATGGCAAAGTTAAAGTGATCGCAGAATGGCTGACCCCCACCTGTAAAAGGGAGCTCCAGCAATTTCTGGGCTTTGTAAACTTCTATTGACGATTCGTGGAAGGTTTCACATCGACAGCTAAACCGCTGACCAAATTGACTGGGAAGGACAAGTGGCTATGGACTGAACTACAAGACGCAGCCTTTCAGGGACTGAAAGACCTTGTGGTGAGGGAGGTTGTACTCAAGATTCCAGATGATGAGGGACAATTTCGAATTGAAGTGGATGCTTCAGACTTTGCAATTGGCGGAATCTTGTCTCAACAGGGCAAAGACGAATCTTGGCGACTGGTAGCATTCATTTCAAAAGCCTTAAATGATGCAGAGTGGAATTATGAAATCTATGACAAGGAAATGCTAGCCGTAATGCACACCTTCTATGAATGGTCGCACTATCTCAAAAGTGCCAAAGAAATTGTAGAGGTCTTAACAGATCATCAAAACTTGATGTACTTCTGAAAGCCACAAAATCTTAATCGACGACAAGCATGATGGGTCACGGACTTACAGGAATACAATTTCATTATTAAACATCGATCTGGGAAGTCAAACTCCAAGGCTGATATCCTGTCATGAAGAGCGGATCATCATCCAGGAGGTCCAGATAATGAAGGAGTAATCTTGTTTAAGGAAGATCTATTCGTCAGGGTTTACGACAATGACAGGGCCATCGAGGACATAATCAAGGATATCCGGAAGATTCCTAATCAACAATGGGAGACTCAGGTTTGGACAGGATTGGACAATAATGACAAGGACTTTAAAGTAGTTAACGGACTAGTAGAATGGAAAGGCAGGGTTTATGTCCCAGCAAACATACATACTCACAAATCGCTATTGGCAATATATCACTCTTGGGGACATCCGGGAATTGATAAAACAGTGGAACTAGTAACGAGGGACTTTTGGTGGCCACAGATGTGTAAAGACATTCAAAACTACATCACTGGATGTGAAACCTGTCAAAAGGTGAAACCAGATAGACAGGCTCGAGCGGCACCACTTCATCCCAACGAAATTCCAGGCACACCATGGGAGATTATTTCAATGGATTTAATTGGTCCACTCCCCGAATCCAAGGGAAACGACATGATCTTGGTCATTGTAGACCGGTTTACAAAAAAATCTTATTTCTTACCCACTATGTCCACTATCACATCGCAAGGAGTTGCAACTCTGTTCCGCGATAATGTATTCAGGGATCATGGGCTACCAAAGAAGATCATCAGTGACCGAGGGCCACAATTCATTTCTAAATTCATGGACGACCTTTACAACATGTTGGGAATTAAGGCAAATCGCTCAACTGCATATCACCCACAAACAGATGGCCAAATGGAGCATGTTAATCAGATGGTTAAGGAGTTCCTCACTATGTTTGTGAACCATTGGCAGAATAACTGGAGTGATTGGCTTGCCGTTGCCCAATTTTGTCACAATGATCGTGTGCATTCGGCAACAGGGTATTCCCCGTTCTTCATGAATTATGGTCGACATCCATACAAAGGTCTCAATCCGACGCACGTGCCAAAGGTTGTGGCTGTCAAGGAACTAGCCAAACAAGTTGAGGGAATTCATGCCAATGCCACTGCTGCCCTTGAAAAAGCCGCAGAAACGATGAAGCAGAAATATGACGAGTCAAAGGCACCAGTGCATCAATATCAACCTGGCAACAAAGTCTACCTTAGCACGGCAAATCTCCCAATGCTCAGAGTCACCAAAAAGCTAGATGGCAAGTTTGTGGGTCCCCTGGAGGTTGTCAAGAAAATCGGACAGTCAGCATACCAGCTGAAGATTCCTGCATCCTGGAAGATCTACAATGTATTCAATGAGGTCCACCTCAAACCATATAAGGAACCGGTTTTTCCTGCTCAAAAGGAAAAAGCTGCATCGCGCAAAGAAGCGCAAATGGTTGAGGAGTCCCAGGATGATGAATACAAGGTAGAAGAAGTAATGGACAGTCAAGTCAGTGGGTGCGGTGGTGGACGATTGGAATACCTCGTCAAGTGGAAGAATTATCCTGTTGAGGAGTCAACATGGGAACCAGCGGAAAATTTGGACAATGCCAAGAAGGAAGTTCAGAAATTCCACAAGGCGAACCCTAGCGCGCCCCGGTGGATGGTCAATGTGCGAGACATAAGCACCAGTTTCCGCAAATGGCAAAACCACATGGCGATCCCAATTGCAAAGTGGCTGTATGGATGGGAGGATGGAAAATTCGAGCACGAGTACCTTGAGAAGCTCAAGCGCAACTGGCAATGGTGGAAAGGCAACTGTCGAGATATATATACCGAAGAAGACGGGTGGCATGAGTTTGTTAGGAACTCAGAATAACTTTTACGACCAACGTGGCTTCCCAGGACGTGAAGCCTTAAGGGGGGGGTCATGTTACAACTATATCTATTTTTCACTATTTTTCTGTATTTTATCTGGAGGCCTATGGACACAGGATGACATACCAATATGCATAGGGGCTTAGAGGATCCGTTATGGAAGGACTGATTAGGTAAGCCATGGGTGGTGATACAAAGGTCTAGGCATAGGGGTCCAGAGTAGTCTAGCTATGGAGGGGTCTAGGCTGTTGCTGCGCGTGCATAGCCTTAGGGGCAGTGCAATCTGTGCGCACAGACCAGAGACTGAGGTATATAAGGAGGAGTGTCCATAGGTAGGAGTCCTAAGACTCTAGATAGTTTGCTCTCACCCAGCTTACTCTTCTACTGTGTCAATACATCTCATCTCCGTCACTATCATCTTTGAGACCTGTGGTTGTGGTGGGATCCGTCCTAACAGGTTTGAGGTGGACCTCATTGAATACGTTGTAAATCCTCCAGGACGCGGGGATTTTCAGCTGGTATGCAGACTGCCTGATTTTCTTTACAATCTCCAGGGGACCCACAAACTTGCCATCTAGCTTTTTGGTGACTCTGAGCGTTGGGAGATTTGCCGTGCTAAGGTAGACTTTATTGCCAGGTTGATATTGACGCACTGGTGCCTTTGACTCATCATATTTCCGCTTCATCATTTCTGTGGCCTTTTCAAGGGCAGCAGTGGCATTGGCGTGAATTCCCTCAACTTGTTTAGCTAGTTCCTCGACAGCCACAACCTTTGGCACATGTGTCGGATTGAGCCTTTTGTATGGATGCTGACCATAATTCATGAAGAACGGGGAATACCCTGTTGCTGAATGTGCACAATCATTGTGACAGAACTGTGCTACTGTGAGCCAATCACTCCAGTTATTCTGTCGATGATTCACAAACATGGTGAGGAATTCCTTAACCGTTTGATTCACGCGCTCCATTTGTCCGTCGGTCTGCAGGTGATATGCGGTTGAGTGATTTGCTTTAATTCCCAACATGCTGTAAAGGTTGTCCATGAATTTAGACACAAATTGTGGCCCTTGGTCACTGATGATCTTCTTTGGTAATCTGTGTTCCCTGAATACGTTGTCACGAAATAAAGTGGCAACCCTTGTGACGTAATGGTGGACGTTGTTGGTAGGAAGTAAGATTTTTTGGTGAATTGATCCACTATCACCAGAATCATATCATTTCCTTTTGATTCCGGGAGTGGTCCAATCAGATCCATTGAGATAATCTCCCATGGCACCTCTGGAACCTCGTTAGGGTGAAGTGGTGCTGCCCGAGCCTGTCTATCAGGTTTTGCCTTTTGGCAGGTTTCACATCCAGCGATGTAATTCTGAATGTCTTTGCGCATTTGTGGCCACCAAAAGTCCCTTGTTATTAGCTCGATTGTTTTATCAATTCCTGGATGTCCCCAAGAGTGATATATTGCCAGTAGTGATTCACGAGTGTGTATGTTTGCTGGGACATAAACCCTGCCTTTCCATTCTACTAGTCCATTAACTACTTTAAAGTCCTCATTGGCGTTGTCTAATCCTGTCTGAACCTGAGTCTCCCATTGTCGATTAGGAATTTTCTGAATGTCCTGATGATGTCTTCTATGGCCCTGTTCATTGTCGTAAACCCTGATGACATAAATCTTTTTTAAGCAAAGATTACTCCATTCATTATCTGGACCTCTTCCTCCGGCGATGATTGATCTGCCTTCGTGACAGGATATCAGCCTTTGGAGTTTGACTTCCAATCGGTGTTTAATAATGAAATTGATTCTTGCAAGTCCATGCACCCATCAACACTTTCGTCTATTAAGGTTTTGGTGGCTTTCGAAAGTACGATCAAGTTTTGGATGATCTGTTAAGACTTCTACAATCTCTTTGGCACTTTTGAGATAATGCAAACCATCATAAAAAGATGCATTCAGCTAGCATTCCTTATCATAGATTTCATAATTCAAACGTTCTGCATCGATTTAAGGCTTTTGGAAATAAATTGCCACCAGTCGCCAGATTTGTCTTTGCCCTGTTGAGACAAGATTCGCGATTGCAAAAATCGGAAGCATCTACTTCGATTCAAAATTGTCCCTCATCGTCCAGAATCTTGAGTACAACCTCCCTCACCACAAGGTCTTTCAGTCCCTGAAAGGCTGCATCTTGTAGTTCGGTCCAGAGCCACTCATCCTTCCCAGTCAATTTAGTCAATGGTTTAGCTGTTGATGCGAAACCTTCCACAAATCACTGATAGAAGTTTACAAAGCCCAAAAATTGCTGAAGTTCCCTTTTACAGGTGGGAGTTGGCCATTCCGTGATCGCTTTAACCTTGCTGCTCTCCATTCGAATGGAATCTTCACTAATTACCAGGCCTAAGAAATCGATTTCTGGGCGGTCAAACCAACATTTCTCTGGTTTGAGTGATAACTTATGATTCTCCAATTTTGCCAGAATACAGTTAACATGTTTTGTATGCTCATCCTGTGTAGATGAGAACACTAGTATGTCATCCATATAAATAACCACCCATCCTTCAGCGACTGTTATGATGACAAGTTGTCATTCAATCTAATCAATGACGTTATGCCATGAGGATTGTCCGAGACAATAACAATGAAGAGTCTGGCGAAACGCGATTGAGTAGACAGCCTAAGTCCCGACGAAGGAGACTCAGGCTTTGAGACGAGTGAGGCGATGAGAGTGCTTGAACAATACTTTGACAATCTCACCAGAAAACTAGGAGTTCCCAGAGATGTAACTTGTGTATTACAAGCTAAGTCGAACTTAAGGTTCTACCTAGACAAAACTCTCGTTATTTATACCATGAACCTACTGTCTGTAAAAGCGTAAATGAATGTGTTAGAGAAATGATATATAGCTATGAGATCATATACGTCATTAGTGATATTCATAGCGACGTCATAGAAACGGAAATGATGGTAGGCATATGTCATTAGATGAAAGGGTCACGCTTATGTGAGCAGTGACATTGCATAATCATAGAGGAAGAGGTGGCGGACGATGCATAAGATAGTTCAGAAAGGGAAGTGCTGGACATAAAAAAATGAAAATGTTTTTGCATGGGTTGTAACACTAAGCTCTCCTTTAGAGAACTTGTCCCACAAAGTTACTAATCCGATATAATACAAAAATGAAAACAGAAGTCAAGGGCTTACTCAACATTATTTAAATTCAGTTTGGTCCACCAGGCGGCTTTCTGAGGTGCGAATTTCTCCGTCATCGCTATCTGGGCAATTCAGTTATTAAACCAAGCACGGCATTCGTCATCATTATCAAAGGTAACTGTTCCAGGGCAGGTCCCTTTGATATTCCCTTGGGCACGTTCAAATGGGTTGTGCAGGGCGGTAGGAGGTGGGTGCGAGGGGCGATGGCGGTTGCTGACGTTCGGGGCTGTGCTGATGGTCCAAGGGGTTGATCCGGCATCAACGGTTCGATTTATAATGGCGTCTGGGAGGATTGCTCGGCTAGGACGTGTTGTGACGTCAACGTTCCCTCAAGAGTTTGCAGGATCATTGCATTGGGGCGGCGTGGTTGTTTGCGTGGTGCCTGTGGTGTTGTGGGCAGGTTTCCTCTCTGCCTAGGTGGAGTAATGGCGGTTGACTGATGTGAAGACGATCGCGGATTAATGGGTATAAGCGGGGATGTGGATCCTCTGGTTTCATTTCAAGAGGGCGTCCTCGTTCAATAAGCGGGCACAGTAGAGTCAAGTTCAGCAAGAGTCTGAAACTACTACTTGCGTTTCATTTCCATTGCAGGATAGTGCGCGGCGTGCAATCGGTCTGGGTGGGAAATTTATCGTTGACTAACTGGATGCTGGCCAGGGTCTTGTTTTTCGCTTCTCAATTTGGTCCAAGGATGGTCGCCAATCTGATCTTGAATTTCATCTGAGATGTCGGATGATCTAACATGTCAGTTAGGAACGCCCAGTAAATAGGGTTGAACCAGGAATCTGACTTGATCAAGTTCCTGACATCATTGCATTTGGCGAGAGGATGCGTATTCGGGTTAGCTTGACTAGCTTGATCACCAATGATGTATTGTTCAATGTTGGTTATTAATAGCAGCGGAGGAGATCCAGTGCAAGCTGATGAGATTATCTGGATAGACTCGGTGAGTTCCCACACAGGGGGTTTGATGTTGATGAAAAAGTTTTGACGCAAAGGTGAGTACAGTTCGAAGTTTGTATACTCAATAGGCAATCGTGTCTTGATTGGCGCATGGCGTGCTGTCGCGGAAAGTTGTTCTCCAGACTTGTGCAAGATGAAACAATGATTGCTTGATCCAATTGATCCAGGCGGGAAAGCGCCAGGCTCTCCTAATTCAACCAAGTATTGTGGATAGGTTAGAACAAAGAGATAAACGCTCCTGAAAATCCATTGAGTTCCTCGGAGTTGGAACGGTTCGTTGGACCTCAGCTTCCATCGTGATGTAACAATATTCATTTCTGCCACTGCTGGTGCTTGTGCTGCCATCTGCTGGACTGTTTCCAGTGCCCATCTTGGTATCCATCGGAGTGTCCGATGGAATGTGTACCCTGATTACTCTCAGTACCACATGACTAGAATCTGATCTCATAGCTACCTGCTCGGTACATGCTTTCTCACCATGGCGAGGAGGAGATTTGGGCCGGTGGTGGTCGAGGTGGGCCGTCGGCATAATGGCGACTATGAGGAGTCATTGGTCTGTGGGAATGTGACTCCAGCACGATGTCATTAGCGCGTCGAAGTCAGAAGGGGGTGTCATTCGCGTGGTCAATAAGCCTGGGGGTTGTAGCATTGACCTAGCAATGAAAGGGTTAAGGGATCGTCCTTGCCTCATCGACTGCGATGGTAGGTGAGTAGAATATGTGCAATGGGGGCGAGGAGGAGCGAGGAAGACATATAAGTTTCGGTTGTTTAGTGATGCAAAGATGCTGGGGCTAATTGGAGTCGTCTTCTGCTTTTATATGTCTCTTAAAAGTTCTTCCGCATTTGTCAAGTTGCGTTCAGGTTTCCCAAGTGTTCTTTTGTGACATATCTATAACCTTTCATTTGACAAGATATTGATATGGAGTTTTCCTTTTCTTGCAATGTTGATGATCACTTCAACTCATACTCTTCTTGTCCATTGATGAGTCAGGTGGTGCGTCTTCATTTCATTTCGTCCATGATGGCATCGGTTCCTTGTAGGGCATAAGGAGTGCTGCATGAAACACTGATGAATCACCATTGGCTCTGCAGTAATTTTAGTCTGTATTTACTGTCCTAGAACTTTTTCTATAGAGAATGCGTCCTTCCCATTAGGGGCGAGTTTTCGTTTTTCATATGGTATCTGGAGATTTTCTGGTATCCTAACCATACTTTGTCACCTCTTTTGAAGAGGCTTAGAAGTGGCGCATAGTGCGTTGCTGTCATTTTTTTAGACATGCTAGTTTGTGTGCGGCTAGCACTTCTTCTCTTGCTTATATGTAGTTGTTCAGATGTGGCATCTGCCAGCGGGTTGCATCAGTGCGTTTTACTACTTTCTGGTTTAGTGCTACCGGGTCTGTTCACATACATAAGTGGAAACGGTGTTGTTTCAGCTCTTGATGAGTGCATTGATTATGTGCAAATTCGGCAATAGGGTAAAATTCCTGCTCAGTTGGCTACGTCATAGGCAACCAGAATATTCGGAGATAGATTTCGAGAGAGTCCTGATTTAGGCATTCAGACTGTCCATCAGTCTGTGGATGAAATGCTGTGCTCATGCAATGTTTGATCTTGGAGGCGGCGGGGGGCAACCTTGGGTTTTATAAAAATTTTTTTTTTTTCCTTTTAAAAAAAAACTTTTTTTTGCCTGCGAATTTTATGCCAGGGAGGGTTTTTTTTTTTTCCCCCCCCCCAAAACCAATCTAGAGATCATTGACGTCAGGTAGGCCAAAGCATTTGAATACTTCTTTGATTATAGCGTTGCTGTCTTTATACCGCTGCTGTGGTGGAATGGTAATCTTTAATTCTACTCGAAACACATCCCTTGCTAAGGCCTTGATCGGAACACGACAAGAAATAGAATCAAACATTACGAAAGGGGCAGGTCGGTTGATGAAATCATAGTTAATCTGTTGAAAAGCCATTGGGCGTGGGAAATGATTAGTGTCCAAAGGCGCGGCAGTGGTGAGTATTGTGGATTTCATCTGGTTGGCATGTCCCCACAGCGCGAGTGCGTGCATATTTCTTTAATAACCACTGCTCATTCGCAGGCCACCAATTACCGTGCTTTAATAGAGCAAGCGTTTTAAAGAAGCCAGGTGTCCTGCCGCTTGGCGATTCATGGTTATTCTTGATGATGTCCACGGTCGCAAGATCGAGATCATCAGGGGCAACGATAGGTGATGCCTTTGTATAACTAATTAGATTTCTCCTTTCAAATCTTCAGTTGGAGATATTGCTTCTAAAATGGCAGTTGGGGGGTTGGATTTATTTTTCTATTTTTTTGGGGGGCGGGGCCCCGAAAACGGCCACTGTTTGATGTTGTTAACAAACGTGTCAGTGGCGTTGCTATTAATAATCCTTTCGTGGAAGATCCTAGTAGAGAGCGATTGGATGAACATAAGTCTGGAGCATATGACTTTCTCGTTGTCTTCTTCTCCTTGCAGTGTGATCAGGCAGCAGGAATAGCCTGGACGTCAGCTTGTGTCCAGTTTTGGCGCCAGGTACATGTATTAGTTACGAGATTTATATCTGATAGATTATTCCACCAACGAGCTTTGTCTTGCTGTCAGCGTTGAGGAACGAGCGCAGTAAAGTAGGTTAAGTTTTTATGATCACATCAGAATGATAATGGTATGCGGTGCTAGAGTGAGGTAATCTCCCATTCTTCGACTTGTTCGCGATAATAGCGTAGAGTTCTCTGTCATAAGATTTGCCAATTGCCGTTCCTGTTGGAGTTAATGTTGTTAAGATCGAATGTCCTCGACGCGATTCGTTCTAAAGTGACAGTGAACCAAACAGGAGTCTTGGTCTGTTCCCAGTCCTACTGACAA
>JAENRT010000064.1:239165-300648 GCA_032173475.1 Amanita phalloides | reverse complement strand
TTGAATGCCTTTGATGTTATGATGACAAGTCGTTGTCCAATCTAATCAATGACGTTATGCCACGAGGATTGTCTGAGACAATAACAATGAAGAGTCTGGCAAAACGCAACTGAGTAGACAGCGCTAAGTCCGATAAAGGAGACTCAGGCTTGAGACGAGTGAGGCAGATGAGAGCGCTTGAACAACAACTTTGACTATCTCACCAGAACTAGGAGTTCCCAGAGATGTAACTTGTGTATTACAAGCTAAGTCAAACTTAAGGTTCAACCTACGACAAACTCTCGTATTTATACATGAACCTACTGTCTGTAAAAGGTAATGAATGTGTTAGAGAATGTATCATAGCTATGAGATCATAATGCATCATTAGTGATATCATAGTGACATCATAGAAATGAAATGATGGTAGGCATATGTCATAGATGAAAGGGTCACACTTATGTGAGCGGTGACATTGCATAATCATAGAGATGAAGTGGCGATGCATAGGTAGTCAGGAAAGGAAGGTGCTGACATAAGAAAATGAAAATGTTCACATGGGTTGTAACACTAGCTCTCCTTTAGAGAACTTGTCTTCAAGTACTAATCCAATATAATACAAAAATGAAAACAAAGTCAAGGGCTTACTCAACGTTATTAAATTCGGTTTTGGTCCACCAAGCTGGCTTTCCGAGGCGGAATTCTTCATCATCACTGTCTGGGCAATTTCGGTTATTAAACCAAGCACGGCATTTGTCATCGTTATCAAAGGTAACTGTTACAGGGCGGGTTCCCTGTTGATATCCTTGGCACGTTTGATGGGTTGTATGTGGGCGAGTAGGAGGTGGGCGCGAAGGGCGAGGTGGTTGCTGACGTTCGAGGCGTGCTGATGGTCCAGGGGTTGATCCAGCATCAATGGTTCTATTACTAATAGGTCTAGGGAGGATTGCTTGGCTAGGGACATGCTGTGACGTCAAGCATCCTTGAGAGTTGCAGATCATGCATTGAGGGTGGCGTGGTTGTTTTCATGGTGCCTGTGGCAATTGTGGGTGCCATTTCCTCTCTGTCTAGGCCGGAGTAGTGGGGTTGACTGATGTGAAAATGATCGGAGGAATTGATGGGTATGGCAGAGGTATGTGGATCTTAATCAATTCGACATATATTGGGTCTGAGTTGCAACTGAACGTCAATGATCACACGACATCTCAAGATGCTTATTCGCAACCTTCTCCTCCTTTCTTTCCTTTGGGTCCTGGTCCGAGCTAAATGCCCCCCGAATCAGATTGATATCCCGCACGTCATCAAATCTGCTAAAAACATGAAGGAATTCAACTATGATCATGCCAATAGTTTTTTACACAAAGTGATACGTCACATATGACTAGCATTCAATGTTTCCTCAGCACGGCTGTTGGTCTAGATTGAAGATTATGGGGCGCGTATAGGTGGCATATCACTGACATTCAATGTTTTCTCCCTCAACAGGCTGCTGGTTTGACAGGTGGCTTGCCTCCTTTCTCGCATTCAACTCGAGAAACTATGTTTCCCACGTGGTCGTCAAGTATTCCCACACGCGTTCTTGGAATGGCAGTTGTGTTTTTATGTATGTTTCCTGACTTTGCAGGAACATCAGGTGGAGCCAGATGTCCACTTCACCGGTTCATGTGTACCGGTCCCCGCTGCCAAAAGTTTGCGTTATATGATGGTATGCAACGTACTACTAACATTCAATGTCGTCTCCCTTATAAGCTATTGGTTTAGGTCAAGCACGTTATGATCCACGCACCGCTATATGTTATACAGCTTGGGTGCGGAAAATTTTGTGCTCGTTCGATCCATGATTTCGATAGTCGGGTCAATACGTGGAGCCTGTGTTATTACGATTGCTTGTTAATACACGCGCTAGTTGTCAGTGTCCCACGAGCGCCACCCGTGGCGCGCATTGGGCACTAACTTTGATCAAGAAAAAACATAGAGAGCAGCGAGAGCCAATGGCAACGCCGCAGTCTGCGCATCCTTGCAACAATATGTTTGGCCTTGCTTGGCGCGTCCAATATTATGAACGCTCAAGGCCTCACCGCGTTGACGCTGTTCCTATCATAAGCTCGGGACGTGTTCCTCCAAGCGAACGAACGGAGGCCCTCACGTGGCGGGTTGACAAGACATCTTCAAGACCATGATCCGTAAAAGGAAACGCACCTCCTGAGTGCATGTGCAACATCCCCTCCTTTCCTGGACTCCGTCCCGATTGGGATGAGGCTTGGACTCGGAACCACTGCCACCGATCTCGCCGCATGTCTCCACACAACCATCTCCCAGTGCTTGACGTCGAGGCCAAGTTGCCTTCTCCTCGACTCGCACGACATCATCTCATAAAAGGGTCTGTCATTTGTATCCTCCTCACACTCATATTGTGCGCATCGTTGCTTTATCCGTATCTCTCATTGGTACGGGGATTTCTTGGCGTGCAGCCCGACTCGATGACTGGATCTCTGCGTTTGCCCTTGCCGGACGCCACAGATATCCCCAGTCAGAGTCAGCCCACACATGGGCAGGACGAGCCTCTCTACTCCGGCGACAGTGATCCAGTCTGGACTTACAGAAAAGGGCAAGTCAAGAATGCGTTCAAGCACGCGTTGGCGGGTTATCTGCAATACGCGTATCCAAACGACGAACTCGCCCCGCTTACGGGAACGTTTACAAACAAGTGCGTATGGACATGTCCTAGACACGCTTTGTCTGTCTGACTCACTTTCCTCGCTCGAGGTTCAATGCGTGGGGCGTTTCGCTGATCGACTCACTGGATACGATGTGGATCATGGGTTTGAAAACCGAATTTGGTCAAGCTATGGAACATGTCGCAAGCATGAATTTTACCCTTAGCCGGGTATGCCAACTACCCCTCTTCGCCTTTGACTCTCTCGTCTAAATGTCGAATACTTTTTTGTCCCGTGCAGAATGGATACATACCGTTCTTTGAAACAACAATTCGGTACCTCGGAGGCCTCTTATCTGCTTACGCGCTCTCTGGCGAAACTATCCTGCTTTCACGTGCGGATGACTTGGGACAGAAATTGCTTCTTGCATTTAACGCCACGGCATCCGGTATGCCTGCGTATTCCGTCCATCCAACAACGTGAGCTTTTTCCCACATTGCTGTTGTGTTACATGCTTCTTATTCCACCCTTTTTTGGCTGTAGAGGATCACCGAATTGGGGATGGATGGGTCCCAACGTCCTTTTCGCGGAGGTGGCCAGTTGTCAGCTCGAGTTCAAATATTTGGCAAGAATGACTGGCCGGCTCGAGTATTATCGCAAAGTGCGTTTGTTCTTCTTCCGGCAAGGGAGGAATTCCCCAATGTAATCTGCCCGTATGCCAGGCCGAGAACGTAATGTCGATTTTGTATCGAGCAAATGTCGTTGATGGACTTTTCCCCGAACGTTGGGATAGCGAAACGGGTGAACCTATTGTCGGTGCGCATTTTTTCTCGAAATACTTTTTCTTGTGTGCAGTTCGCTTGATAGTCCTGATATTTGATTTCAGGGCGTATTACGGCTGGAGCGGCCGTGGACAGTGGGTACGAGTATTTGCTCAAGCAGTACCTCATGACGGGGGATACCAAAGCTCGAGATCAATGCAAGTGTGACCTTCCCCAGCCGTATACGACGACCATTATTAACGTTTGCATTGTCAAAACAGATATCAAGTCCGCTAACGGCATCATCAACCACTTACTCTACGTTTCCCCTAATCGCAGTCTGTTATATGCCACGGACCTGACGCGAGACATACCGTCACATCGGTACGAACATTTGACGTGTTTCCTACCTGGAATGCTGGCGCTGGGTGCCCACTTTGTGGACGGCATGACAGCGAAGGACAGGGAGAGGCATTTGTGGGCTGCAAGGGGCCTGGCATATACGTGTTATGTGTCATATGTTGATCAGGAGAGCAGGCTGGGCCCGGACGTGTTGCAGATGCGGGGCGGCGGGAGGAAGTGGGTTGATTTGCTGAGGGAATGGGAGGAGGGGGACGGAGATAAACGGGATAAGAGTGTGCCACCGGGTTTGGGTGAGCCCCCGAAGGAGCGAACGGTGGACGGGAGGGACTATACAAATCTCTTCAGGGGGTATTTGTTGCGCCCGGAGGTGAGTGTTGATCGTGTGGCTGTTGCGAAGTTTTCTAATTAGGTAGACTGTGGAGAGCCTATTTTATCTCTGGAAAGCGACTGGCGACGATCGCTGGCGCGAGCGCGGATGGGAGATATTCCAAGCGATTGAGGAATGGTGTAAGGCGAACTATGGCTACGCGACTGTCAATTCGGTTGATATCGAGCCGTTCGGGAAGGATAACGACATGCCGAGGTGAGTTGCTGCTCCTGTTGGACGATGTGTTGACCCACGGCCATGCGAAGCTGGTTCCTGGCGGAGACACTCAAGTACCTGTATCTGTTGTTCGATGATACAAATTCAATACCGCTGGACCGATGGGTTTTCAATACAGAGGCACACCCCTTGCCGGTGTTTAGTTGGGCAGAGTGGGAGAAGCGGGTGTATAATATTTCATACTAACCGATGTAGAAGATGCTATCAGCTGTTCGTTTTGTACATTCATACTGCATTTATTGCGCGTGTCATTTGTATCCAAATTCCAAATGGTGAAATAAACATTTCTTTGGCGAATTCCAAAAACCGATCGCGTTACTTCATCAGTTCTGGCACATTTCCGCGAAAAAAAACCTAAGCGAGTCAACTTTCCACTCAGATTGACGATATTAAAATTCTCTCGCTACTGCGAAATTAGTCAAGTCGTGAATCAGGCTAGTTATAACCCTCCAAAGTAAGCAGCTACGCAAACCTTTTGATCCCAACCATGGTGACGACAGGAATGTCAATCCGTTAAAATGTATTGTGTGACACAGACGACCTGGGGGAACGCACGATATACGATGAGTCAACCTGTCCCGTAGTTCCGAATGATTGCGAACATTCGACATGGATGAAATTATTTTTAACTCGGGACGGCAAGTCAGGGGCTGCGCTATTTTTGTCAGACGAATAATTCTCTTCTGCCCGAGGCCTGAGATCTGAGAGTGGAAACTAATCGATAGCTGATGCAGCCTGGAGATCAAAGGCCTTGAATACGGCCACGGCGAGGCGATCCTTCTCGGGTACTACGACGTACCGTGGTTATCTCTTGCGTAATTGGCCCTTCTTTAAGCGTCCGAGGAGCGGGCATTGTTGTGTCAATGAGAAAAATGAAGGCACTCCTGTCGTTGACAAATTCCCTTATCGTCATAAGAGTAAAGCCGTGGAGAAATTGGTCGACTGTCTGATGGTGGTTGGAAAGTAAGAAAGAATGAGACATGCGAGCAAGATCGATTTAAATTTTTAAAAAAAAGTCGTCAGCCTCCAAATCAACATACTCCAATTGAGATTGAGGCCGACTTTTTTCATTGCTATACTCAAAAAGACCCCTTAGTACGCTCCTGAGGATGTACAAAATATCAAGTGGACTGAGAGTTGCGTCGGCGCGTCAGCGAGTGCGCAGCGACCGATTGATTAAGCGCGGGCAGATTTTGAACGCTTGCAGTGCTTCGCCGAAGCGGCGATGCTTTGGTTTCAGCATGACGTGAAAGCAACGAACAAAGTGTACCACTTGTAGCCTCGGATAACATATCCGCGGACGATGAGCTGAAATCGCTAATGCTTTCGGCGCGTGATCGGAGTCCCGCTGCCTGGTCAAGATTTTAGTCTGACAGTTGCAACCGGAATGGCAGCCCGCCCAACACAAGCGATCATTTTCCGTGATCCGTGATTAGCGGATGTGATATACATATCCCACAGTGCCTGGACCTGATGAGCGCTGAGCGCTGAACGTCAATTGATAGTGTTTGCAGTCACTGGTGTCACGCTCGCCGCCATGACTCTCAGCAGGCCAGCGACAGCGTCTACCGCGCAACAGACCATCAGAGTTAATCCAGATGTAGAAATCCTGCCTTCACCGGCCTTAGAGAAGAACCATCACAGGCCAAGCAAGGCAAAACGCCGGTGGATGCAGCTCGCTCGGTCTTTCAAGCGTCCATGGACGATTCCACGGGCGTTGCAATGGATACCTGCAAATTTTACGTGGGACAAGCTCAAACCAGTCATCAGATGTGCTGTTTCAGCGTGGATCGCCATAGTGTTGTTTATCATCCCAGAGGTCAGCAGGTTCATGGGACAGGTATGCGCATATATTCTACGTAGGTGCAAACGATTTTGATGTGTGAAGGCTGCTTTTTTGATCACGATCGGTACGTGCCACGAGCAGTACATGAAGGGCAATCATCATAATTACTTGATCACGCAGCTGCGATTGTATCACCTCCGAATGAGCCGTTCGTGTCCATTCTGGAGCGCGAGTTGGTTCTCTTGCTGTTCTCGAGTATAGGATGGGCGTAAGTTATGAAATATACTGGCAAAGTGTCAAGTTTTTTTTTTTTTTCATTTTATTCTAGTTGGTCTTGTATGGGAATATTCTTTGCACACCTTGCTCGTACCAACAAGACCAAGGCAACTCTGGCGGCTGTTCTGACAGGCCAGTTTTTGGAGGCTGCTGTAAGTGCGAGAGTACATCTGGTCCGAGCAAGACGTCTGACGTCGACTTAGCCGACTACCATCATCGCCGTGTGGATTTTTCTGGCAAGCGCTACTCTTCTCTATCTGCGAGCAAAACTGGGACCTGGTCCTTATATCTTTCCAATTATTCTTGCGTTGATCACTATCGGTAATTATCAATGACTTGTCCCTTTTTGCCAATCCACTGAAGTCATGAAACAGATTTGACGATGCAGAACGCTGTATTGTTCCCATTTCCATATTACCTGGTACGTCGTTTGACACGTTCAAGAGCTTGCTGTTTGACTAGTCAAGTTCGGGAGATCAATTATGATACCTCTCGCATTTCACTCTGCAATTAACGTGTTATGCTCTGCAATCGTCTTTCCAGATTCTGTCTCCTCTCTGTTCACAAAGCGCTTGCAAAATGTACTATTCCCACTTGCATCCGCACTCGAGCTACATCAAACTATCCTAACAACAGCACACGACTCTCCCGAGTTTACATCCCTCTCTTCCCAAATCACCTCGATTACTGGGAAAGCCGAAGATGCACTTGTTCCGCTCTCCGCCTCTGCTCGGCTGCTCAAAAGCGATTTGGTGTACAGCCGATTCGCGCCTTACGATTTCAAATGTGTGCAGGACAACCTAGGGCGGCTCATTGGACGGGCGGCGGGGATGGCAATGTATTTTACGTTCATTGACCCGACGAGGGAGAGGTTTTCCGTGACTCCTATACCATCATTACCCACGTCCCCAGTATTGGGGTCACCAGTTCTGTCAAGGCAACCGTCTTCAGAACGGTTGGGGCACAAAGGAAGGGAGTTGGGGAAGGAAGAGGAGCCTGCATCACAGAGCATTGTAACAAGGCGAAGAGGTCGTCCGACCTCAGATCGGTCTCCCTCGCTAAACCACACCCATGTGTCGGATCCCGATTTCCATTCTTCTCATTCACGTCCGCATCCGCGACCTTCGCACCATTCCCATTTGCATCATCCCCATTCACACCACCTCCACTACAGACTCCTTCATCTGAAGAAAACTTCGAGACACGAGCACGCCGTGGGCACCTTCGAGGTTCAGAAGTATTTGAATCTAGAGGCCGCGCATCTCCATACGCCGCTCGCGGATGCTTATACGCGGCAAATGCTGCATTTGATGCGGGATAGGTACGTTCAGCTTCTTTTCTCTCTCGTAGTATTTGACACCATTTCTGATTCGCACAGCTGCACGGAACTCTTGGAGGCTTGTCACGAAACCATCGTCACAACTCGGAGCTGGCTTGGGGGCGTGTTCAATAGGAGATTTTGTTTCTGGCGTTCTGCTGAGCAGAAACAATCGGAATGGCAAAAAAGGGTGCACGATTTGAAGGTTGTGAGAGATCGTTTGGGCACGGAGCTTGAGAGTTTTAGGACGAGCAAGAGGTGCGTGGTTGCTGTACTATGGCAGATATCTGCGTTCTGAGTGGAGAGAATCGAAGACACCTCGTCGTTGACCCTTACAGACAGTTGTTCGAGCCTGTCCCTCAGGCCGAAAATTGGGAGGAGGAGATGGAATACGGAGCACCGCCGCATAGATACCTTTTCCACTGCTACGTTTATCAGTACCACCTCATGCAATTTGGAGATGCTTCCCTAAATACGGTGAGCCCCCACTTTTTACTTCGCCAAGTTGCACTCACGTAGCTCCATAGTTGAACGGTATCATTGATCTTGAAGAGAAGAGACGAAGTGAGACGATATGGACACCGGCGCAACACCTTTTCAGGTTAAGCGGGAGTGCAGTTGCAGATAATGTCGAAAAAGACGTTGAAGAAGATCCAGGTTCGTGTGGCCTCCCACAGTCTTCTGTTGTCCCGATGGCACATTTGGACTTTAGATCGTGTCGAGGGTATGGAAGACTTTGATGATGATTTGACGATGCATCCGCAAAAACGAGACCCTGATGCGTTACCGCCAAGCAATTTCTTGGAACGAATTTCCGATTTCATATATCAAGCCGGAGTGGCAATGCTGAATGGCAATTTGGTGTACGCCGTTAAGGCTGGCTTGTTGACAGGTGTGTTCTATGTTGGAAAATTGAGTGTGTTTTTCTGAGTTTTGCACGTACTAGTGTTGTTGTTCCTTCCAAGTTTCTTTAAAAGCTCTGCCTCATTTGCGTATAGTATGTCCAACCTGAGCTTCGTCTATTCTCTGATTTTGAAATGTTCTCAGGACAGAAGTTTATATGGGCGGTGTGCGTCACACGTGCATGATGCACTGTGCAATGATTGATTTGATATTAGTTTCATGGGTCAATTGACGCTTGCACGGTTCCGTGGGGACACGGCCTTCACTTTTGTCAGCAGGATAAGTGCGACGTTCTTCGGTGGGGTTATTGGCATGGTCATCTGGTATGTTTACGATTTGTTGTAATGTAACACGCTAAGCAGCCATGTCATGCCAGGTACATTGCAGCAGGAAAAGACAATCGCGGTAACCCATACGGTCTAGCGGCCGTATTCGTCGTATGCTTCCCGCTAATATTTTATGCGATGCTGTATTGGCCTGTACCGCCGCTTACCCATATAATTATGTTCGTCACGGCGATGTTGGTCGTTGCATACTCGTACCAGGATGCGCATTTTCCGTCGCCAAGTTCGCCGGGTGTGGGGTTCGCCGTTACTTGGGTGAGTTATTGACAGTGAAGGGAGGGGAAATCTAATTTTCTTTTCCTCAACGATGACAGCGACGTTTTGTCCTCGTAGTAGTCGGTGTAACCATCGCATTGTAAGCCACAGTTGATACCTGCGGTTCATACTATTCACCACCACATAGCATTTTCTCCTTCTTTCCACCATCCACCACTAACCGCGCATACCATAGAAGACTTCTGTCCACGACATCTTCTGAGCTAGGCGCGATCTATTGTCAGGTCATTTCGTATACAAACTCAAGGCGGCAGGTGGAGAAGCCGGGGATTATCACAGACCTGTTGGCCATTCGTCGTAAATTGAGAAAAGCACATGCTGTGCGACAAAATGTCCGCTACGATGTGAATGTCGGATGATTGCCGGTTGTTGCTTTCTAAATTGTTCATGAGCCTAGGTTTCTTTACGCGGCAAGTGGCCTGAAAAGCGGTACCTTGCGATCCTGGAAACCCAATTGTAAGTTTACAGAAGCCTTAATCGTATTCTGTTAATAGAAGGGCCAGGCAAATTGCATTTGCGCTTTCGCACCTCGTGTCTATCGTTGGGCACCTGGATCTTTCTTGGTCTCGAGCATTTTTGCGAAGGACAAGGTTTAGCGATGTTGATTTTCAAGGTGATATTCTTGCCGTTATCAGTAAGTTGATGTTGGCGTGTCAAGTACGCTTTGACAAAGTATAATTGCAGCCATGATATCAACTGCCCTCAGAACAGGGCAGCCTCTGCCACAAATTACTCCTTGTCCCTTATTGGACAAGTTCCAGCTTCGCTTCCATGGGCTCGAGGCGATGCACAAAGAGTTACACGAGGATTACGGGCTGCCACGTCAATTGACACTCGATCTATTGAAGGATGAGCAGTACATGTCAGTCGCCGCGTTTGCAATCCTTCCCTTGTGGTGGATTCTCACTTTTCGGTTGTTCTTAGGACATTTTGCGTCGGCGTGTCCACTGCGTTTGGCATGATGACGCGCTTAGATAGACTGATGCTAGCTGCGAAGGAAGTTGTTGGGGAGCAGTACTACATTCGTGGTTTGGGACCTGAGCGTCATGGAAGTGTGGATCTAGGACAGAAACCATCCAGTTGAGGGTACCAGAGACGTGTTCTTCCGGGCTGATGGTCCCTAGCGTTGAGCGCCTATTTATAGAGCACCATTATAATAATAACCTTCATCACGAAATCAAAATATGTGGCTACTTGCATATCTTGCCAACGGCGAGTACCTGTGTTGGTCCTTATATAGACGGAGAAAACGTTTGAATAAATGGATAATTGTTCAGAGGAGTCCACGCGCGTGGAGCTGTTGTACAACGCGTTGGCTGCTGGGAACTGAATGCCATACACAAACGCCCTAAAAATAACTTATCTGCGACTGATTCACCCGAGTCATTTACTAATTCCCTGCATGAGGGGCCTCCAAGCTGTGGATAAATTCAACCCTCATTTCAAAGCTAGAAAAATTCGGGGAAGTCTTAGCTCGAATGGGATTCGGTTTACTTCTACCGCAAGATGTACTCGTTTTCCCAGTCCGCGATGAACTTTGCATGTTCATCTTAACGGGATAACCGCCACTGGCATGCTGTCTGGCTACGGATCGGGCTGAGGACGATGCCCTGGACCGAGCCAGCTCGGATCAAACGAGCCGCCGAGTTGGTGATTCATCTTTTGGACTCGAATTCGAAGTAACAGGCGCATGTATTTTGACATGGCAAGTTGGCATAAACTATGGTACCTCACAGCCACATGCTTCCAAGTTCCCGTTCGGTTTGCAAAGGACTGTTAGCATTTTCCCAGGCTATCAAATCCCCCTTCATTCAGAAGCTAATTTACAGGCTTGTGTGACCAGAGCCGCGCGGCTTATAGCTCCCTGCGCAACATGATCACACCCTTATACAGCTGTGCCTTACATGGTGGGTAAAACCAGTTCAGATATTTTGCAACGTTTGCAGTATTGTAGGCGACGGAGCGTGGCATCGTTACTTAAGCCGAGAGTCGCTAACGGGTGAATGTGTGTGAGTGTGAGTGAGCGCCACAATTCGGCAATTGGGCGCGACCATGGATGGGAAGGCCACAAATGGGGCAGGGGGACTCACCCGTGGAAGGGGATAATATGCGGCGCAAGAAGAGATATGCGCCGTGAAAGGCAAGAAAAGAAATACGTACGTCGCAAAGGGAGGGATCCCGGAAGAGATAGCGCAAGTTTCAAGTGGGAGTAGTAGTGTGATGGTTGCCCACCAGTCCGCTACGGGGAAGGTGGCGGGTAGGAACGGTAGGGCGACAGGAGGTGGGGCCGCCAACCTTCGTGGAGCGTCCGCCATCGTCGTCCAAGGCTCCGACCTCGTTTGAGACTGGTTGGTCGGTACCACGCACACGTAAAATGTTGAAGGTGTTAGCATTCAAATTCAAAACTCGTCGTGAAAGCTGTCAAACGTAAAGTGGAAGTAACTAAAATTAGCACGACTGAAAGAGTTACCATATACACATGGTAGAAAACTTGAACCAGTGCTCAAAATAAGGTGGGTATAAGCTTGAGTTTGGCACGTTGTTGGACGACGTCACACAGCATGGAAGTCGTCCACCTTAGCTTATGCAAAATCATCGGCAGATGAAATATAAAGAGGAAAACAACATGCAGGTTAGCAGCTAGATTGGCGACTAGACCTACAGAGACGGTGACGTTCTATAATTGTCAACGAGTAAGGCTACAGAACTTGTCAAATAAATAGTCGGTGATGGATATAGAGTTATAGGTTGGCTTTAAGGGGTCGAGTGCTATGAAATGTCTGTCAGCAACAGCCCATGACACGGGTTCGGATAGTACTTACATGGATGCCTGTACATTGCTGTTGTCCGAAATCAATGCTTCTGCCGCGCTGATAGACACGCTCAGGCACCGAAGTCTGTGTACAGGCCCAAGGAATCCACGTCTGAATATACGACGCCAGGAAGTGAGCTTGTGCCACAGCTTGTCAAGGTCACGGATGTTTCCGAAACATCTCTAAAACAACAATTAATCAGCCTGCGCGACACAAACCGATATAACAACCGACCTCCCATAGCTGCCATGAGTGTTTGAAAAATGAGTATTTCGTATTTGCGAGTTCTGGAACCTCCGGTGCCGCATAGATTTCCAATTGTAAATTGATTGCAACACAGCCTCTGAATGCGGTTCCTTTCGACGAGTCCATGCCCGTCGGCGGAGCTCTACCGCCTGCAGTTGGTTGAGGTCCAGGACTTAAGCCAGCCCGTCGCTGGAGAGCAGGAGAGGCTTTGCTGGGTTCGACGACGGCTAATGTCTTCGACGGGATCCTTCCCTGAACGTCATGTTGGTCGATCGTTCGGGTCACATCGTTATTCATAGTCCGCCTAATGACACTAATGTCTCTCTTGTCGGAGTCGATCCCAGTTAGCTCACGTCTCGTGATGGCGCGAGTCTTCCCGTCTACTTCAAGCTGAATTTTCACCAAAAGGGTACTCTCTAATATGACCGCGACGGCCAAGTCCTTCTCGAATACAGACGCACCGAAGCTAATAGAGATGATAGGTACTTTTGCTTCCGCTTGGCCGAATCCTTCGACGTACGGGGTAGCACTCAAATGGAGTGCTAAAGGGGATATAGGTCTTATTATAAAAAGATTCGAGAGGTACGACGCACGTGAATTCTTCAACCCGAAACTCTCAACGCTGCTACGTCGGCCTGGCCTTTGCGGATGGTAAATCAGGGCGTTCTTCACGTGGTAGTTGATCCCAATACGAGCGCCGACAGAAAGGTCCACGGTCAACTTAGTTTGAGCACTAATTTTAAGTTTAGGTCCGAGAGACAGAATCCTAAACGTAGATTAATGGACCTGGTCCTCATGAATGAATCAGTAATCAAATACCCAGGAAAGTCCATGCCAGGAAGGCCCATCTCGTATAAGGGCGTTCGGCCCGTATCCCACACAGCAGCAACGTCGGCGGTCACGGCCAAAAAACCGGTAACAGACGCCGACAGCTCTGGGGACATCTTGATTACACCTCGTCAGCGGAGGAATGTCAATAACTTACTAGTGAGGGTACTAAAATCTGCAACATGTAATGGCTTAAGGGTGCCAACTACCACGACGCCAATAGTGCCATTTGCGCGGATAACCGGATTAAGAGTCATTTTAAGGCCAAGGGAAAGCAGTGGAGGACAGTTTATGGTTACCCCGACGAGCGTCACGTTCCTGTCAAAAATGATGGGGCCGAAGTCGATATTTTTGACAACTTTCTCGGCTTTTTTGGCGACCTTCTTCGCATCGGCTTTAATGGTTTCAGCAGCCTTCTTCATATCGACCTTAATGGTTTCGACAGCCTTCTTCGCATCGACCTTAATGGCCTCAGTGGCCTTCTTCACACCCTTCTTGAAGCTGGTTCTTGCGGCATGGCCAATATCTTCCAAGTCCTCTATTGCGTTGTCGACATGATCCACATCGTTGTTTCCGTGATTGACTATACCCTCCCTGATTGCTGTGAGATCCAGTTACAACGCAGGAAGCATGAAAGACGAATGGACATACAATCCATCGAACGGGAGACAATGTCATCATAGCGTCTTGAAACTAGACGACGGGATCGCTCGTTGACTGTGACGTGAGTATCTATATCATGTTCCATCGGAATCGTCGCAGCCTGTATGGCAAATCTGATAGGCTCCACCCTATACAAATGCGTTAGCGTAAGCGCCACAATCACCATGAAGGACATATGTTACCCTGCGGAATCAATCTTGTGGAATTCAGTGTCCAACTGCAGCGCATGGACTGACGGTACTTGACCGTCTCTCTTCCACAACTTGGCAGCAAGAGTAGGAGGGAGGGATTGATCCGCAGAAATTGACGCTTCTGCTACACGCGCAAATGGGTTTGGGCCACACTAGTGCGGTTGGCTTGCTAATTCGTGTACACAGAATGGGTACTCACCCAATCCGGCAATCGCACAATCTTATCCTTTGGCCCACCGTCCGAAAACAAATGAGAACAATGCGACGAAGGTGAATCACAGACGAGACGAAGTTTTTGGTTCATGGCATGTTCATCACATTCTCCTAAGATGCGCCAACCTGCAGCGGGAGTGATATCCGAAATAGCTGTAGATGGGCCCCACTGCATTTCAGCTAGAGTTTAGCGCTCCAAATGGCGTTCAAGTGTTAACGTACGATTTTGAGCGTTCCCGAAGAACCGCTACGGGAGGAGTCTAGGTCTGCGAGTTGTGAGTTTTACGCGACTCTCGATAGAATCTGAAATTACCATACTGGCACATGCCCGAGGTGCATGGTTCGTTCCAGTCATTTACTGCATAAGTCCTTGTGATAACAAGAAAAGAGAACGCGAAGTATATGAATGCGTGCATCCCCCTTGGGAAAAGGGCAGCAGACATATGGTGGCACGGGAAGCAGCCTAGGCAATTCGATCACCGTCCGGCAGGGATTCGAAGAGATAGGATTAGAAATTGATTCCGACGCGCAGAACAAATGCGAGGTATAAGACCCCCATATTTATATGTTTTTCGTTATCGGCACGGATTCAAGCTCTCGTTCCGATCAACGACGAACATTCGTCGGATTTGACCTTAATTTGTCGAGACCGAGACATCTCCGGCCTGGAAGGCGGTACTATTTTTTGGAAACATTGATACAGCACTGATTGTCGTTAAGCTAATGAACATTTTCGCGAGTGCGCAATACGCACGTTCGTTGACGCCATATGTATAGAGCAAGAATTGAACATTGTGACGTGATGTCACGTTTATACGGCAGCAATAACGTTCACACATGCACATGTTGCACGCACATGGGTCGTGCCGAACGCCAGAAGAGTGGCTCAAACGGTTCTGCTCGGGCGACAAGTTGATTATGGCAGTGACATAGTTGGCGTTGGGTTTTTATCATATGGGCGCGGAGTACGCGTCGCCGCCTCCCTCCCATACAAGTTTAGTATTAGAACAACTGACGTTGTCGAGGCACATACGCATAACAGTAGTTTATCGTCAATCGGAGCGGTGACGAGCGCCGCGGATATTGAGCGCTCTGAGCTTGCCAGTTCACATCTCCGTTATATATATGGCAGGAGAAGCAGCCTGGGGCGCCTCTCAGCACCGCTTCAACGCTTCCTGAACAGCAATCGGTTACTGCAAGCGTTCAAAAGGTGTTGTGCATCAGTGTTCGACTTGTGCCATTCACCCACACAGCTTTATCGTGGATGAACTTTTAAATACCATACACAATACACATAGTTCAAAGCCGCATTCTTGCAGACATCATGGTGTACAAGCACAACGAATACGATGCTACAAGTTTGCAAAAGCAGCGCTTCAGCGATCTTCCAATCGAACTGAAAGAATACATCGTCATCAAGGTACACGCGCTATTCCACGTCACGCTGCTTTCTTGGCTGATTCTTCTTTCAGTACATGAAAGACCCAGACACGACTTGCGATAGCCTGAAAGCCTTGCGCCTCGTCTGTAGACAATTGAACGAGATCATCGCACCCAGAATTCTTTCTTGTCTTGGCTTGTTTCGGCGTGGCAGTAACACCCTGTCCAATTTGCTCCAACTCGAAACACTCTTGGCGCCAAATCTAAACGATTGTATGAGCGCTGTGGAAACGCTTGCAATACATGAATGGAAGTGGATCTATGGAACCAACCCTTTCGTGTCGTACCGCGATCTGCCAATCCCATCCCTGTTGGTACCCATCAACACCCTGGTCATACTATATTGCGCCATCAAGTGTTTGATTGTGCCACAGACCATACCTCATGTTGCATACAAAACCATTCTTCGACTTTTCGCAAGACTTAGGCTTAGCTCTCCATTTAAACCCGGGTTCAACTTGCCTAACATTCGCCGCGTCATGTGGGTTGGCTTTCACGATCGCGACTTAGGGGATTAGTTAACTAATATTATCCCAGATGGAGAATAGACAAGAGCGATCCAAAGTGGATAATATCCTCCACAATCAAACTACTCCAACAGCTACCCCAGCTCAATGAACTTATTCTCCGCATCAATGAGGACTTCAGGGAAATGGGTAGTTTCACTCACCACGTCAGCAAACTACACAATTTACGCAAACTTGGGATCAAATTCCATTATTTGCGGAGAAAGGTCAATGTCGACCGTGATCTTGGAATCAACAGAATTGGGAGAATTATGGCGGCAAATCCCAATTTGACACATTTTGACCTGGCACAGGGTGACAATGGCCAAAACATCGATCTCTCATCCATTTTCGGGCACGTGCCAGCTGACCGTCCTTTAAAGCTGGAACACATTGGCATGTACGGATCCTTCGAGCATCCAGTAGCCATCGTACCTCATATCCGCTCCCTTTCTTCTTTTCATTTCGCCGACTCTGAGTATACGAACGTACTACTTGCGGAAGAGATATTTCCTCCAGTCATGAGCTTTGGATACGTGGACGAGCATACAGTCGAATATCTAAAGCGCCATCCCCAAATCACCAGTTTATCATTTCCCGATGGCGGTTTGGAGCAAGAGATATTTGAAATTATGGCTCGACATTCGGAGACTTTGACCCAGTTTAGCTGTTACGCCTCAACCGTTTACTGGTCCTGTAATCATCCCAATTACCAAACGCAGCTGCTCCGGTGTACAAACCTTAAGCGTCTGGTGCTTCATGATCCCCCACTATTCCCGAGTGATCCGTGCGACAAACCGGAGACCGTGAGGTCGGATGTCGTAAGTGTCGCTCACTTTTTGGGCACGTGTTCTTCTTCACTGAGTGTAACTCCCACAGATGGCAGCATTGTCAGTTATTTCTTGCTTTGATAAATGCCTAACCTTAGTGTTCACTCGCCTCGGCACCCTCAAAGGATGCGCCGAGTTTTGTCATAAATCTTCTGATCCTTGTCTCCGTGATCTAGCTGAACGCATGGTATACGAAAGACCTTGCCTGGGAGCAGTCGGCTATATCTAACCCCATTTTCTTGTTGCTGTGGCCATAACATAACTATCAGGACTTGGCCAACACTCTTTTTTTCTGACATACGTCGAGCGATCTTCTGTACTTGGTCACGACAGGTCGATGATATATATCAGCCTCGTGGACAATACAAATTTGTGTGCTAACACCGCTTTTTTTTTTTTTTTGACGTTACGTATCAATGTGTTGATATTTAGAAATGCCAATAAGTTAACCAAGTCACCATGGCAAGTCGTGACCAAACGAAGGAGATGACGACCTTGGCATAACTTGCTGGGCAATAAATACCGCAAGACCTCTTCGTGCGGCCAATATGACCAAGTCCGGTTTTCACGCAGAGAGCCTACATAGGATTGTTATTCGTGGCGATAACGCCTTTTGTTTGATCTGCGTGGATCTCGGGTCCTGAAATGGAGGTCGAGACCGGAGTGACGTACCCGAATTTCTATGTTAGGAATGTTGTTTGACTTGCGTAAAGGTACAAACATTGGCAAATTAAGAGCATCCGAACAATAGCACTCACATCTATCAGCAACTGTCAGCACATGGACGATGTTCAACCTCATGCGGTCCAATTTAAACGGACGGAGCGGCGCAGATCAAAGTAGCGCGTGTCTCAGTGACCTTCCAGTCGAACTGCAAAGGCGCATAATTATTGAGGTCAGTATGCATCACACTATCTCCAGTCTAACTCACTGTTGTCCACTGCAGTTCCTAAAGGACCCGAACACAAATTTTGACGAGCTGAAAGTTTTACGCCTTGTTTGCAGAAAGTTCAATGCAGTTGTCGTACCCTTTGTACTTTCTTGCATTTGCCCATTCCGCGACGAAACCGACCTGCTGGGTAACCTATGCCAGCTAGGAGCGCTTTTATCCCCAAAGCCACGGCAACACCTCTATGTGACAGAAACGCTTGTATTGAAAGAATGGATCTGGATCTATGGCGTCAACCGACACTTCTCTTACCGTGATCTGCCGATCGGCTCATTCGTTTTACTCAACTCCCTCCTTGCTCTTCTCCTCCTCGTCAGTCTGCCATATACTCTTCCTTTGGTTACCTTCAAGACAGGCATTCGCCTCAATGCAAGATTTCTTCTGTCCGGAGACTCCAGAATCAACTTGCCCAATATCCGTCGCGTTGTGTGAGTGACGGCGACTTAAACGAGGGCCCAACTGACTACGTCGCAGATGGACGGTGTACAGGCAGGATCCGAAATGGTTGCTACGCCGCACAGCCAAACTGCTCATTAGGACCACCCAGCTCAACGAGCTTGTGCTCGTGATCGATGAAAGATCACGAAAGTTGGACTACCTCGTCGACTGCCTTGCCGAGCTGGGTAGTTTACGCAAACTCGAGGTCGATTTCCGTTTTCGGAAAGACAAGTTAGACTCGCCGCGCAATTACGACATCCATAAATTTGGCAAGCTTATCGCCGCAAACCCTAATCTTACGCATCTGAGGTTGAAAAATAGTGGCACCGGTGATAACGCAAACCTGTCTCTCATGCTTCGCTACATACCAGCTGACCGCCCTTTGAAGTTGGAGCACCTCAGCATATCTGGATTATTCTTTGGAGAGGAAGCCATCGTTCCCCATATTCAGTCTCTGATTTCGTTTCATTTTTCCCACGGCACATATCTTCGAGTGCTCCTCTCAGCGGGTATATTTCCTCCAGTAATGAGCATGGACTACATCAGCCCAGATTCGATGGAGTACTTCAATCTTCATCCACGGATCACTGGTTTATCCCTCAAGCGCGGATGCCAAGGGGTACCCATATTCGAAATCATGGCCCGACATGCCGCAACTCTGACGCACCTCAGTGTCTACTCATGGAGTTTCTATTTCTCTTTCGAACAACTTCAGAATGAAACATATTTCCTCAAGTGCACGAAGCTTGAGGAACTTGTGCTTCATTATTACCCCAAAGATCCGCTATTCCAGGTACACGTGACGCCAGAGATGGTGAGTGAATTATTGTCTATCCGTGTCGCGGCCCGGTACGAGTCTTGTAGGACAAGGCATTGTCGGTCATCGCTCGCCTCCCGCAACCATTAACAGTGGTAATCACTGCCTTCGATGTCTTCAAGTGCTGCGTCAAACACTGTCATCAATCTCGTAATCGCCTTGTTCGCGATTTAGGAAATCGCATTGTACTTCAGAAGTGATCGCAATAGGTGAAGGCGCCAGTTAAGGCGCCGAAATATTGAATTAACGTATTTTATGTCACGATGGTTATCCCAATCGCCACTTAATGGACGGACTTACAATGTGTAATGCTCAGGTACCTGCTACGGCCATTTTCGTTCATTACTGTATCATTATCAGGTCCAGCGAATACTCTTTAGCTTCAATTCCAATGTACAAGCATGTTTTGCTATTGACGATGTATATTCTTAGCTTTGGGAATCAAATAGCATAAACCAAAAAAAAACTGTTTTTCGTTGCGTAAGCATGCCTAAAGGTAGTCATTATGTCCCTTAATGCCTTATGAATCGGGTTACCTGCACTCAACGTCTCCACAGGCGACCCGCCTTCGCCGGAGACATGCACAGCTGCGAGGGACGGGTTTCAGGGGCACGATCATGTGGGTATCACGGCCTCGATAATGACGGGGATGTCCAGTTTTTTTTTTATGAGGTGGACGTCGACTGGCCAACTCCCGTTCCGCACGCATCAAGGGGCGCGCGGGGCGGGGCTCCATAATAATAAATTTGGTGTTAACGCCGGATTCAGGGGGTTACCTTTTCTTGAATTCTATTGACTACTACTTTCACATCGCTTTGCTGACTTATTGTACGATGGAAAGAAGGAGATACGGAAATATTCATCACATATGCTTATGGACGTGCCAAGCAAGGCTAAACGTATTTTCAACTTTCCTGGCCATAGATTTGCGGCAGACGACCACGCGTCACGCGTCACGCATCACCTGATGCCCGCTTTTGTTCTTCATGTGGTAACAGCAACTGCCATGACTACGCCCACCTGCTTGCCGTAGACACTGACGTCACCACTGCAGGAAAGCAGCACCTCCTTAAAAGGAATCGCTTTTACAGCAATTTTAAAGACTCGTCTCTTACCGACTTGTGTGCCAGCTTCACGCAATTGCAAGTTTACCATTGTTAGTGGTAAACCCAGACTCTAATCCATCCTTGAAGATGTGCAGACCACAGGACGACGAGACAATGGGGAGGGCCCGTCATTGCAACTGATTTGTACGACGATAAAATGTGATCGTGATATTTCAATAAAATCAAAATGGTATTGCCACTGACCAGCATTGACCACCATACTCAAGTCGCGTTGCATCGAAGTCGCCATTGTAAACACTGCCTTTTTTTAGTGCTTTTGAGCCACACTGGCCTTTTCGATAAGCGCTATGTTGTCTTGAAGTTTTAGGAAAGCAGATGCTATCACGGGGGGTTTATAAAGGCTGATATCAGACGCTCCCAAAGGCCAATCTACCATAACTCCCATCCTCGCTACAGACATGATCTTCAGACTTGGCAATCGCAAAGCGGCAGTTCAGCAGACGCAGCACTCGTGTTATCTTCCGATTGAGCTACACGAACGCATACTGACCGAGGTACGTGCACCATGCCTAAGTTGACCCCGCTCCGTCTGATCATTTCCTCGACAGTGTATTGATGACCCCCTTATGACATTCAAGGAGTTAACAGTTCTGCGTCTCGTTTGCAAGCAGTTCGACAAGATTATTGCATCCAAGATACTTTCTGATATCAGTCTGTTCGGAAAATCCGACAGCGTCTGGTCCAATTTACGTCAACTCGAAAATCTACTGTCCCTGAAACAGACCGCCTACTCGAGGGGGGTCAAAACGGTGCGAATAGTTGATTGGGACTGGATCAGCGGATCCAGGTCTTTCATGTCGTGGAATGAAATGCCAATACTTTCGATATTCATACTCCTGAATACCCTGATTGTAGTTGGCCACCTCTGCAGGCCCTTTATTCTGCCACATACAATGCCTAGACGCATATATAAGAAGACACTGCGGTTTTATGCGAGGCTTCGACTTAGTGAAACCTTTAAGCCCAGATTGAAGCTACCTGAAGTCAAGAAAATCATGTGCGTTGGCGGCAACGCTTCTAGGAACTGGCTGACTGTCTGTTTGTAGATGGAGCGTGAAAGCGGAGCCAGACTGGGTTATCGCCTCCACAGTGAGGGTGCTCCAAGAGTTCCCTCAATTGGACGAGCTTGTTCTTAATGTAGACGAAGGCATGAAAAACATGGGTAGCTTCGCCTGTCGCGTCAGCAAGTTGAATAAACTGCGCAAACTTGATATCAATGCTAAGTATACCATACCCGGAAAGGTAGACCCCGGCCGCAGTTGGGCGATCAACGAACTCGGGAAGATTATTGGGGCAAATCCCGACTTGACACATCTTGAACTGGGACAGGAATCGAACGGCGAAAACATTGACCTCGTATACATGTTCAGCTACATACCCAAGAATCGTCCCTTGAAGTTGGAACACATCGGAATACACAACACCTTCTGGGGACCCCAAGCCATTATACCACATACCCGCCAGCTCAATTCCTTTCATTTTTCCGACTCTCAATATGCGACGACGCTACTCACAGAAAATGTATTCCCCCCAGTCATAAGCTTTGGATCCGCGGACGAGCATACGATCGAATATCTGAACCGCCACCCAAAAATCACCAGCCTCTCATTTTCAAACAGCCACGCGAACCCGGAGATATTTGAGATCATGGCCCGACATTCGGAGACTTTGACAGAGTATGGCGCTTACGCAGACTCAAACTTCTGGTGTCTCGACGAAATCTGTTTCGAACAGCCGTTTCTCCGGTGTATAAACCTCAAGCGTATCGTGTTCCACACCCGTAGGCGTCAAGATAATAACTTTGATCCATTGAATATAACGCCGAAGATGGTAAGTGTGGCCCGAACCTTCGTCTGAATTCTTTGCTGATGGTGGCTCCAACAGGCCGCGGCGCTATCCGTTATTTCTCGTCTTGGAAGTTCGCCAAACATGGTATTCGGCCGCTTTGGGTACTTCAAAGGATGTCAGGAGTATTGTCGCGAATCTGACAATCCTTTACTTCGAGATCTGGCTAAGCGCATGGTGTATGATGGGCCTCGGCAGAAGGGGCGCTCCTCTGTTTAATCTAGACCGTCTGCAACAGTTATGATTAGGACGTTATGAGTTATATAGTATACGATAATTGCTAGCATCCAATTCAGCGCTTTGGAGTTATAGAAAATTGCCGTGTTCGGTGTTCCAAGTGACAGCACTTTAGTGTTACGCAAAGGCATTCCACAAGTACGGTATGCCTGACGTTGAGGGGGTCAACTGGTGTATGGGTTAACGTAGTTCAGATAGTCCTAAGTTGCGACACGAAACAACTCATCAAGCATAAGCAACACCCTCCCAGAGATCCGCGAGTGCTCCAGCTATTTACAGATTCGTCCTGACGTTACAAGTCACGGGTGACATATAACAGTAACACCCAGTATAAAATCCCGTCATATTGTCAGCCATGTCTTTTCCTCACTTTATTCTCGTCCACCACCTCTACTATCGCTCTCGTACGATATTCTACGCACTGTGCAAGGATAGATGTGTGTTGCGGGTTCGTCATGTCATCTACACCTGTCTCATTGACCCTCAGCCACAGTGTTATCCGTTTCTATGGTGGCACTAGCATCGGGCCGGCCGGCTTGCCGCTGTGACGCAAGGGGCCTCGAGGTTCTTATTGAAGTTAAATTCAGTTCATTCACGGGCACACAGAATTCAGGAATTGTCCCTTTCTCGCTCACTATGTGAGTTGTCCTCCAGTATCGAACTCCGGTAGACAATACATGCCTATTTTGGTGCTAATGAACCGCTCACTACAAGAAAGATCGCTAACAAGACGGCGGTAGAAAGCAATGGAACTAGAGCTGTCATGTCAGCCGAGCGGTTGGCGTGAAAGTCGGAGCAGATGTTGAAGAGAAGGAGGGCGGGTACTAACGTGCCCGCTTCTCTGGAGTTACGTGTGGCACCGCAGCATCAGCATTGACGGTGTGCAGCAGTAGTGTGATCACTCAGGCCTCATGCCTCAGGGCGCGACTATGGGCGACTATGCCAGTTGGGGATTTCTCTGCCAGTAGTCCGCATTGCAATGGGACAGCATCAATTCCCGCTGCCGCTCGCAAGCACTAATTTGAGCAAAACTCGGTAGAGGGGAATGGACCAGATTCTCGACGACAACTCGGAGACTTACAAAACTGGTAGGGACTTTCTGCCCTTTCGGGTGTACATCGTCTTGGTGCGGGAAGACACAAGCTCGTCGGCCACAGCTTGAGGGTGCGTAAAATCGTTAAGGATTTTGTATTTCATAATCTCGGTTTTGACCATACCGGAGGGCAATCGCAAACGAGGCAGAGGGAACTGGATAATCGCAGCGTAACGTATTGCCTTTAAGTTTCAGTGCAAAGAACACCCGTTAAGGTGTTCGAGGAGAGGAATATAGTATCCAATACCGGTCTGGGACTCCACCTTCTGGGAAGCTTCAATGAGTTCTACCTCCGTGTGCCCTTCATAGATTCGCACCCTCCTTGGCCCGGAATAGAACTGGGTCAGGCACTGACCACGTTTACCGAGTTAACGGCTTCAGTTTTGTTATATCGCAGCGATATCCTGTCACTCTACAAAATGGGGAACGGAAATTGTGAATATGAATTCGCCTCTCATTTATCTCGCAGCCCATCCTTCTTTTTCCCCCTCGTTTGTCGGTATGCCTGTCGCTCTACTAGCGCTCGTCTTCGTCCACTCCTTTACTCTGATGCATAAAACCGCCAAACCTTGACAACACTTTACGGACACTAGTAACTTCTGGCCAAAAATAGTTCTATTGATGCGACCAAACCGATGTCGAAGGGCAATATTCTCTGAGAATAGATGCGTGCAGTTTCATGTATTATTATTGTTAACATTGTCGGCAGTTACGTTTATACATATTTTTATGCTTTTAAATGAAAGAGTAGGTTCAGCTCTACAAATCCATCAGATGTGTAGCGAGGAAAAAAAGCTATTTTTTGCAAGTAACATAACGACACAAAAGAACAACTTCCCCAGATCTCACTATGAAAGATCTAGTTATGGAGGGTCTCGATGCACATTCAGGGACCTCCGAATGTGTTTCGTGTTATCTGATAACTCCAGTCTGTCACCTGTCTCGTGCCGTCATTATTCGACCCTACAACCATCTTTTACGATACATCTCGTGAGGGCGATGCATGCCAGTGTGAGAATGGTGCAGCGTGCTCCGACAGAGTACATACATACTAGTAGTCCGATTACGATTAGCGTTCGTCACGGACGTCGTTCACTAGCCCTTGACAACGACGGTTTCCGCGGTCTCGCTTTTCGCATCAAGTAAGTATCCCGAATGGTGTGTGTCGCCGATGAGAAAACCAGCTGAGATCTTTCGCACTTTGCCAGCCCGGAGTTGCCAAAGCGATGCAACGTCCGACCGTCGACGACTTGCTAAAACAGGCCGACGCCGATCGAATTCTGGGACTAGTACTAAGAAGTTGTAGCAGACCCCTTGGCGGGCTCCATCTACATTGGCGCAAATAGGGCCTGTAGTTGAGCATGAATCGATGCCAGATCTTCCACACGCCCTTTTGATGCCAACGAGATTATTCAACAAAAGGTTTCCCCATTGGTCAGAGTGCCAGAACACTGGTTAAATTTAGAGCATCTCCAAAATGGATTTACTCAAAACTTGAAAGGCCGTTAGCTAGAGTTTGCTTCAATGCAAAACGACAGGCGAGACAAGTCGAAAGTAGTTTCGGGGGTATAAATGGCGTCACTGTTTCGATGCTTATCGATATCCTTGATGCTTATCATAGTCGTGTGTGTGGACATGCACTCTATATCACCAGACATTGATCTACATAAGAATATCGTTATTCGGTTTCTAGCTTTGGCATTCATAACCCTGCTTCAGCATCCTTCTTCGCAATGTACAAGGTCAAGTCGCAGATACGGCGAGAGTAGCCCCACTCGTTGTCATACCAGGAGATCAACTTGACAAAGTTAGAGTTGAGAGAAATACCAGCTTGAGCATCAAAGATAGAGGAGGCAGTGTGGCCGACGAAATCGGCAGAGACGACCGCTTCGTCGGTGTACTCAATAATGCCTTTGAGCGGGCCCTGAGAAGCCACAAGGATGGCCTTCTTGATCTCATCGTAGGATGCGCTCTTTTCCAAGCGGACAACCAAATCGACGACGGAAACATCGATCGTGGGTACACGGAAAGCGAGACCGCTGATCATGTCAAGTTTAGTTGATTTATGAAAGAGTCTTTGGGCATAAATGAACGCACGTCAGTTTGCCGTTCAATTCAGGAATGACTTTGCCGACTGCCTTGGCGGCCCCAGTCGATGAAGGAATGATATTGTTGTTGACACTACGGCCACCACGCCAGTCCTTGCTAGAGGGGCCATCAACAGTCTTCTGGGTAGCGGTAGTGGCGTGGACGGTGGTCATGAGACCTTCAACAATACCAAAATTGTCATGGATAACCTTCGCCAGGGGAGCCAAGCAGTTGGTCGTGCATGACGCATTTGAAACCTTCACAATACTGGTTAGACTCAGGGGCCAATCAGAAAATCAGCGCCACTTACGATTTTGTACTTGGGGTCGTATTTGTCCAAGTTAACACCGCAGACAAACATGGGCGCATCGGCCGAAGGAGCGGAGATGACGACTTTTTTGGCACCACCCTTCAAGTGTGCGCTGGCCCTATGGAACCGATTAGAAATCCACTATTCCGATCTTTACCAAGATGACCTACTTTTCGGTCGTAGTAAAGACACCCTAAAATTCATTTATCAGATCGAATTCAGACCATAGATCCAACACGTACAGTAGATTCTACGACGTACTCTGCGCCGGCTGAGGACCAAGGGATTGCAGCCGGATCCTTCTCAGCGAAAACAGTGATCGCTTTTTGATTGATCACCAGCTTGCCGTCTTTGGCTTCAACAGAGCCGTTGAACCTTCCATGGACGGAGTCATACTTGAACATGTAGACCTAACAACCGTAGAAATCTGAGTTACTGATACTGAAACTCATCCATAATTCCAAAATCTTACCATGTAGTCCAAGTCGATGAAAGGACTGAATGTTGGTGGTCAGTGTCAAAAAAAAAAACAAAAGTACCGCACATATACCCACTCATTGATGGCGACGACTTCAAAATCGTTCACCTCAAGGCCATTTCGAAGCACGATGCGACCGATACGACCTTTAGAGTGTTAATTCAGCACATATATGCCATCGATCAGGCTCACCAAAACTGAGAAGGATCAACGTCAAGAATCAATCCGAACCTGAGATCGATCATAAAAGACTTACCCGTTGATTCCAACTTTGACCTAGAGAACACGGGGAGGTTTAGCCGCGAATAGTCAGAGTAAAAGATGCCCACCATCGTGATAGTGATATCAAGAGAATTCGGAACGATGAGACAAAGATGCAGCAAAACTAGTTTTATAGCGGAGTTTGAAAATATCTTATCTTTTATCTTGTTTCCAAAATTAGTCCGCCTATCGTGGGACAGCCGCGGACAGCGCACAAAGGATGCGAATGATTCGAGTCAAATCACTGACTGACACGGAACAATTTACGTTTTGTACGCTTAGAGAGACATCCCCGCTACTGGCGTCATCACTCAAACATGGAGCAATCTCCATGGAAAAGTGGACAAGTCGGTGCTATGGTACAACGACAAGAGTACAGAGAGTCGATCATTATATTTGGACCGCGCCATGGAGTCAGCTCAATTTTGAAACAGGTCAGAGGTGGCATGTTGCATTTGCAGTATTATCGAAGATTCCATTCAAAACTTCTCCGGGAGGACTTGATCTGGGTGGAGTCGAGCTTTGTAGGATGGGGGTGATATCTCCGGTGGCAACATCTCCACAAGTGAGGTTGTGATCATTATGCGCAGATGGGATGGGTGTTGGAGTTGGTTTAGTCATATCGGTTGGGCCATTTCTACCGCGGACGTTGCGAACTGCTGCTCTAGTCATATACAGCATCTCGGGAATAGCCGTCATCCTTGGATGTCCACGTCAGGGCTTTTACGAAGTGCTAACACACTCAGAATTGCATAGTTGATGTGAGTTGTCAGCTTTCTCATTGGAGATGGCGCGCCATACTAGGAGGGGAAAGAACGATATGTAGTTCACTTCGAAGTAACATGCAGGAAATTAGCCATCCGAATTGACACAGACACATCCTTTATAAGCATACGTTACATGTCAATTTACTGTCAATTTAAAAAACCGATATCAACATAAAGAATACGGATACAGCTGCAGAAAGAGGATAATAAGTGTAGAAAACAGTCAGATAACATGGCAATAAAAATTCAAGAATAAATCCGAAAACCCGAACGCGCTTACCCGAATCTAAAGCGCGTCAACAAGTCTCCTAGGACACGTCCAACGTGATGAAACGAAGATTGCGGATCGTGGTGCTCGCCTTCATTTTCTGTGGAAAAGTCAAAGGAGCCGGGCATCCGGATGTAGTCACCCGACTCGTTATGTTGAAAATCGGGTAAAGTTGATCTCGGCTCTTGGTCGCGTTCCGTCGGCTCCTCAACTTCCAAGGGCTGTGAAGACCTCAGTTCAGGCCCGGACTGCGGAGGGGTCGGGGATTCTTCATGGGATTGGACGGCAAACATTTTTTCTCGCGGCGGTAGTCGTTCGCTAGAACTGTCGCCATGTTTGACGTGTGCATTATCCTCATCCGAGTCGCTAAACACCCGGCTGAGTTTATCATCCTTCGCTTGTTTCGCGCTATTGAACTTCGCCAGCGCGCGTGCGGACAAGATAGCAGAACGCCACTGAGCACGCGCATCAAAGTTTTCACGCAACCCAGCACCAAGGTCATATTCCTTGGACGGCTCGTGTGCTGTTAACCACTAAGGCACGTGAGTCAATAAGGGACATTCGTTAAGAGAAAGGAAGCATACGGGATGATTAAGCGCTTCTTTGGCTGTGAGTCGCTTGGCGGGGTCTGGATTAAGTAAAGCCTTGATGAAGTCTTTGGCTTCAAACACAATTCATGAGGAAGAGGGACCAAAGAAAGAAGTCTCTGTCTTACCAAGGTCAGATACATTCTGCCAGTACCTGTCATGGAACTCGATTTTGGCTTCTGTTGTCTCTTTGACCAACAAATTGGCATTGTCCGAGCGGAAAGGAGAGTACCCGCAGAGGAGAACATATGTAATTACCCTTTTTTGCGCCAGTGTTAGTGCACCTCTTATCAATGATTAATTCCGCGCACCCTATTGCCCAAAGATCTACAGGCTTGCCGTGCCCTTGTTGATTAAGCACTTCTGGCGCAACATATCCCAAGCTACCAGCGACGGAGTGCAATTGTTCTTCAGGTGAATGCAAATGTTTAGCACTGTATGATACATTAGGCACAAATATTGGTCAGTTCTTAGTTGGCGTACATTCCAAAGTCAACGATAACAATGTCGCTGTCGGCTGCTTTGGTGCGAAAAAGGACATTCTCAGGTCTATAAAATTAACTGTCGTCAAAATAGATAATGTGGTAGGGGAGGAAAGGCGCCGACTTGAGATCACGATGGACGATATCATGTTCGTGAAGATAATGGACACCATTCAATATTGACCTATAATAATGCAGCGCTTGAGCTAATTTCTGATCATAGGTATACACACGTGAGCGGTGGCAGCAACACACACCTGATGACGTGTAAAGCGTCGTGTTCTGTGAACTTGCCCATTTTAATTATTCGTTGGAATAGCTCGCCGCCTACGGCAAGCTCAAAAGAAAGGTAGTATTTCGACCTGGACTCAAACCATTCGTAAAACTTAACCTGACAGAATCAACACTTAGGAACCATCAACCGATGCTCAAGAATAGTGCTCACAATATTTGGGTGGTCTAATCCTTTCAGAACCGCCATTTCACTCCACACGCTCGTTTCCTTTCCCTTGACCTTTTTCTTGGGAATGACCTTCAAGGCTACCTCCTTCGTAACAACCGACGACCCATTGGCGCTCGGCGATGTGGAACGCGATCGTCGCTTATAACTAGAGATAGAAAGGTGACGGCGTATTTTACCATCAGCTGCGGAAGGGGTGTCCGAAGGGGTGCGAGGAGGGTCGTCGCCGTCGTCGGCAGCAGCACCATGTTCAGCAACGGCAATTTGTTCGGGGGGTACTTGCCATGTCGCGCGCTATAATACAAGTCCAGCACAAATAATCGGAGCTAACAACGGAAACATACGACAACTTCGCCGAACGTTCCAGAACCTAGAACTTGATGTACTTCATAAGCTTTCTTCTTGCTAAAACTCGACGGTTGCGGAAGCAACGCTTCTGCAATGTTTCTCATTTCGGCTAACTCGACGAGGAGGACAGACGTCGAAGCTTCGAGTTGGGCGACAAGGGGGAAGTTGTGTTTGAGGGTCGTGTATCTGATCCCGGCGATAAAAATCAGATGGGGATGCCTGCTCTTCGCTTCCTCTCAATCCCCCGCAAAAATTTTTGAAATGAAGTTGCCTACTCTTCGCTTCCGCTCAAGCTTCAGGGTACGAACAACTTGAATGTCTGGTGGTTGCTCTGAACCAGACAAAGGAGACGTGTGAATTTATTTCCGGAAAAGGCCACGCTATACGTATTGCAAGTCGTATTCTCCTATCCTCGTTGAATAAACTACTTATGCGGATACCGAGGTGAGGAAGCACCGCGTTCGGTGGCTCCGAAACGCGGGGAAATGCGAGGCCACCGGTAGCTGCGGGGCTACTGGGGAATACCGTTCCCAAAGTGCCCACATCGCTGCATTGTAATTGACTCCACAAAGCCTAAATCTATGTCAAGCTAGTGACCTAATACACAGATGAGTATGACAAGCATCATTGGCGCATGTATCTGAAATGCGAAGGTATGTACATCAAGATACCTGACAACGTCATTTCTAACTAACCCACACGACCAGCGTCAACCTAGTAATTTATTATTACCAGGTGCGGGGAAGTGGGGAAGTCGGACGTCTCGAACAGGGCTGATGGGATGATGCCGACGACCCACTGATAGTAAGTGCCACAAACATCAGAAACATGTTTTGATTGTCGTTGCTTCCATTTCAAGCTCGGAGCATGGTTGTCCAATATTCAATGGGTAATTAGTTTGCCCGCCACAGCCCATGAGCTGCTATATAACGCGTCCCTTTTGTGTGTCTCTCGAGTTCCGTTCGCTCCTTTGTCGAAACGCTTATCATTCGGACGTCTTGCCAATCGCTGCTGGTCGGCGATCTCACTGTTTGGGCTGGTTCTAGCTTCGTTCCCTGTCCTGCTGTGTCCATTCCATTTTTCGACCTGAGGAGCGTAAGTATGCGGACGATAATTTTTTCCCTGGTCATTGGCCTCTTCGCCATAACGACGGCCTATGCCGCAAATAACTGGGATGAGCCCTGTACCTCAGGAGTTTGCCACTATGGTGCGTCTCTGCCATGCCCCATTTCAGAGTATCCTGAATCAATCTATAAAATACAGATTTGGACCCTAACAAGGGCCCAAATTCTGGCACGGTTAAAGTCGTATGTTATCCCTGACATCAGGCGTACGATATCATGTTTATTTTCGCGTAGTGGGGCTCACATAAGGCCATCTCGGATATCACGCCCGCTGCAGGTTGGCATATCCTAGAATGCGAAGAAGGTCCCGTGGAACAGATGATCCGGATGGTCTGTATCTCACAGACGGCGCCATGCTCCCATCTCTTTTCACATAGCGGGCCAGAAAATAAGATCATTCGTTTGCCCGAGAGAGTAAGTCACCTATTGGTTCTAGATGTAGCTAAATAGTGTGATAGTGTGGTAAAAACCCGTTTGCGCGCGTTGTGAGAGTATGGACATCACACGATCAGTCTTTCCCTCCCAAACTTGCAAGGCGATTGCAGAAGAGAGATGGAAGGTTGCCACTTGTGTACAACGTAGCCTTCGACACCAATTTCCATGCGGTGGATCCCAAGATCCAGTGCGTAACTCGGCATTTATTTCCACCGTTTCCTTATTATGATCGTGCAGCGGGCCCATCAATTTTGCCATCCAGGCTGCTACAATTCCGACGGTGGACCTTAATATTGACACCCATTTGCCGTTCGAGAAGCGGTCTGGTCGGCCGGTTCAACGAAGCCATAAAGATATTGTCGCTCGCTCCATTAAATGTATATCATTTTGTTCCTGTTGCGCCTTCTGCATTGACGTTACTGCTCAGCCATCCGGGATAGCATCAAACCGCATGTCGAGGATGCCGACCATGCTTCGGTCAACCGTCGGGATGTTGGTTCATTTTTCCATAAAGTCAAAACTGGTGTTGTAGGTTTCGCAAAGAGCGCTAAAAATGATGCGAAACACTTCGTCCATGACCCGGAGATGCATTTCAAGAAACACAAGACGTTTTCTTTTTCGCCCACCTTTAATAAGCAGAATATCACGTTACTCAGAGAGACCCTCAATTGTGCTATGGGCAAACGGGGTCCCCGTGTCGAGTTTGGCGTGGAAGTTGATTTGAACCCGCAAGGGAGCGTTCACGTCGTCATAGGAGTCTCAGCTAGCGGAACCATTATACCCCCTGACCTTGTGGCCTTCAAAACCGTCACTCGTAAGTGGCAGTGTCCCTCGAACTGAAGAAGGGCCCAAGAATTTTCTTGTAGACCTATCAGCCCATATCGACGCGGTTCTTACGGTGGCTGCGGACGTGCTCGTTCGTATTGAGAAGGGCCCACCCCCGATTGTGACAATCCCTATTGATGCTATTACCTTTCCAGGGTACGCTGTTATCAAATCATTATCATTATTAATATATCACCATCGTCTGCATACAGAATCCTAACACTTGGTCCTGAGTTTCAGCTGAACCTCCTACTAGGGGTAGCCGTCGATATTGTGATCGGCACACGTCTCGACATAGGTTATCATGTGAAAAACGCAGTATACATCTTCCCAAAGGAGAAGGGTGAAAAGTCATCCCCCCCGGAGTTCGGGTTCAACAAAGGGCGTAAGTCATGCTTCATGAACATGGAAAAATAATTCTGTCTCACATTTTCCAGATGTGACAATGGCGTCGACACCTTTTGTTCGTGGCGTGGCCCAAATCGATCTTCACGTTATTCCAACTATCTTCGTAGGCATTGATGCGTTTGGGACTTTGAGCGGCACCAAGACCATGCTGGATATGTTTCTACTTTTCCGAATCGTAAGCGAATACAATAGAAAGACTCACCCTATCAAGACACGCAGGTTTGATGACATGGACTTGGCGTCGAGAGATGTGTTCGACGCCGGACATCTAATTCATAAACTGCCCAGAAGTATGGGGGAAATGGGGCTCGGCCCCGCGCAGGGAAGAAATACAGTGAATGTAGAGGCAACCAACAAGCGCGATGTCGAGGATCTCCCACCCTCTTCCCTTTACAAACGCGAGGCACCTACTACTGCTTTTCCAGCTTGGGCCGGTAGTGGTCTAGGCCTATTGCCGGGTGTAGACACGAAAAAGTCTGCACAAATCAATGCATGCGGTCATGTGCTTGTCATTATTGATGGGAGTATTGGCGCGACCAAGAATTTATTTAATATATTCGACACGAATACCCGATACTCGTTCTACAGGCAGGTGTATCTGATATACCAGGTGCGCAAATATGTCTGCTTCGCCGGACCGTATTGAATGGAATGAAATTAATAGCACTGCGTCGGTACGAGTCAGCCAAAGGGTGGCTCCACTGTGAACAACTTTAAAGATTGGTGGACAAAACCGTTACTGCCACGAGGCTTTGAGGATACGTCTCCCTGGCCTAAGACGTCTCTCGTCAAGCGAGGCGAGGGTACCTTCGCGTGCCCTAGCACATCTTCTCAAAGCGCAATAATATTTGGGACACAAGACATCAATTTATCCAAGTGAGCGTCTACCACTGGCATTGTCGTTATTGATTTTTATGCCGATACACTACAGAACCAGGGCTCTTCGTTGAATTTATAACCATTTCCAGTGGATTGTATTGCTGTAATTTTACCGGAGCAACTTCATTCTTATAGTTGTATAACTTATAGGGACTTTGCCAACTGCCGAGAGTTTTGTCTATTTAACGGTTGCTAGCACGTTCGGCTCGTGGCGGACTTGACGAATACAATACTTAGCGTAGGGGTTACAAGGCATAGTCAGTTTTGTTTATTTAATGCGGATAAGTTAAGCAGTTTTGCTGAAAGGAAGATGGACGACCATTTTTCCGCAGACACGATCAGATAGGGCATGATGCATGATGACTGACAGTACAGGGTATCAACTGATGACCGTTCGACGGATATATACATACAATGCCGGCTGGAGTCCTCAAAATCTTAAGCAAAAAAGATTATACATTAATGAGTCCTCTAACCCCTACTGCAGCCCCCGGCTCCTTCAACACCGGCACCGGCCAAACTACCTTCTGCTATCTTTCACAACCGCCAATCGAGGCCTCTCGGTATCATCAGCCACCGCCAAACAATACTGCACAGTCCAACTCATCCTCTCACATCTCCGTGTGATATTCATTTCGTGGTTGCTTTAGATGTCCGTTACTAGAAAACTTGTAAATTATTGTTATTTAATCGTACATGTCTTCCATATTCAACATTGTCCGAGTGTCGGGGAAGGCGTGCCATCGTGGGACAAATGCGGGATAAGAAAGCTGCTCATCGGGCAATACATGAGGGCAAAGAGGAGCGTATTTGAAAGATGTCACACGGGAGTTTCAAATTCCTCTCGCAGTCAGCCCAGGCATTCATGTCCTCTCGCCGAAATATTTTGACCGCGCTCGAATGAGCTGCTCCCAAGGGACACTATTCCGTGTTGGCGGGGTCGCTGGGGTGCAGCGTGCGGGTACATCATTTACCTGATCAAGGCACACGGTCATGCGAAATGGCAGACTCGTGTCAACGGTCGAGGTCAAAGGCAGGTCGAGGGAGGCGAGTTGGGAGGTCAGTGTCGGGCGAGAAGACGGGCGGTTGGGAAGAAAAGTGGCGACCCTGTTGTAGGTTTTGCGCGCGAAGCGTCTTCAGGCGGCACTTGTTTCAACAACACGCGAGCAACTGTCTTCGACAGTCAGTTCCCACCGCAGCATGTACCGGATTTAAAAAACACACCAGTATTCTATTGATGTTGCGAACTTGAAAATGGCAGACAAGAAAGGTCAGAATAAATCTATGCGCTCCGTATCAGTGATTTGTTGGCTACAATTGATAATCGATGAAGTGGTTGGTACGTATGTGCCTTATTCATACGGCCATTGTTATACGGGTCTGACGGCTGCAGTCAGGACTGTACACGGTGACCATACCGTTTGACCCCAGTTGACGGCACTCGGCTGCTGAAGAACAGACGGCGCCGTGTATTCATCAGTGTATACGGCATCGTGTATTCGTGTATTCGTCAGTATACGGCATGATGCGCAGCACGTCAAGGGATCAAACGCTGCTGGCCATCTTTGTAACAAAGTTGACGTGGACTCACAGATACATAGAAAGCAACTGATTTCCGGACTCATTCAAAATGCCTTCTACATACACTCACCACTTTTCTACTCCCCTATACAAGGGCAACGTCACCTTGAATACAGGGTACGTCGACCAAGTTGTCTTTGGTGATCATGCACCAATCTGGGTGGTCGTTTTATCTAGCCTCTTCATCAACGGTCAATGGGTCGATCCAGTCGAACCTAGCACAATCGAGTAAGCAGTTCAATCCATATATCTCACTTTCTAACGCACTCAACGTATGTTAAGAGTCGTGAATCCTGGTGGGTGCTAAGAGATATCGGCATCTAATCGCTGTGATTGTGATCCGATGTCAGTTACTGGTCGTGTGATTACGACCGTTGACGCTGGTTCGTCCAAAGATGTTGACATTGCCGTTCAAGCAGCCAAGGAAGTAGGTAGCGCATTATTTGCTTTGTGGTTGTGGTTAAAGCAAGCGCACATAGGCATACAAGACATCGTGGGGACTCCATTGCACTGGTGAGGCTCGAGGAAAATTACTAGGGAAACTTGCGGATATCATGGAGAAGCATATATCGGAACTCAGTGCCTTAGAGACTTTGAACGTTGGTGAGTTTAATGTGAAAGAGAGTATACATCCCATTGTGACATAGGAAAGATATATAAATATGCCAGGAATGGTGACCTGCCTTCCGCCATTCAGACAATCAGATATTTTGCTGGATGGGCCGATAAGATCCACGGCGACACTGTAGAGGTAAGAAGTCTCGTAAAGGTATAGAGTTTGACCAAGACGCGATCGATTGATAGACGAATGAACAAAAGCTTGCATACACAAGGCGCGAACCTTTTGGAGTTGTTGTTCGTATATCCCATTCTTTGCATATCTTTTATTCTAAGGTCGCCGTATCAAGGGACAAATTGTGCCGTGGAACTTCCCCTTGGTTTGTCTTCGATATTAAGCACTCCATCGGATGTGTTGAACGCGTATTAGTGCATGGCATGTTGGAAAATTGCGCCAGCGCTCGCCACAGGGAATGTCGTCGTTCTCAAGGTGACTTATTGTTGACATACGTTGAACGTGACTGAACTCAAATTTCATTCAGCCCTCAGAGTTTACGCCGTTTACTGCACTGAAATTAGCAGAATACGTCATGGAGGCTGGTTTCCCTCCCGGAGTCGTCAACATCATCAATGGTTATGGTGATGGACACGACTCTTTTGGCTCAAATAGTCCCTCATCTATTCTTCAGGAAATACGGTTGGCCAGGCTATTTCCGAGCACCCTGAAATTCGCAAAGTTGCATTCACTGGAAGTACTCTAACAGGCAGAAAGGTTCTCAAAGCCGCAGCGGAGTCGAATCTCAAAGTTGTCACTTTGGAATTGGGTGGAAAGAGCCCCGTTATCATCTTTGATGATGTTGATATCGATCAAGTTGCGCAACAAGCAGCATTTGGCATCTTGTATGGCAGTTCCTTTCTCTATCGTGTTTTCTTATCTGACCCGTAGTTCAGTTACAACATGGGTAAGAGTATTGTCACATGTCTGCATGGTTTTGCATATGTACATCATGTTGCAGGTCAAGTATGCACTGCTGGGTCACGTATATTTGTGCAAGAGGGCATATATGACAAGTTCTTAGCCAAGATGACCGAAATAACAAGAGCGGCTGGTGCAGCCGCAGGCGATCCATTCCAACCATCGACTCTACATGGACCTCAAGTATCCAAGACACAGTTCGACGTATGTCATCGTTTAAATCACTGTTTACCTATGATCCCACTCCCCTCAGCGCGTTATGAGTTACATTCAGTCCGGTAAGCAGGATGGGGCGAAAGTTCATATCGGAGGCGAGCGAATTGGTTCGGAGGGGTACTTTATCCACCCAACGATATTCACCGACACCAAACCTGACATGAAAATTGTGCGCGAAGAAATTTTTGGTCCCGTCGTTGTCATCTCCAAATTTAAAGACGAAGCTGGTCAGTTGATGTCTGTGACTTCTGAAGTAAACTTGTTGACTTCGACGCAATAGAGGTGATTGAATTGGCAAATGACACTTTGTATGGCTTGGCATGCTCAGTGTTTTGTGAGAATGTCGGGCGCGCACATCGTGTGGCGCACGCGATGGAGGCAGGCACAGTCTGGGTATGCATGCGTCTCTCTGCTCATTAGGCGTATCAGTCTGATATGTGCTGGACGATAAGGTCAATCATACGCTTCAGACAGAGGTTTCTTTTCCTTTTGGAGGATACAAGCAATCTGGGATGGGTCGTGAACAGGGGAAATACGCGCTTGACACGTATGTCTGTTCTTTTGTCTCGGAATTAGGTTCTCAGAAGTCATTTTTTTCATAGTTACACCCAGGTAAAGACTGTTCTCGTGAAGTTGTGAGCATCCGAAAAAGAAGATGTATTAACGTTGAACTTGTAACATATACGATTGGTTTACTGACAATGATTCCTTACCTATGCTGCCAATGCACCTATTCTCTTTCGCGTCTCCTTTGCCTGTGCACTTCCCCTTCCTTTCATCTTGCCGAAAACCACCACCTTGCCCTTCTGACCTGCTCGCCCTGACCGGCCAGCCCGGTGTAAGAAGTCTATCATATTCCTTGGCTCGTCCACAATGAATACATGCCGAACGTCTGGAGAGAAGTCCAAACCACGGGACAGAAGGGACGTCGTGATCATAACGTGAGGTTCATCGCGTACAGAGGTCTGCGTTCCCCTGTGTTGATGCTCTTGTCTTTCCTCCCGGGACAGCGGGCGGAGGAATCCTTCAAGATGTTTATTAGATCCGTATTTTCGGTCCTTGCTTGCACTGGTCAACGCCATGTTTTTGATTCCCTGCCCCGTTAAGTACTCTCCTAGTTCCGTCACCTTTGTGTTCTTGTTGCAAAAGATCAGGATCTTTGAAAGATTTCTCATTGAAGCCACCGAATCATCCGCCCAGACTTGTCTAATGCGACGTTCGATATCTGCAAACTTGTTTCCACCGGTCCAAGCCACGTATTCAGTCGCCAGCGTTTTGGGAAGATGGTGGAGGGTGGGGGAGGCTAATCGGACAAGATTGGGGTGATGCCTGTCAAGGTAAGAAGCCAAGGCAGAGGGGATTGTAGCGGTAGTGAGGATCAAGTTGAATGGATAATTGAGTGGTTGCGTGCCAGTTGATCCGATGGACTTGGGGTTGTCGTTCTTGGCTATAGCGTTTCTCGAGAGTGAGGAATCAGAAGAGTACTGGACAGGAGAGCCACGAGCGGAACTGATGGCAGCCAAGAGCATACGAGTGTGCTCCTGAAAATCAGGATCTGTCGGCAAGTCAACGCTGGGATTTCGACGCTCCTATGGAGATACTTGCCAAAAAGAATATCGGCCTCGTCGATCACCACCCACTCTACATTTGCGAGACACATTTTGGGCTTGCCCGGTCCACGTTGCCACGCATCTTCCCCCGCATTGTTCCCTTCCTCGACTTTCAGCCTCTGCCAGCCTCTGCCACGAGCCTTCTCTAACAAAGTCATCGGGGTGCCGACCACGACGTCAGCAAGAGAATTAGCTCCCTTGGCTTCTATATCCTCATGTATAATGTCGAATCCCTTCTTAACCCGTGCAACGTCCCTACTGAAAATATCCCCTCGGCTAGCACACATAACGCTTAGCTTGACCTCGTGCAAGAGCTTTTTGGCGAATCTTGACAGTTGTCGAGCGAGTTCGTGGGTGGGGGCGATAATGAGTGCTCGTGGATTCAAATCCAAACCGGACATTGACCGCATAGCAGCTTTCTGTCCTCGTCTCTCAGATTGTTTCAAGTGCTGAAGGACTGGCAAAAGGTAGGCGATGGACTTTCCAGAGCCGGTATCGGAAGCCAGTAAAAAATGTCTCCACTGTGTCGCAGACGACAGAATGTCCGCGTTTTGGGCAAGTAGCCACTTGATACTCAAGGCTTGTATGGGAGTAGGCACTGCTCCCTCCCCGAGCATTTCGGTGAGGCATGTAACGAATCCGGGCATAAGAGGCGGCGACGAGAATGTGGTGGGTAATCGTTCGTCGATGGAAGTCAACTCTTTGTTGGTAGAAGTCGTGGCAGGAGCCGGGGGATCATACAGATTTTTAAACATGGGTATAGCGGTACGGATTCTGGATATTGAAGATTCGGCCCATTGGGAATAGTTTTCGGTTGTTTGAGGTTCCCTTTTGCTTGGTCCTTTCATTTGAGTCGACTCGTACCTACCCGACTTGTATTCTTCAACCGTTCGTCGTCGCCCACCTCGGAGAGACTTACGTTCCCAATGCTGTTCGATCTGTGAAACTGATGATGGGTACCTCGGACGTTTGGGCGCAACTTCTAATCTGCCACCATGTCCACTGGGCTTCAGGTCTTTTGCGAGGCGCTTCCTTGAGGAATCTGAACATAAGCCATGAACCCTCACATGACGAAATGAGCGCCGTACTCAATGATCTATCTCGACCAGAATGAAACAAGCATTTTAATGATATTATTCCGTGCTGCTGAGACCGATGAGTTGCCTTCGAACAGAGAATTATCAGTGAAGACATAAAACGGTCTCCCAAATACGGAAATTTTGGATTGCATTTGAATTTTATTTATTTATTTTCGTCGGACAAGACCGGACCGAACTTCCCTCGCGCACGGGCCAGTCAGGGTGTGTATATAAAGACGTGCATGCCCGTTGTTGTTCCTTGACATAATTGAACAGGATTTTTTTACAGAAACTGACCGGATCTCGCATTTTTCCAAATGCTACAACATTCATATCCACTCGTTATACCAAGCACACGACCCTCCTTTTGATTGGGTCTCGAATCTCGATGACTTTTGTCTCCGTGATCAGGCCGTACTTTGAAAAGTTAGCCCCCTTGCGGTTGCGAGAGAGCAAAGTGCCTGTCTGATGGATATTCCTGTAATGCATTATGTATTGTACTTGATTAAGAGGTGTCTAATTTTGGTTGAAAAGGCTAGATGGTAGACTGGTTAAATGAACTACGTATTTTAGATGTACTTAAATCCACCTGTCCGAGGACAATAAATCTAAAGTATACGTCAATTGTGGCATGTAGTGAGTGAAATGTAAATCCGATAGTTGGACATTTAAGCTCGAGTTAGCATCCGAGCTTGCAATGGAAAATGACTAGTTTTTAGTGCGTGTGCGTTCCTGTGAGACAGGATTGAACGTCTAGCCAATTGAGCACCACATCTTCGGGGCATTCCACGTGTATCGAATAGACTCGAGAAGGAAGTTGAAAATGGGACAAAGCAATGTGGCTTTGATCACTTCGGTCAACGTTTAGCATAATGTGTTTACAGTGCAGAGATTCCAAGGCAGGGAAAGAGCAAAGAAAACCCAGTAGGGTCGCCATATCATCCAAGTACAAGTATTCCAAATGCAGACGGATAACGCGCTTGAATCCGTTAACCAGTGCTTGCTCCGAGGCGAAGGATAGATCGTTCCACGTAAGCCCATATATTCGAAGTCGGACAACACTGGGTAACCACTTCTCTAGCTCGTAGATCGCCCTGTCTATCCACTTGTCCAACGCAAAATCGCTCTCCACGAGTGAGAGGTTCTGGACAGCATAAGATATCGAACAATGGTCGGATTGCAGCAGCTCCAGGAATTTGCCATAATTTTCAGGGACGAGTTCGACTTTTTCGAACAAGTGACCGCGGGACAATTGAAGCCACGAAGACGACACGAGGGCGCAATGTGCAAGAGACGCCTTGCAATGAGACAACTCTTTCATAAATAGCCCAACTATTTCGAATGGGAATCGTTCTTTTTGCAGGGCTCAAGTTAGCGAGACAATTGCAATAATGAGGCCAGCGCTATACCTGGTATCACCTGACACGGCATATCCGCTTCAAATGGTACAGTACCTTCCAAATCAGTCGCAGCAAACCGCACGTTCAGCGAGAGGCTTACCCGAAGCGTCGCAAGGCATGCTGCGCGTGTCAGACATGGGTAAAAGGCACGTAGTCCGATGTCGTAACCTGGCGGCGGCAACTATCTGCCGGCGCCACGGTACACCAGACACAACAACAGCTGTCAGTAACCATGTCAGGAAGTGCTCTGCTAGTCTGTATGACTATCAACTCACCTCGCGGCTACTTGTCGAACTTGAACCTAGATGTCACACGTGACTGTGACGATCGTTCTGCATAGCATCAAAGCTGTAACAGGTGTGGATCGCATCTCTGCAATCCCAACGATTTGAAGTCTTGACGTATTGAGAAGGAAAACTCCATGCGTTCGCTGGGATACTGTTACAGCTATCTCCATGGTATCCGAATCTATTTTTACTTCCTCTTTGGCTCCTTCTGCTAGATGGCCGGTCGCCGTGCCAGCGCGATGCTATTACCAAACGATGATGCGAACTGAAAAGATCAGAGATCAAGAATGTCGGCTAGCAGAGTGGGTCATGCAACGGCTTAGTGCCATGTGGGTTGTTCCATTATCGGTGGGCTTATGCCCAAAGCCAGATACATCAAATAGTCAATGAATGACTCCGATCGAGAACAAGCATGTACCTGGACGTCATCAATTAACTTGCCGCCGCCCTATGACCAGATCAATAGTAAGGACTCTGCAAACTCTAAAGGGTGCCTCGATACACGTGCTTTCGCCACTCAATCTCATAATCAAACTTGCCTCACGAATCTGTTCACCAAATCGTGCCAAGGCTGTCGATTTTGGAGGCTATATGGGATGAAACGAACTTCTAGAGGATCTTGGCAAGTGAGTCGGTAGGACTCCCCTTGAGTAACTGCCAGCCGGTACGTCTCGAATTGCTATACATAATTTGCCGTGTTTATAAGAATAACTGAAACACCATCAGCGGCACTCCACCAAGCGTCGTGCAACGTGCCTATCCTCATTTCCCTGCTCATCGTTAGTCAAGCAATTGCACGTACGCTGAACGTCGTCCCTTAATTGGAAGATATCGGTAAAATGCAGGAACGTAAAGACGGACAATGAAACCGAAGAAGCACGGACCATAACTCAATATTCATCGTCAGACGGTGGCGCGGACGCCTGTGGCACACATCATGTACTGCCATGTAACACCTCAAGCCGCCCATAATCTTGACACAGGTGTTCTTCAGTCGTTGCTGGCCCTGACTCAAACGGACATTGTCATGGCAGCAAACTCTTTGAAAACCGTTATACCGGTTGGACAACATTCCGTTTTCACGAGGCACCGCCCAGTTCAAAAGCCCTTTTTGAGGCCAGCGCTGAGGTAGGATATTTGTTTTACATGGTCATTACGTATCTCACAGCCCCTCCACAGCCCAATAGGTACATGTCATTCACCAACTGCGTCATTCTCCACGAAGCAAGATTTCGGGCCATTCATCTCTACTGCCGCTCAGAATCATGATCTCACTGTAACCCAGTTTGACCTGGAAGGATTGCATTGCAAAAGACGAGAAATGGTTTATTGAGTGAGCGTTCACAATTCTTGAGAGCATAAATTGAAGGGTCGCCTGATCTTGATCCAAATGAGGAAGGTAGAAATAGATCGGATCGGCGTTTAATAATTGGATGTCCCCTTTTCCCTGCACACGGTATCTTATCCCTGGTTAGTTCGCCCACCACTCGATCGTGGCAAGGAGAAACTATGGATAAGGAACTCGACAAAGCCTCACCCTTGGGCCAATGACCTCGCCCAATTGAAACGAACGCGTCAACCAAAAAGACTGCCTACTTTCAGATCAAGGCTCTTGCCCCAAGAAAGTTAAGTACCATGTTGAGGACTTCATTGTCGCTTACACGTATAACGGAAGCGAATAGAAGTCATTAGCCCATGCATGAGGCGCCTGTGGTAAGTTAGCAGGGACATTGGGCTAGACGATTGCAGGGTCAATTCAGTTGAAGAATGCTAGATAAATCAGAACGGCGAAATGCCACGCAGCTGTTCGGTTGTCGCGAACCAGATGCCTCACCTGAATTAGCATCGCGTGAGCCTCGTCACCGTGCACTTACGTGAACTATCCTTCTGGTAAATAAGCATGCCAGCTGTCACTGACAGTGCTTCTCATGGCTTTGAGATCAAGCGATATGTACGGAGGGTATACTCTAGTAATCACCCGATTTACTCCCAAACGCTGCCTTGATCTGGATGTAGTCGCTAACGTACATAACAAATAACATCAATAAGTTCCTGGGCACGGCGACGTTGACGTACCTCTCGGGGTATTTCAAAACTGGTCAAAGCACTGAGTACGCCCTACGAGGAAAGTCAGTCCCGATATGCTATTATCGGTATCAAAATACACACGACACCACCCCATTGTTCGGCTTGCCTGACTTGTTCTGGTGTGATGAAGTCCAGAGAATTCCGCGCGGCGAATACCATTTGTGCAGAAGCTGCCCTTATCACGGAATCCGCAGAAGCCGTATTTTCCTTCAATGGCTTGTACTTGACCTTGCCATCCTCAGGGTCTATATGATTCACAACTGTCTCTGTAAGGGATGGAGGTGTCCTCCCTGCAGAGCCGTGCTTGCCCGTCCAGCAAGCTGCCAAATGGAATAGGTGGAACGTTTCCATCTAATACGGCCCGATAAGCATGAATGGAAGGTGATGGGAGCAAAAATATCGCAGTCCCTGAGGAGTGAAGAGAAAGACTTGCACACTTGCCTCGAGAGTCGCGACATCGGGAATAGTGTCCTTCAAATGATCAATGAGGCCTGCATTGTTGTCGGGAAAGGACGTTTGTCGACCTTGAGAAGAATAGAAACTGCTTAGGCAATCTAGACCCGTCTATATACGAGCAAGTACTGTTGCTCAACGAACCTGTCTGCGGATGCATTGACGACTCCGGCGACGACATCACCTTGGCAGCTTGCAGTCCTGGAGGCAACGAGTGCTTCCAACACCTATGGCGTGGATTAAATCACGACGAAAATATTTCATACCATTTAGCCCACACCTTTGCATGTAGGAGAGGATCTGCCGCGACCTAGAAAGTTCATTAGGGATTCAGATGCATTGGCTAATTAATGCATACCGGCTTGCTAATAATGTACGGCTGCTTACCAGGACCCTCGGCGTTGGCAAAGTCGTAGTCAACGTTCCGAGTGATGGCAACGCTGGCCTTCGGTACGACGATGGCACCAACAGACAGGTCAATGAAGGTTCCACAGGATCCAAACCTTACAACATGCGAGTTCGAGCGTTTTCTCGTTTGGGAGCAAGGCGGGTACAAACCTAATGACAATCATGTCCCCGAATATACACTCCCGCGCCTCCCGCACAAAGAAATCCATGTTTGGAGCACCCATTCCGATGCTCACGATGGAAACTGGAATCCCTCTATACCTCCCCGTGACGGTCACGAAACCACGTTCGGACGATAGAACGAATGGTGTGGGTTTTGTATCCAAAAGTGTTTGCAAAGCCCTAGCTCTAGAATGAGAACCAACTGTAATCTGTGTCCGCCATGTAAAAGTTCGACTCAAAGCAGGACTGATCAACGAGAGGCGTTTACAATACGATTCGCGATCTCTCCCGGACAGAGGCCAAGGTGATATACCCTCAAATCCGCCGTGCGAGGGAAATCTAAGGAATGATTCAGATTCTTTTCGCGATCGAATTTTTCGCTAGGAACTCACTGGCATCTATCAGAGTATCCTTCATTGTCTATCTAATCAACGTAGAAGACAGCAGCAGAAGATTCAGGCGGAGGATGAATTTGCGCCGCCGGACCAATCAGAAGCTGAGTAATGAATCTAAGGTCTCGCATTCCCACCCAACCTATCAAGTCCGCAAGTTGGTTCCGAGATCCTCTCAGAGTAACTCCATGCCTGTGATAACAGCTATGCGAAGCAACGGTTGATACCAAACCATATGCAGATATGATCCAGTGCCAGGGAGCCAGTGCAACTATAGGCTATGCTCCAAACTCTGTTTTTGCACAGGTACATGACTTTTCGACCCACGTCGGTGATCGTGTGGTGAGTGCAGTGTAGCCGATTTCCCTATCGCATTAACGCCGCGACGCGACAGGCGCAGGGGTGTCTCTGAACGATAAGCATTATCACCGAGCATCAGGTCGCTCATGCGAGAAAAGATTACGCGTCGCGGAATTAGCAGTGCCCGTGGCAACGGGACAAGCGGACCTGGTAACATTTAACAATCAACCAACCCACTTTGAGGACGATTGAAGCACATACATAGTGGGTATGATCAGACTGTCTTGATAACCATCCAGTGGCAATGTTGCACTACCAGGCCTTTCGTTTGGGAGTCTCGAAATTGACGACATATAGCTTCATTCTATTTTTGTGCCTCCCGTGTCATGTGCGGGTCGTTTTGGGCTAGATCTGCCCTTGTGACCCACGTTGACGAACCATTGGCTCCTGAACTGTTCTCATCACAGAAGCTGATAGCTTCATTTTCCGCGGCAATGAGGCAAAGATACCAAGCGACAAATCCGTCCTAAACCTGGTGATTACCGGCGTTCCCATCCGCGCAATTCGGGGCCGTCTAGGGTTCTTGCAGATATTTTCCTCTCGTAACAGCTGAGGGCCACCATAAAACCTTGTTAGAGGCGCTCATGATATTGTGACGTGAACATGCGCGAACGGAAACCCTAAAATCTCCAACACGCATCGTGACGGAACGGGTAATTCCGAGCCGACAAATTGGTGAACAGATTGCCACGCACATCGTTGCAGATTCCGCTCCTGCGACAGGGAGTCTTGTTACTCTAACTATGCGTTGCCTAGGGTTTATTTATGAATGAATGTTCCGTTACATCGCTGTACCTGGCTGAGCGTCTTATGTTATTCCATTCCATGCTGGAATTCTAGCGAGCCGAACCCTGGCGCACAGACGGTCTGCAAGATCTGCGCAGTTGGTTGCGAGATCAGTTTTTACCTTTTGCGTGTAAATGGAATGCGGCGCGCTTAGTGTAGAGGCGGTGATGCGTGCATTTTTCCTGTTCTTCGGACATGGCCGAGTCAGAGGCATACAAGCTCCGGCGTGCGTTCTCAAAAGGTAAGACCCTTGACCTTGTAGGTCGAATGTTGGTGACATGGTGCCTGTGAGCGCTGGGTCGCAAGGGTTGATGGTAAGCGGTGTCATGGGTATTCCGCGCCAGATCTCCAGGGTCAAGTCTTGGGGTCTGTACGTCAAGGCCATTTCTAGATGATTTACAAAGCGGACAGTTCCTGCTCCTTGGCTGGTTCGAACGCTGCTTCTGGCTTTATCCGCGTTTCGTTCCGCCGTCAACCTTCACCGATCTATCTGAGACCTGCGTCCGTGCCGATCACCCCGCAACTGTGCGATTCCAGCCTCATTCCTCTTTCCTTTTCTATCAGATCCTCCGCCTCTTGTTCCTCTATTTTACCTTCCTTTCCATGTCTGGCGACCATATGAACGGTTTCAATTATTCCCCTACCACCAGGAATGGTGACCACCCGCGCCACGCCGAACGCCATGATGAGCTAGCCTCTCAGTCGGGTTCAGACGAAGGCAGCACCGCTCCGTTCATGGACTCACTGAGAAGCGACGCTGATTTTGACGGTGCGCTACCCATTTCCCTATTGTCACACCTCATTGATATCGCTGTTGTGTGCTTAGATGACTCTGATGCATTAACCAGCCAGACACTGAATGCTGACGGCACTCCAAAACGTCCCATGAACGCCTTCATGATTTTTGCGCGAAGGCGAAGGCCTCAGGTTTCTGCAGAGAACCAGGCCATGCGCACAGGAGAAATTAGCAAGATTCTCAGCAAGGAATGGGCCATTATGCCCGCTGTGAGTCGATAATTTTTTTTAACAATGCCCTGCACAACCACTCATATTCTTGCAGTCAGAAAAGCAATTTTATCTCGACCGTGCCAAGCAGCTTAAGGAAAGCTTTAACACCAAATATCCCGACTATGTGTACAGACGGCGACCTAATAATTCACGCAAAAAGTCGAAGCGGAGGCTTGACGCTAGTATGGCTGGACCCATGGATTCTGGCAACACGCCGGAAACCGGCGAAGACTATGGAGGTGCAGTTGGCGACTACGATGCTCACCCAGAGGGTGACGATCGACATTATGATCCCGGTCCAAACGTCCTTCATTCTCGCATACACCAAGATTACATGGGGTCAGCGCAATCAAGGTCAAATCCGTATCCCTATGTGACTTCCGATCCTCCGTATCGACATGACAGTTCTCATGACCCTCGCATCTCATTCCTCACTCAGCACAGCGAACGGCTACCAGGCGAGACTTCCGCTACATCACACCGTCTCCCAGAGATATACGGTTACGTTCCCTCGCACAGTCAGCCCCCGCCAGCGCATCTCTACCCTACAGATCCGGGAGAAGCGCACGACAGGTGGGAGTCAAGGGTCGGTCCCGCGCGCCCAGGGTGGATAACTACCCACGAACGCACAATGCCGACTACAACGCAACGCTACGCTCAAGGTGCGCCGACCGGGTGGACAAGCGCCGTAACATCGGCTCCAGCTTCTTCCAGCAGTTCGACACCACCCGGGACTTTTGCGTTCCCGACTCTGACCTCGCCATTCTACCCAAGCCAGGCGCATCTCCAGAGTTATCAAGCCAGCACGTCCTCGTCGTCACAATCCGATTCTCCCGTCCGGTATGACTCGCCTACGAGCCACAGTACCTCAGGACGCGAGTATGATGGCCAAAATTACAACTCACATGCATCGGTTGGTTCTGAAAATCCATATGCGGACGATGCAGTGATGTATCAACAGCGCCTTGCCAATATTCCTCGTGGGCTCCCCCCCGTACAGGCCCTGGCAGGTTATTCCCACTCATCTCATCCAGCGAGCTCAGGGCCAGCAGCTCCCCAGGGATACTGAGCCACGTTTGATATTAACATAGATTGGGGCACGAACATCCTCGGAGACGTTCGAGTTGGTATTGTTATGTACGTATAATCATTAATTTAGTACTGTTTTCTTAGGTCTATTCGACGATGTTTTTTTTCCCTCCTGTATGTATGATCTATCCCAAGGACTTCTCCCTGCGTATAATATGATTTGTCACCGTCGGTCGCAACTCATGATGCCGGGGTTTGGGAAATTTAAATTAATTCTGTTTCAATTGGCAAATGGGGCGTTTTAGACACAAATGATCAGTATTTGATCACCTATCGGCCTGCGCTCCAGCAGCCAATCATAATTATCTCTTGTACATGTCGTCCATGCATCACTTCTGACAAAAATGATCGGTATCCAAAATACTTTCGAAACTCGCATCTACTACTTCACTGTGGTTCCCGCGCGATAAGATATCGGAACTCGGTTATGTGAACCGAAGCCTGGTGTTGAATTCGTGCACGCGTTTTCCCGTGAACCCGATGCCAGCACCTCACCTTTTTCCCGTTGTCGACTCCAAGGACGTCTTCAAGGATGACATTTTCAAAGGAAAAGTCTTATTTTGCACTGGAGGTGGTTCTGGCATTTGCAAAGGAATGACGGAAGCTGTGGTACCGTACTCAAACCCGATGTCCTCGACGATGAGTCTCTGACTACTCCCCCACCAGATGCACCACGGTGCGGACGCCGTGATCATTGGCAGGAAGTGAGTAGCGCCCGTAACGTTATGCTCTGTTTGAATGCCAACCGATAAGTAAGCCGAGACCGCCTCGAGCAAGCCGCGAAAGACCTCTCCGACGCCACTCGCCGACGATGCCTGGCCGCGCAAGCCGATGTGAGGGATCCACAGAGTTTGAAGGATGCTGTGACTATGACAATTGAGGCGTTCGGCAGGATCGACTTTGTCATTTGCGGTAATCGGACCACCTCGTGCGCAGCTAACTGTATGGTTGAATGTATTTGATCTAGGTGCCGCTGGAAACTTTTTGGCGCCGATATCTGGCCTGTCGGAGAATGGATTCAGGACCGTCATCGAAATTGACACTGTATGTCGCCTCATCATGGGTACCTTTTTCTCAATCCAGAACTCATAGATGCGTTAGCTAGGCACGTATAACACGGTCAAAGCGACCTTGCCTCATGTTCGCGCTTCCAAGGGCGCCTACCTGCATGTTACCACGACGCTGCATCACCGAGGTGAGTTTGTGTCGAGTTACTGGTACCATTCAAATTCGCAAGCTGATGATTATCTCAAGCTACGCCCTATCAGGCACACGTGTCTGCTGCCAAAGCGGCGGTTGACGCACTCTCCGCCGTTATCGCGGTTGAGGAAGGGCCGCACGGTGTACGGTCCAACGTCATAGCCCCGGGTGCAACGGGCGGCACTACAGGAATGGACAGACTCTGGGCACCGGCACACGCGAACCTTAGCGAAATCATGAAAACATTCCCTGGTGGGCGTATCGCCCAGTTCAAGGATATCGCGAACGCAACGGTGTTCCTGCTCAGTGGTGCCGCGTCATACATTACGGGCCAGATGCTCGTTGTCGACGGAGGCTGGGAATCTCTTCGGTTGCCATTCTTGTCATATCCAGAATCTGTCCTTGATCCTGACGCCTTCAAGGACCCCAAACCGAAACTGTGAAGCACAGGTGATGTATTGTTACAGTATATCCCGAATACGATTGTTGCTTTTCGCATTGCATAATGGGCTATACGGTACACCGCTACCGGGCGAGCCCCGACACGGCCAAGTCCGGTATTGCGGTACGCACGAACATCGACGGTTGCTAAGTATGAGGAAACGCATTTGGTTAGCGCGTCTGCCGGTTCGGTATGTTCCATAACTCCCCTAAAGCTGTTGTTGCAGAAATCGTCGGAATCATGAGAAATATCCTATGATAACGACAGTACTTTTTTCTCTCTTTGCATTGTTATCTCTGATTTTGGGGCTGCTGTCAACTAAATCTAGCACGCCATTCCATCTGTGGACTGGTGTTTCACACCCATGTCGGTCTATAAGCGGCGTCGCGTTAGGTTTGACAGGCACGATCCATAAGTGTTACCCATCATACGGGCCCTGGTGTCAAAACACATGGTGGCGTATGAGAATCTACGGCGTTTTTGGAACGAGCAGTACGCCGTCGCAAATCAAATTCTAAATACATCCGCACCATCATGCGCGTAGGACGACAACGGCGAGATGATATGCCTGACATGTCCAGCCGCTTTCTCCGCCTGGGAACGAGCGGACCGTCACCGTGCCAGGTATAGGTAGGGATATGTCTCACGAAAACAGGGCGGGTGGGGGGGAGGACACGTGTTGGAAAGGTAATCAATTCTGTCAAACCGCGGACTTTGTTTGAGCATCCGCGAAGGTGCGAGCAAGAAAGAAGATAAAACGGGTAGGCAATGACGTATAGAGGGAAAGCTTTTGCGGTATACAATAATATATGAATGGAAAAAAAAAAGAGCCTCGAACGGAGGCGGTTGGCAGGGTCGAGGATAACGACACCCACCAATACCGATACGTCAATATGGTGCGACCTGGCAGGTCCCGAACCCTCCGTTTGCCACGCGACCAGGCAACGGATATCGAGTCATTTCTGGCGGACGGGCATACACGGCTTAGATCAATGAAACAGCATACCATGGAGGGCTCCGTAGATAAGGACGAAGCGAGGATACATACCATCCACTCTGGACTCGCCTCAGCTGGCGATCCATGGCCAATCCGTAGGACACGCCACCGCGAGAGAGAGATAAAGAGAGAGAGAGAGAGAGGAGAGAGAGCGCCAAGCCGCCTCGGCCCTCGCATCTGAACCGGCAACTTGAGAATTCGTCCCATTCACACACACACGTACGCACGCACGTACGCACGCTTTTTGGCTGGCATCTGCGACCGACCGACCGGGGACAATGGCAAGGGTAGGTACTACTACTAGGCTGGGCTGGGCGTGGAACTCACCTGGACACCTGAATCGTAGTACATCCTTTGGGGGGGGAGGGAGCGGTGGCATTAGCGCTGTCGGCCCTTCAAGGGGACCGCCCCACCCATCCATCCATCCACACGGACACCCACCCCCCACACGGCCGCACGGCCTCACGAACGCGCGTCCTCATACAGGGGCGGTGACAGACGGACAGTTCCGCTTGTTCCGTTTGTCCTGTTTGGTTATGTTCTTTCTGTTCTCTTCTGTTCTGTTGTCTTTTTCTAGCAAAAAAGAAAAAAAAAAAAAGAAGGGATGACGGATGGACAGAGACGGACAGATGTGGTACTGACGGGGTCACTTACTGCCCTCTCTGATGATAGATCATGGAAGAACGTTCGTCGGTTCCAGAAGGCAAGGCTTGGATGGAAGAACCTTCTTTTGGAAACAAAAAAAGGAGATCTCTCAGCCTGAGAGAGGGCCGGTTCGGGTGATCCTAAGTAGTAGGTACAATAGGGTGGGAGGAGGTCCGCCGAGCGCAGGTGTCGTTCACAGCCCGCCCCATCCGTGTGCGGAAGTACTTTGGAGCTGGCTAGCCAGATCCATTTCAAAAGGGTCGTCCGTGTGTGTGAGCGAGGGCAATGGAGGCCCGGGGCGCGCCTCCGGACTCGTCTCACACTGGCAGCTGTACAGCAAAGGAGAAACTAAAGTTTGGGGATGCAGCCAAAAATACGATTGTACCATAAGCCATTTACAACGTTAACAACCAACTGTTTTTTCTACATAGTTATTGTCATACAACGTATACGTTACAAAATTAACCAGTAAATTAACAATAAAAACCGAGACCGAAACCGAAAAGAAAAGAAAAGAAAAGAAAAGGTAAAAAAAAAAAACGAGAGGCAGTTCTTATGCCCACCTGCGCCTGGCTGTAACCGACGGAGAGGAAGACGAGGACGATGTCGTAGAGGTTGAGGTAGACGAGGTTACAAAGCTAAACGAGGTAAACACTGACCCAATAGGGCCCGTCGCAGAGGTAGTCAGCGTCGCCGCCGAACTCGCCGACGAAAACCTGGAGCACCCATCAGTTCTCGGACACTCGAGAAAGAGAGGAGGGAGGAGGAGGGGGGGGTGTTTACTCACGCAGAGCTCGCGGCAGAGGCATCACTCGCCGTCACATTCAACGGCGCATCAATGATATGCACGACCCCATTCGACACCAACACGTCCGACTGTACAATCTGCGCGGTTGCCGTCTCATTCCCGCCCGCCCCAGGCATCCCAACGGTGACAAAGTTACCGGTCGAGTTGGAGACAAACGTGAACGGCTCGCCCGCCGCCGACGTCCAGTTGAGCGACGCGTTGTACAGGAGAGGTGAGTACGCCGTCGTGTCGTTGATAATCTACTCTCTCTCTCTCTCGTCAGCCAACAATAACAAAAAAAAAAACACAAAAAAACAATAACAATAACAACAACGTGACTAGCACAGGAAACAAAGAAAGAAAAAAAGTAAAAAAAAAAGACTCACGTGGTTCTGGACGATGATGGCGAGATTAGTGAGATTCCCTTGCAAGCTTCCCAAATTGATCGCCGAGAGCGCCTCGTCGCTGGGGATAAACGCCGTGAACCCGCGCTGGACCCCAAGCTGGTCCAGCACAGTCGTATTGGCGCCGCTCGAGTTGGTAAACGTCGTGAGGTTCAGCACCGTCGGCCAGATCGTCGCATTGTTCGCTCCCAGGACCGTGGTGAGGTTCGCGGGAGGGACGATCACGCCCGTCACAAAGGCCAATAGGAGGTTCTCGAACGTCGTCGTGTTGAACACGGTCACGTTGGGTTGGCTGAATCGAAGATTTTTAGTTTAAGGGGAACGGGTAAAAAAAATGAGTATGGGAAGTTAAAACAGAAGGGGGGGGGGGAGAGGACTGACGTAGGGGGCTGGTTCAGGATCGTCTGAGAGGTGACGTTGGAGGTGTTGCTTGGGAACAGCGTCCATGCGAGGACCTGAGACTTGTCGCCTTCGAGCTGGACAAAGGTGTCATTGTCCAGGAGCGTCCTGCCGACGGTCACGTTAGGGAATATGGCACTGATGAGGGTCGCGTTTGTGGTTGCGTTGCCGCCCGTGGGGGAGGTGTCGTTGGGCTGCAAAAAGTCGCCAGGCATGATGTGGTACGCGATGAGGTTGGCGACGGTGGTGATGTCGCTGGCTTCGGTGATATTGGTCACATTGAAGTTGGAGACTGACGAACGAGTGATACGAATTGGGGGAAAAGCGGGTTGTTAGTAAAAGGACATGACTTACGTGCTTGGTTGCTTGGAATAAAAATGGTAAAGTTGGCGCCGCTAGAGAGGTTGGCGAGGATGGATTGGCCGACTTGGGTGCTGTTGATCAAGAGCAGGTCCTGGCTAAAGGCGGAGTATCCAAGACTAGACAAGGAGGAGACGAGGCCCTCGATAAAGGTGAAGTTTTGGGAGTGGGCCAAGAGGGCGGGAAAGAGGGCAAAAAGGGCAACGAGAGCAAGCATGATGGAGGAGAAAGCCAAGAGTAAGTCATTGTAGACTTGATATTTAAGACGTGCAGGCCACTCCACTAATTTTTAAATTGAGGACTTCGATTTACAAACGAGTGGAGTGGAGGCCTACGCGTCTTAAAATTCTTGGCTTCGAGGACGAGAAGAGGGGCGTCACGTGACCTCACCTCTCCAGCCAAGCGGATCCAAATTCCAATTCTCTCCGTTCCAATGGCTCGCCGTGCCCAGCCTTCGCTCCAGCCCGTCTACCTCCCGCATCCCTCTCACAAGCGTCCGACAGAGGACCCAAACGAGTCTGCGTTTTCCAGGTGGGCCATTTTGTTAATAAGGAAAAATTTCTTCTCATGCCAGTTACCGTGGCGCAGGTTCCTCCGAACAGAGATCTACGCTCCTGACAAATTGGCGGGCAATTGGAGCATTCTCTATGCCGCCGCCTGGTTCGTTGGCGGCATTGCGGTCGTGAGGACCTGGGGCGACTTTATGGTACCTGAATGAGCGCGCTACGTGTACGTTTGTCCTTTTGCCCGGACTGCCAGTGGCTGACATGGAGCGTTACGCGTTAAGAGTAACATTCGCTATGTTATTCCTGCGTGTTTTACGTTTATTCTACTCGATAGTTAAAATAAATAAATAAAAAAGTCATCACGACGACGCACGAACGCGTGGCCATCGGGTCGCGGACCGGTGCGTGGCTTCTTGAAGATCCTATGAGTGAACGCCGCCGCGGTAAATTGTCGTGTTAAAAAGAAGAAGGAGGAAGAGGAGGTGTTGGGGTGGAAAGAAACAAAAGAAAAAAAATTAGAAGCATCGCCGGTATTGTATTCACGAGATGCAGATGCCCACTCGAAACGAATGTATTGAATCCAATAAACTCACTTCCGCCATTAAACCAAATCAAAAGCAAAGCGTGAAGAGGGTGGGCGAGCATCCAGCAGCCAGCACGCAATGGGTCGATATGGTCCTACAAGCTCGGCGCTAGGTGTAGGTCATTTTCAACACCGCCGCCGCCGCCGAGGAGGAGGAGGAAGAGGAGGAGGAAGAGACCAAGCAAGCCGCGACCGAGCACCGAACAGGAAGCAAACACCGTCTGTCTTCCATGTCATCTCAGGCTGGTGGTCCCTGTCAACATCGAACACCTGCCAATTAACGGCGATATCGATGTTGTGAGCCAATCATGCCACCAATATTATTAGTTCGAATCATCTCGCGTCTGCAAGTTAGCAGTAACAGAGAACACGAGAAGTCTCGGTTCTTGCTCTTCTCGGCCTTGCCTCACGCACGCCCCCATTTCTCAATACGTACATTCCATTCCACTCCATGCCAATCTATAGAATCCCGAAAACAGCAGAAAAAAAGAGAAGGAAAACGTGTGATATGGTATAGCCTGTGTCCCTATATGCCGTATCTAAGTCGTCGTGCGTGGTGAGAGGTGAGAGGTGAGAAATGAGTAGTGAGGAGACCCAAGAACGAGTATATGCATGCAAGAGAGGAAAAAATGAAAAGCAGCAGCAGCAGCGTTGAGAGCGAACGCGTCACCGCATGGGTAGATCAATCGGATAGAGCGGCTGCCCATTGAGCCCAACGCCGTCCTTATCCTCCTCCCCAATCCCCATCTGCGCACCCGTTGCAGTGGCAGGCCCCCCAGTATGATGATGATGGTACCACGCTTGTTCGACCGGCATCGACATTGACATCGACATTGACATCGACACCGGCATGGGTTCCATCTGGACCCCATTAGTCGCACTAGGCCAGTGTACGGTGGAGGTGGCAGCGGGCGAGCTCGTCAGAGAAGACTCGCGCGTGGACCTGCTGTATAGACCTTGATGACCGAGAACGGACGGTGAACTGGTTGATCACTTTGTCAGAAAAAGACTTTTTAAAAACAATGAGCGCGCGTGGACCCACCTTGGACCATTATGTGGGTGGTGGTGGTGGATGCTCACGCTTTGGAAATGCGGAGGGTGGTGAGGGTGGTGGTGGTGGTAGGGGGCACCACCACCCTGGATGCTCGTGCTAGAAGAGGCACTGGGGCTCCTGTTATTCTCCTCGTGGGGATGGAACGAGTAAGCGCCTAGCTCGTCCATGGAGAGGCTGGCAGTGGGGGTGTGCACGTGCACGCCTTGATACGCACTGAGAGCCGGATGCGTTTGCGCGTGGACAGAGGCCGTGCTCGTGGCCATGGCCACTGGAATGGCCGTCCCCGGTTCTTCGGCGTACCGATATCTCGGGCCATGCTGCTGCTGCTGCTGATGGTGGTGGTGAGACAATGCGTTTAATTGCTGTTGATGGGCGAGGCCATAATCGTATTCATACTCATAGTCGTAGAGCACCCCCAGATTGGAAGAGGATGATGGAGTGAGTTGGAAGCCACCGTCGAGCCTGTAATGCTCCATCGTCTCTTGGTCGAGGTTGAGGTTGAGGTTAGGCGGACGCGGTCTAGTCGCGCGGAACTCGTCGATGCGCGACGGCGGCATCCCCAGACGGTTTGCGTACGCTGCGAGCTGTGCGTCTTCAGGCTCAGAGGACGCTGTTGTTTTTTTGGGTTTATTGGGACCACGGACTCTGCCTTCCTTGGCATACTCGCAAACGAGCCCTCTGCTCTGGCAGCGTTTGCAGGTCGGGTGCTCGCCGCTGCACTTGGCCTTACGAGTGCGACATTTTTCGCAAGCCTGTGCGGTACGCAGACGAGGGTGTTCTGGCGAGCGATAAAAGATGCCAGTGGCAGGATCCAGAGAACCAGCGAGGGAGATGCGAGAGGCCGAGTGAGGGTGCATGAGGGAAGAGGAATAGGGGCGTCTGGAAAAGGAGGAGAAGGCTAATAGATTAGTCGCCACAAGGCTTCAGCTTCCTGACAAGCCCAGCACCTGTGGCGACGGTCGCTTCAGAACAAGCTTCTGGCAACCGCTTCGCCACAACCCCGTCAACAAGATCTCCTTGCCAGGATCTCTCGTCTCCCGTCAACAAGGGCCGATTGGTCATGCAGGCGCCATGCCCGAGACGCGCCACCCAAATCATCAGCCACCAAACAAATAAACAAACAGATTAGTCAGCGCCTCAGCTTTTGAAAAATGTCCGCCAACGTCCCCATCGCCTCAAACAATTTCACAGCTCCTACGCCTCAGAACACTCCTCTCACACAAGCACCCATCGCCCTTGGTCTCTCTCGTCCAACAGTCCCAGACATCTCAGAGGACAATGAGCCCACCGACGAATCCATGGTCATCGACCACCCAAAGCATATGTTAGGTCTTGTCCAGGGCAAGCTCGCAGGTCTCGTCGGAAAATCTTCAGGGTACATCGAGAGCCTCCCTATCGACATCAAGCTCAATGTCGAGGCCCTCAAAGGCATCCAAGCAAAGCACGACCACCTCCAGAACCAGTACAAGCGTGAATGTTTAGAATTGGATAAAAAGGTCCGCCCCTGCTGACTTATGCACGTTCCCTCATAAATCTCACGCCATCGCAACATCCAGTATCTGGGCCTCCAAAAGCCGCTGTACGAGCGCAGACTGGCCTTGATCGCAGGCCACGCCGTCCCCGCATCGGACGAGATCGAGGCCGGCGAGCAGTATTCCATCAAAGACGATGACAAATACACCCCCTTGCCCAAGGACACCCCCCCCGTGGCTGCTGCTATTCCCGAGTTCTGGCTCACCGCTCTCAGGAACCACGTCGTCCTCGGCGACATCATCACCGATCGCGATGCCCAGGCTCTCAAATCGCTCATCGACATCCGTCTCTTCTATGAGATTTTCCCGGGGCACATGATTTTTCAGTCGGACATCTAGAACTCAACGAAGTTCATGGAAATGTTTGTTCATGTCTTTGAATGGAATTGTTTCATTCTAATATCTACCCAAGGTTAACTATTACAACAACAACCCACCTACTTTAACTCTGCCACCTTTACCACCTTTGAAACATTCTAGCACCATGTTCAAGGGTCGTGAAAAATACCTTGATAAGTTGAATGAATATTTTGCACAGAATGCAACAGGGGGAAGGCTCAGAGATCATTTCTTCTCTATGGAATGGGAGGCATTGGTAAGACTCAGATCTGCCTCAAATTTATTGAACAGAATGATAAATTGTGAGTATTCAAAATATTGAGAATATTCAAAAATAATTAATTCACAGGTTTCCTCATACATTCTGGATATGCATCTCTGAGAACACTAATGACCTTGCATTGAAACAGATAGCTCAGGAAGAGAATGTCATTCTGGAAACAAATTTCAGCTGCATTGGGTCTCAAATTGATATCTGAGAGAGACAACTGGCTCATTATAATTGATGGTGAGATGGAGATTATGATATTGTTGAAATACTCACCTGGAGACACTGGCAGTATATTGATAACAAGCAGGAAATCCTGATTGAAAAGAATCACAAAAAATTCAATGGAGGTCAGTTGAAATGGGAGAGAGAAAGAAGCTATGTTGTTATTACTAGTCAGCCTCATTGGATGATTCATCTGATCATCTCAGATTTGTTAGCACAACAACTGTTTCCAAAATGGGTGGCATTCCTCTTGCCCTTGATCAAGCTGGGTCATATATCAGGACTTGTGCTTGTAGCCTTGAGGATTATCTGGAGAAATATTCCAAGCATCAGAAAGAATCATTTTCCAGAGCTACATTTAAGGGTGCATCCAATTATCAATTTTCTACATATGGTACATGGGAAATATCTATGCAAGAGATTGAGGCTATGGCTGCAAGGGAGGCATGGCCAAGAGCAGTTGCAGCACAGAGTGCCATGACATTAGTGAAGATATTTGCCTTTCTGCATCATACCAATATTCCAGAAGAAATATTCAAGAATGCTGCAGCACAATATGTGAAGAGGGTCCTCAAAGAGAAGGCAAATCTGCTAATCCCAACACAAGCTTCACACTTTGTACATTTTCCAAAAATAGCCAAACTCTTTAAATATGCTACTAAAGTTATGAAGAAAGACAAGCAAAGTAGCACAGAAACACTTCCAATATCAGTGACACTGTTGGATTCTCAAACATTGTTCTTGAATGAGAAGGGTGAATGGGACAGGACACAATTCATGGAAGCATCCATGTACTGGCCTCATTTTCATTGATCAGGAGGAACAGTAAACAGTTTACAATGCACCCATTAGTTCATTCATGGAGCAGTAACAGGATACCTAAGATAGAGATTGAAACCTATTACTGGAAAGCAAGAGCATTGCTCTCCTGTTCAATAGAGTATGATTATGACATGGACAACCATGCATTTTGTCAACTGGTTGCTCCACATGTCAAATCAAATTGTCAATATGGACTTGACATGAACATGAGAGCAACATACTATGATGATGAGCATCACAACTTTGCAGTTATGTTTCATAACAATGGTGATTGGAAAGAGAAAGAGCAGTTGTTGACTGTGGCAGTCAATCAAAGATGTGAAAGGCTTGGATCAGATCACCCAGACACACTCAGCAGTATGAACAATTTGGCAGTCACATACTGGTCTCAGGGAAGGTGGAATGAAGCAGAGAAGCTGCACCTGGATGTGATGAATGTGTTAAAAACAAAGCTTGGATTAGACCACCCAGACACTCTTACTGGCATGAACAATTTGGCAAACACATACAGGTCTCAGGGAAGGTGGAATGAAGCAGAGAATCTGCATTTGCATGTGATGAATGCAATAAAAGAAAAGCTGGGATCAAATCACCCAAACACTCTCAGCAGTATGAACAATTTGGCAATCATATACAGTGATCAGGGAAGGTGGAATGAAGCAGAGAAGCTGCAGTTGGATGTGATGAATGGAAGCAAAGAAAAGCTTGGATCAGACCACCCAGACACTTTCATCTTTATTGCTAATTTGGCAAACACATACAGGTCTCAGGGAAGGTGGAATGAAGCAGAGAAGCTGGATTTGGATGTGATGAATGCAAGAAAGGCAAAGCTTGGATCAGACCACCCAGACACTCTCACCAGTATGAACAATTTGGCAATCACATACAGTAAGCAGGGAAGGTGGAATGAAGCAGAGAAGCTGCAGCTGGATGTGATGAATGCAAGAAAGGCAAAGCTTGGATCAGACCACCCAGACACTCTCATCAGTATTGCTCATTTGGCAATCACATACAGTAACCAGGGAAGGTGGAGTGAAGCAGAGACACTGCAGTTGGATGTGATGAATGCAAGAAAGGCAAAGCTTGGATCAGACCATCCAGACACTCTCAGAAGCATGAACAATTTGGCAAACACATACAGTGATCAGGGAAGGTGGAATGAAGCAGAGACACTGCAGTTGGATGTGATGAATGCAAGAAAGGCAAAGCTTGGATCAGACCATCCAGACACTCTCAGCAGTATGAACAATTTGGCACTCACATACAGTGATCAGGGAAGGTGGAATGAAGCAGAGAAGCTGCAGCTGGATGTGATGAATGCAAGCAAGGCAAAGCTTGGATCAGACCACCCAGACACTCTCATGAGCATGAACAATTTGGCAAACACATACAGCTCTCAGGGAAGGTGGAATGAAGCAGAGAAGCTGCAATTGGATGTGATGAATGGAAGCAAAGAAAAGCTTGGATCAGACCATCCACACACTCTCATCTTTATTGCTCATTTGGCAATCACATACAGTAACCAGGGAAGGTGGAGTGAAGCAGAGCCCATGTTATCCAATGCAATAAATTCAATGCACCAAGTCATGGGAGCCCATCATCCAACTATCTTGTATTTCACAAAACATTTGGATGAATTGCACCAGCAGATCCAGGCCTCCCACTGTCAAAGAGGTAGGTGATATCATACTAAATTTGTCTTTAAAATGACTGAATTTATTTAATGAGATGGTGGGGATTCAGAGTGACAAGTGTGAGCAGGAGAAAGAAGATGGCATGAAAGAGTGTTGTTTTTTAGTTGGTTTCAAATGTATAGTACTACCTGTAAACCTATGACTGATACAATGTTGGTGTGGTTTCCAAAGTGGTCCTCAATAATGGTGCTCACCACCACTTATGTGTTTTTGAAACTTTATGTCATCAGAGGCCCTTAACAGGCATACGTGACCCATAGGGACAATGACAACAATGATAAGAGTGATGAGTGAGGGAATGAACGGACCGGACTGATTTGCGGTCTACATATGTCATTTCGGTTGTAAGATTTCATCAACGGCGTCAGGCCATGCTGATACCCATCCATCCCTAACCAGGCACAATGGCATCTATTCTGACAATCTACGTCCTGTCCCATCCATCCATGCAGGAGAGAGAGAGAGAGAGAGAAAAAGAAGAACTTTGAAACTCTGTCTGGATTGAAAACATGGGAACGTGACAAAATGATATCATAATGCAGTAAGCAGCAACACAAAATCACAAAGAGACAACGCGGCGCGAGAGGGGAAAAAAAAAAGAAAAAGAAAGACAAAAGACAAAGAAAAGCCGAACCAGAGTCTTTTGGACGAGAGCCAATTCGATCACTGTTGTTTACACTCCTCCGGGTTCACATTCCCATTATTGTTCCCCGCAGCCGCAGCCGCAGCGCGACCCCCTCCGCGTTGACGCAAGCCACCACCACCACGTCTGAGATTGAGCAGGCCGCCATCCGAGTCCGAGTCCTGTTAAACACGGATCACAACAGGCGCAAAGATAAGAGACGGAGAAGAATCAAAAAGTCCGACTCGGACAATGAGAAATACACACCTCTTCTTCAAATTCGTCCTCGTCTTCGAGGTCCTCGTAATCGTCCTCATCTTCGTCCAGCATGTCGTATTCGAGCGCTTTGCCCGTAAAGTAATCAATAGCGCGAGGGATGATCTATATAATAGTGAGAAAAGAGCCGAGGATGAGATGGGGAGGGGGACGGGAAACCTTTTCCTTGAAATCTTCTCCAATCTGGTAATCGACCTCAAGCTTGCTCTCGATCTCTTCGAGTTCGTCATCATTCACCTCTCCGCTCTCGATCGCGTCATCGGGTGGCGGCTGGGGCGGGTTGAAAAAGTTGAAAAAGGATTCTGTGGGCCTCGCCTTGCGCACGAGCCTCGTGCGGTTCGTAGCTAGCACATCCAAAACCGCCGTATGTGAGCACGCATACACAATGCCAAAAAGGTATAGATGAAAAACTCACTCTTGTTCCTCTGTTTCTTGATCTCAAACTCTTTCGTCAGATCCTGGTCGTCCTTCCACTTGATCTCGGTCCCGATCGCGCGATCGAACATGAAATCGCCCGAGTATCCGACTTCTTCCTGGTAGAGATAAATCTTTTCGAGCAGTTCGTTGTCGAAAAAGGTATTGGGGCTGAAGACGAAGACGAGTTTGAAGCCGGGTTTGCCCTTGATCTCTGGGTCCGCGGTCGTCGTCCGAG
>JAENRT010000064.1:195284-239140 GCA_032173475.1 Amanita phalloides | reverse complement strand
TTTACTTTATACTACCCTACTTTAAATACACTATATAATATTCCCACAGAGGGCCAACTTTCTGTATGAATTCCCACACTAGACTAACTTTTCCCATGGTCAAATTAACTTCTACCACAAACCAACTTCTTCCCCATTTTTCATTAACAGACATGCAACTCCCAACAGAGGAAAAACAAAAGTCATAATAATTGCCATACTGGCCATCTGGTAACACTGTTTGAGTTCTGGGTCCCTGTTTTATCAGTAAATTTGTTACTTATGTCCATTACTGAGGAACAACAAAAGTCATCATTATTGCCCATACAGCCATCTGCAACAACCAGGACTATGGTGCCTATAACTTATTTTAGTACCAGGCTCCTGGTTCAGTCCTGGTGTTTTCTGTGCAAGACCCATCCAGCACTCCTGATTTAATCCTGATGTTTTTGGTGCACAAGATGTAAGACCCAACCAGGACTCCAGGACCAGTTCTATTCATGTCATCAGGGAACAATATCAACATATGGTGTCTCTGTTAGCACTACAATTAAGCTATGCACCTTGGTCATTATCCAATCTTCCATCCTCTCCTTGATGTTCCTGCCTTCCTGCATTCTCATCATCCCCTTCCTTGTCTTCTGTTTTTGATTCCTGTCTATGAATAACATGCCTGGTGTGGTAGAAAAGCATTGAATGCAAGAACCAGTTAAAGTTCCCAGCAGTCGTTCTCCTCTCTTATCTCTATCCACAACAACTAGATTAGGAGAAGATCCATTCAAAGGAGCAGGATTGCACCAATTCCTACACAATTCATCATTAACACGATGGTTAATATAATGATATGAGTCAACAATAAATCTTGTTGTTTGCTTCCACTCTTCCCAGCTGCCATTGATCAAGCAACTGCGTAGCACCATGCATGCCTTGTCAATGCAAACATATGCAGGTCTTGACTCCATTGTGGGATAAACACTCCCCAAAAAATGCATTATGTTTGCTGGTGGCTCAGATTTTGCAAACTTGCCCATGCAATAACAACCCCACAAGGAGCACATATGGTTTCAATACAGTAGAACCTGGGTGCTGTGAAATGATATTTTGGTCTTTCCACTCTCTGCACTCCATCATGTGGCTGTGGTTGTGCATTGTGCCTTACTTCAGCCATCCAAGGCCAGTAGTTATCTGACCTTCTTACTGCCCTCTTATAACCTTCCATTCCATAATGTCTATTACTTGCAAGGTGCTGCCTCCAGATGTTCTGATGCACTTCACAAGCAAGTGTATTTACTACCTTCACATTTGAACAACCATCAACATGGCAGAGTCCCCCAAACATATTCTCATGCAGAGCACAATATACACCACCACATGCATTCTGCAATTCATCAGTACAGTTACCATAGGCACAGTGTGTGTGGCCTATAACAATCCCATCCATCACAACCATTCTCACTGGAGCATGATCCTCATTATCTTCTGGCTGGTTGCCTGCAACACCTTGGTTATACCTGATGTCCTCTGCCCCTAGTGTTGCTGAGGGATCATTGGCTGAAATTACATCAGGGTAGCTTTTGTACTTCTGTGTGCATTCATTACATGAGTGTTGATCAGAAGCTCTGATGATGCCATTTTCACCAAGGATATTGAATGCTTCAGATGCAACCTCTTCAATATCAAGACCATCTTGCAGTGTGAGGTCAATATTTGAGTGTGAAGCAACTAGACGAATTGATTCTTGTATAAAGGCTTGCCAAATCTGACACCTAGTCAACTGTGCCACATTGATCAGAGCATCATTCCAGAAATCTGCATAAGCAGCTGCAGATGCATGGAAGGCATACATGCTACTCAATACAGCTGAGGTAAAACTGTGGTCAACCCACATGTTCTGACCTATCTTGATATACTTTGCAGCATTAAGATACACTCTTTCATGCCTCTCACTATTCTTGACTGGTGCTCTTTCATGATCTACATAATATGTTACTCCACATGCCTTACAATGTCCTGAAAGGACAGGGACATTGTCATAACTTGAGAAATTCTTAATAAGTTTCACAAGTGGAATATCTCTCTGTCTTGACCATTGATACAAAGCCTTTCTTTCACAAGCAGATGTCTGGCATACAGCATTTCCTGGGCATATAGTGTAGACTGGTTGTAGCTTTTTGTTGTGAAATTGGCTTCAAGTTCCTAAGTACTGATATATAGGTTAGTTGACCATGGTGGGCAGTGTAATTGACCAGGACTGGGCCAGGACAATGGCAAGTTTTACTGTTATTTGCATGGTAGGGTAGTGTAATATGGCTGTTTACTGTTATTTACATGGTAGGGATGTAAATTACTGAATATCTTCACTGGTTGACATGACCAGGACTGCACCAGGACTGAACCAGGAGTCCTGGTAAGGTCCAGTGTCCTTGGTCCCCAGAATGCCAGGACTAGCCAGGACTCCTGGTAAGTCCCGGGAATTCCTGGGAGTCCGCCGGAACATGTGGGGCAGTGTAAAGTACTGGGATATGCCAATGTTGACCACCAATGCATCAACTTTTCATGTTGCTAGTTCCCAGAACCACTGCCAAAACCCAATCCTCACCCTCCTAAACCCCTCATAACTATGTCACCAGCAGTATCCATGTGGATGGATAAAGTAAATGCTGGACAAGATCCTTGGACATTGCCCCAAAAAGCCTTTTGGGCATGGCAACATTATGAATACCTGAAACGCAACCAGCAATCAGGTTATGTGTCATTTGAAAATTCCTCTTGAAAGTTCATCTGGAAGCTGAACCTTCAAGAGGGGGTACTGTCATGAACTGTCTTTGAACTCTTTTTCACTAAGTCATTTTATATTCATTTTCTTTGTTTTTATCTATGACCAAAGCCAAATATCGAAGATAAGATAACGATTATCTAATCAGCGCATAGATTCGATAACGATTAGATTAGATAAGATATCGGAGATGCGGTCCATATGACTCAGACACCATGACTAATCTGCAGTCAAAGCGCAGTCGTGGCTGTCCATTATGATTCACCTTGTACTATCATTAGTGTAGGGTTCTACAGCCTTTAGGGTTGTAGGGGTTAGCACACAGACCATGTAAAGTAGTATATAAGTAGGGCAATCTAGCACCCAGAGTCCTCAGTCGAGTTCTCTTGGGTTTCCCCCTTGAATAACTTAAGTCCTCCTCACTGTCCTCTATCTTCAGTTCACTGTTAGTGGGGCCCTTAGTCATCATGACAAGGGGTGTCCTGATAGTGAGGGTGACAGAGAGAGGGTGAGGGAGGGGAGGGAGTGATAGAGAAGCGAGGGCAGTGGAGAGAGGGTGAGGGAGAGGACAGAGGGCGGGCAAGGGAGACAGAGAGGGTGAGGGCAAGTGACAGAGGGCGAAGGCAAGGGCAACAGAGAGAGGGCAAGGGAGTGATAGAGAAGGGGTGAGGGTGGTGGAGAGAGGGTAAGGGCGATGGAGGGAGTGCAAGGGCGATGGAGCGAGCAACAGAGGGAGGGAAGGGCGATAGAGAGGAGGCAAGGGTGAGGGTGGGCAAGAGTGACAGAGAGAGGGCAAGGGCAAGGGAGCGAGCGACAGAGAGCAAGGGCAACAGGGAGAAGGCGAGGGTGAAGGCAATGTAAGAGCAAGGGTGAGGGGTGGGGTGACAGAGAAAAACGGGAAGAGGCCATGCATTGTCAAATGCATTGTCAATGAAGAACCAGGCGTGGGAGGGCACATTGGTGTGGGGATGGGTGCATTGGTGTAGGGATGGGTGCCAGAGGAATAATGTTCATTTGTGAGTCCAGAACAAGTAGAAGAGGGAGGGGAAGAGGAAAAATAGTGGGATAGTCAGGAAACCAGCGAAAAAATGACTTACAGGGTGAGTTGGGGGTCGTTGTTCACAGCTGCGTTGTCCTCAGCTATGCAAGCTGCAGACATCTTCCTATTTGAAGGGATTAGAACAGCTGGTGAGTGAAAATAAAATTTGACAGTGGGCACACCTCATCGCTGCTCCTGATTTTCTCCCAATTTCCTTCATCTTCACCCATTTCTTCTCAGGAGCGTTTGATGCCGCAGACTGCACTCTGTTCCTCTTGGTTGAGCAACAGGGGGGGCTAGCACGATGTGTTGAGTGAGTGTTCATACTGGTGGTGGTGGGAGGGTGGGTTGTGCTGATCAGATCGATCACTGCACAGCTGTGCTGGTGTTGATGAGCTAGCTAGGTGTCTGTGTGGCAATACAAGCTATACGAGCATTTTCGAGTACTACAGAGAAGCAGCAAGAAGCTACAAGACTTGTCTGAAGCCAATCGAAGCTGATCGAGACTATCAAAGCCCCTTGAGCCCCTCATATAGGTCCAGAACAGTCAGTCCCACCCTCGGACAGTATTGCAACATACACCATTCCATTGAAGAGTACTCCCCAGACCCAGAGTGTGCATGAGCGCTTGGTGCTTTTGCTTATCTAGCCCCTCAATCCTCTCGTTTAGGACTTGTTGTGTTATTGTCAGCTCCCCATTGGTTGCCCTTGGTACCCCCACTTACCTAATGACTCCAGACACCTTCTAGAACGTTCCCAGGTTTCTCAGAAAAGCATTGTCATGTGGACTGCACAGGATATGTTTCAGTTGCTCCACTATTTGTTATTCTTTGTTCATCCTAAAAGTTTAACCTTTGGTTTCCACCCCTTTTCATTGCTTCCTTATCGCATTTTGCCTCATAAATATGTAGGAACTTCTCCTGTATCATAGATGAGACAGAGACCCCCCATTGTTGCCCCCCTCAGAGTCATGCTCTAAGCGTCATCCTTTGCTTCCCTGCATCCCTTAGGCATTTACAGAACCCTGGTAGCATCCCCAGCCTTTGTTCCAGCAGCTTCAAGCCTTGCTTTGCCTCATTGAGCATCCTCAAGACCCTCATCCAGCCACAGTAGCCCTTGTCCTCTCAGTATTGCACACCCACTTCACTCATTTAGCATCTGCTAGTTTTTCTAGCCATCTAGTCCAGTTCAGGAGGACTCTCCACCCCTCGCAAGCCCTTGGTCGCAATCGTACACTATTGCAGACTATCACACACCTCTGTTGGCACTGAAGTGGTGCTTTGCACAGGTCCCCTTGTTGTTTAGGGTTTAGTTTGCTGGCATAGCTGTATTATCAGGCAGCATCCAGAGGAGCCTATTAGTGTATCACATGATTTGCATACATGGTGTGTCACATGACAATCAACAACATGTCAGTGTCATGATCAACAATGTGCATTTGTGTCACATGTGATGTAAGCAGATGCTATATATGTGAGGCTTGTGTACTGGTTCCCCTCGGAGTGTGCTTGGAGAGGATGTGGTTGCAAAGAGTAGGGCAAAGAGATCTCATGGTGGAAGGAAGAGTGAGGAGTGTTGCAGGACCTTAATACATTCTCAATGAACCATCACATAACTTTATTTGGCCTTATTTGGCAGAATCAACAAGGTCAGGTGGCTGTTACAGCACTCCAATACATCAGGGACAAAACTGTTGCAATGCATCAGGCTCACTAAAGTGGCTCTATATAAAGTATGGCATAGTATTACATAATGTGCTTCTATTAACGGATTGATTACCTATATATATACCCTGTTTATGAGTTTCAAAGCATTTTGATCAATTCTGCCTGAGTTATTAACAAATTAGTTCAAAGGTTCAAAACATTGCAACAGTTTTGTCCTTCACTGTATTATAGAGTTGGACAGATATCATAGAGTTTGACATCTATCATACTCAGACAATAGTGCACCATGTGCACGACTGTGCATTGCTGTGCTCCACACAGCATCTGACAGTCCCATGACTGTCAGATGATAAAGCACAATAGAAATCTGCAGTCTGTGCTAAAAATAGCATGGAACTCCGGACCACAACTCCATAGATAGAACATATATAAACCTGTGTAGGTAGATGTGAATCTACATCCTCTTAACTTCCAAGATCTAAACTACAGCTACAAGTAAGTGTTTCACTTACCTGGCTCTATTATTCTGCTGTGCCTGTCACCATGATGCTTTGACATTCCCTGCTTGCTTCAAACCAGGTGCTGAACCTTACTTGTTGTCACCATGCATGGATGGTTGCACTTGCTGCAACTGCCATGAGTGCATTTTATTTATTGACTACCTACATCTCTGCATGTATTACTAGGTATATGCATTGCTGAGGGAATGGGAGACTGGTCCCTATATTCCAGCTCATTTTACTACAAATGCATACACAGATATATTCCATGGCCATATGAAAGATATTGAAGATATTGAAAAGAAGAATGAGCTAGTGTTCAAATCTTTGCTTCAACAGTTATTCCGAATGGCTGTGTAGGTAATTTCTGAATAGTTCCGTGTAAGTTGCTAACCAGCTCATATCAGGACCATGTTCCGTCAATAACCAGACTGTTACAGATATTGACAATATGGCTGTTGACCTTTAATTATGCTGCGTGTCTCACTCTTGCATGTACTACCAGATATCTCTTGCTGCCGTGCCCTGACATATGCCTATCGTATCTTAAATCTTTCACATGTCCTTTGCCCAAAAAAAATCTGATAAGCATGAAACCCCCGAAAAAAATTAGTTGTACGATACTTTCTATTAATGTTAGCAGTTAACCGAGTGGATTAATGTGAGCCTAACAAAATCCCCCATTCTCTCGTCGAAACTCTTGTTAACCCTCCGAAACGTACAATTCGAGGTTTTCCTGTCAAGGACTCAATGCATGGACTCACCACACCAGAGAGAGAGAGAGAGAGAGAGAGAGAAAGAGGCGGCGGTGACGTGTACTCACCACTCACCAGTGACGATGATGATAACGCGAGCTCCAACAGCGACCAGAGGTGAATGCGGAGGGTGAGATGCATATCAGCGACTGGCAGGTGATGTGTCGTCCACAGCCTATAGAGGGGTTCGCACTCGAGGGGGAGATGCCTATATGCGACTCGCAAAAGCAGCGGGACGGCGTCGTCGTCATGGGCGAGTGTCGCTCACCGAGAGAGAAAGAGGCGGGGTGTGGAACGCTTAGTAGGCTCACAAATGGAGTTGGAGTTAGCCACTAGCATCCCACTCACCAGTGCGACATCTAGTTGATGGCGTCGTCGTGGGGAGGTGTCCAGGCACATATATATGCACTCACCATGACGTCCCCAAGGGTCGCGCGAGTCGCTCACCAAAGAGAGAAGAGGCGGCGTGTGCGAGGCGTCCCTGTTCGCTCTCACCGAATCCGAGCGTTACAGTAGGGATGCGACTCCACCCAAAGCAGCAGCGACTCCGAGGGCGAGTAGGCCGGCGTTCCACTCACCCGTGGTTGACGTCCATGAGCCATGCATGGCGGTGGTGATGAGCGCGCCTTTACTGATAGGCCACGGGAGTCGAGTCGCTCACTGAGAGAAAAAAGAGGCAGCGTCCGAGGCAGGTAGGGAGGTCGTCGAGGTGCCTATACCCATCCTTGCCTGGCGACGACAGGCGGGGCGAGCGCGCCTGAGTCATAGTAGTAGTAGTAGTAGTAGTAGTAGTAGTAGTAGTGGCAGTCCTTCTTTCCTTTCACCATCATCTTCTCACGAGGTTGTGGTCCTTGGATAGTCTAAACGCGCTCTCGTTTTAAGGCATTTTGAGCACGGTTGAGCCCTCCCGCTCCCATTTTCTTCTTGTTATTAGTCTCTACAACCTCCTCATCTCTCTCTCCTTTTTCCTCCTCCTCTTTCTCATCCCTCCCCATTCTCCACTCCTAGCGCGTTTCCTATGGAGTCTCCGCCTTCTATTCCTTTGGTCTCTTATTCTAGCAGTCTTTCTTGTTCAGAGCTTGACTCGAATGCGAATGTTGTGGTTGGTGCTGTAGACGCAGAACTTGGCTCGCGGTATACTGTGCTTGCTACGGATGCTACTGGCCCTGAGGATTCCTCATTTGTAACATGTGGTGAAACTGGCTCACGTAAGGCCCGTGGTGTTGGGTCTTCTAGATGCTCTGGTACGAAGATTTCTGGTGAGCAATGCCAGAAGAAAACGCGGGATAAATTCTGTTTCCTTCATGCGGGTCAAGACATTTCCGATGCNGGTTGTAACACTAGCTCTCCTTTAGAGAACTTGTCCACAAGTACTAATCCGATATAATACAAAAGTGAAAGCAAAGTTGAGGGCTTACTCAACATTATTAAATTCGGTTTTGGTCCACCAAGCTGGTTTTCCGAGGCGGAATTCTTCGTCATCGCTATCTGGGCGATTTCGGTTATTAAACCAAGCATGGCGTTTGTCATCATTATCAAAGGTGACTGTTCCAGGGCGGGTTCCCTGTTGATATCCTTGGCGCATTCAGCGGGTTGTGCATGGGCGAGTAGGAGGTGGGCGCGAAGGGCGTGACAGTTGCTGACATTTGGGGCGTGCTGATGGTCCAGGGGTTGATCTGGCATCAATGGTTCGGTTACTAATAGGTCTAGGGAGGATTGCTCGACTAGGAACGTGTTGTGACGTTAAGTGTCCTCGAGAATTGCAGATCATGCACTGAGGGCGGCGTGGTTGTTTTCGTGGTGCCTGTGGCGTTGCGGGCACGTTTCCTCTCTGTCTAGGCGGAGTAGTGGGGTTAACTGATGTGAAGACGATCGGGGGATTAATGGGTATAGCGGAGGATGTGGATCCTTCTGGTCATCCTGTTGCAAGAGGGGTCCTCGTCATAAGCAGCACAGTAGAGTCGAGTTCAGCAAGAGTCTGAACTACTACTTGCGTTTCATTCCCATTAAGGATAGTGCGCGGCGTGGCAATCGGTCTCGGTGGGAATTTATCGTTTACTAAACTGGATGTGGCCAGGGTCTTGTTTTTTGCTTCTTCAATTTGTCCAAGGATGTTGCCGATCTGATCTTGAATTTCATCTGAGATGTTGATGATCTCATGTCGATTAGGAACGCAGTAAATAGGGTTGAACCAGGAGTTGATCTTGATCAAGTTTCCTGACATCATTGATTTGGCGGATGCGTGATTTGGTTAGCTCGAACAAGCTTGATGGCCACTGATGATGTATTTCAATGTCGGTTATTAAAGGGCGGAGGAGATCCAGGCAAGCTGATCGAGATTGATCTGGATGGACTCGGTGAGTCCCACCACTAGGTGGTTGATTAGTGAAAGTTTCGACGAGGTGAGTACAGTCAAAGGTGTATACTCAATGGCAATCTGTCTGATGCGATGGCGTGTGGTCACTGGAAAGTATTTCTCCAGACTTGTGCAAGACAAACAATGATTGCTTGATCCAATTTGATCCGGCGGAAAGCGCAGGTTCTCCAATTCGACCAAGTTATTTGTGGATTAGGTAGAACAAGAGATAAAACACTCCTGAAAATCCATGAGTTCCTCGAGTTTGGAATGGTTCGTGGCCTCCAGCTTTGTCTGATGTAAAATATTCGTTCTGCCACTGCTGGTAGCTTGTTGCCATTCTGCTGGACTGTTTCTGGTGCCATCTTCGGTATCCATTGGAGCGTCTGATGGAATGTGTCCCTGACTACTCTCAGGTACCACATGACTAGAGTCTGATCTCGTACTCCTGCTGGTATATCTTCTCGCATCGAGGAGGGGATTTGGGTGGTGGTTGGTTGAGGGGCATCAGCGTAATGGGACTACAGAGGCATGTCTGTGGGATATGTGACTCAGCACGATGTCGTTAGGGTCGAGTCGAAGGGTCATCGCGTGGATCATATGGGGGGTGTAAGTGTTGAGCCTAGCGATGAAGGTTAAGGATCATCCTTGCCTCATCGACTGCATGGTAGGTGGAGTAGATATGTGCAATGGGCGAGGAGGAGTGAGAAGACATATAGTTTTGGTTTGTTTAGCATGCAAAGATTGCTGGGGCTAATGAAGTCATCTTCTGCTTTTATATGTCTCTAGAAGTTCTTCCGCATTTGTCAAGTTGCGTTCAGGTTCCCAAGTGTTATGTGACGTGTCATAACCTTTCCATTTGACAAGATATTGATACGAGTTTCCTTTCTTGAGATGCGTGATGATCGCTTCAACTTCATACTCTTCTTGTCCATTGATGAGGTCAGGTGGTGGTCTCGTTTCATTTGGTCCATGTGCATTGGTTTCCTTGTAGGGCATAAGGAGTGCTGCATGAAACACTGGATGAATTCGCCATTGGCTTGGTAATTTTAGTCTGTATGTCACTGGTCCTAGAACTTTTTCTATAGAGAACGGTCCTTCCCGTTTAGGGGCGAGTTTTCGTGTTTCATATGGTATCCGGAGATTTCTGGAATCTAACCATACTTTGTCTCCTTCCTTGAAGGGCTTAGAGTGACGCATAGTGTGTTGTGTCATTTTTAGACATGCTAGTTTGTGTGCAGCTAGCACTTCTTCTCTTGCTTTGTGTAGTTGCTTCAGATGTGCATCTGCAGTGGGTGCATCGGTGCGTTTTACTACTTCTGGTAGTGCTACCGGGTCTGTTCATACATTAAGTGAAACAGTGTTTGTTTCAGCTCTTGATGAGTGGTTGATATGTGCAAATTCGGCCAATAGGTAGAATTCTGCTCCAGTTGGCTACGTCATAGGCACAGAATATCGAGATAGATTTTGAGTTCCTGATTTAGGCGTTCAGACTGTCCATCAGTCTGCGATGAAATGCTGTGCTCATTCGATGCTTGATCTTGAGCGCGCTTGTTATCTCCTTAAAGACTTTTGCTGCGAATTGCAGTCCACGATCTGAGATCATGACATCAGGGAGGCCAAAGCGTTTGAATACTTCTTTAATGTATAGCGTTGCTGTTTGTTCGGCAGTAATTGTTTTATGGCAAGGTGATAGAACTACCCCCTTTGTAAGGCCTTGATCGACCACGACAAGAATAGAATCATAACCGTCCAAAAGGGGCAAGTCGGTGATGAAATCCATAGTTATCTGTTGAAAAGGCCATTGGGTGTGGGAAATGATAGGTGTCAAAGGCACGGCAGTGGGATGAGTATTTGGTTTCATCTGTTGGCATGTGCTACAGCCATCTGTATATTTCTTTAATAACACTGTCATTCCAGGCCACCAATACCGTGTTTTCAATAAAGCAAGCGTTTTAAAGAAGCCAGGGTGTCCTGCGCTTGGCGATTCATGGTATTCTTTGATGATGTCACGTCGAAGATCGAGATCATCAGGCACATAGGTGATGCCTTTGTATAATAATAGATCTCCTTCAAATTTCCAGTCAGAGATATTGCTTCTAAATGGAGGTGGGGTATTTTTGCAAGGCACTGTTTGATGTTGTTAACGAACGTGTCAGTGCTTGCTATTAATAATCCTTTCACGAAGATCTAGTGAGAGCGATTGGATGAACATAGTGTCGGAGCATAGTGACTTTCTCTGTCTTCTTCTCCTGCAAGCGTGATCAGGCGGGGGATAGGGTCGCTTGTGTCAGTTTTGCACCAGTACATGTATAGTTTAGATTATATCTGATAGATATCCACCAAAGGCTGTCTTGCTGTCAAGCATTGGAGGCGGTAATAGGTTAAGTTTTTATGGATCGCATCGAACGATAATGGGTATGGGTGCTCCGAGAGGAGGTATCTCCATTCTTCGAGTGCGCGAATAATAGTGTAGAGTTCTCTGTCATAGATTGCCCAATGCGTCTGTTGGGTTAACACGTGAGAGAGGTATCCACATGTGTAATTGTCCATGCTATCTGCTTGAAGTAGGTAGCACCTAAGCCCATTTGAAGCGTGTTTCAAAATAAATGGTTGGTTGCATCTGGCATAGCTAAGACAGGGGTCATAAATTGTTCTTTTAGGAGGTCAAATGACACTTGGCATTCTGCTGACCAGTCCCAAATTTTGTTCTTTTTCGTTAAATCATGCAAGGGTTTTGCGAGGTGTGCGAAATGAGCGATAAAACAGTGGTAATAATTGCCAAAACCTAAAAATGAGCGTACTTGTTTAACCGTAGTAGGAATGGGCCAATCCCTAATTCCGGCTAATTTGATCAGATCCATTTTGACTGTATTGTGGGATACAATCATGCCAAGGAATTCCACTTCTTCCTGGGCGAATTTACATTTTTCCAATTTTAGAAAAAGATCATGGTGTTGTAGGCGTTCCAGAACGCTTTAGTTTGACTCGAGTTCTCTTTGTGCTTGCACAAATTCAGATCATCCATGTAGATGACCAACATCCTTCATCAATCATGTCTCTGAAATAATCGTCCATCATTGCTTGAACATGCTGGCGAGTTTGAGTCAAAGAACATTACTGTTGTTCAAACAATCCCTGTTGTGATGGAAAGCGCTTTCCATTCATCGCCTTCTTGATCCAAACATTGTTGTATCCCCATCTGAGATCGAGCTTCGTAAAGTAGTGTGCTCCTTTGAGCTTGATCATGAGATCGGAGATCAGGGTAAGGATATGAATTTTTAGTCCCATTTGTTTAGTACCGATAGTTTGACAGGTCTCAGGGCTTTACCATCTTTTTTAGGAACAAAGAAGAAGGGATGCTTGTGGTTGATTTGATTGTTTGATATATCCTTTGCAAAGTTGTTCTTTAATCCATTCTCTAGCAATTCTGTTCCAATGGGGACAGATTGTAGATCTTTGATTGCGAGGACGAATCCTTCTTTTATTTCAAATGGCATGATCCCATGGTCTTGTCTCGGGGAAACGTTCTGAGGCTTCTTTTCGAATACAGAATTCCATTCTTGAGTACTCGAGAGTACCTTACGTCCTCAGCAGAGCTTGGTACTGCCCAAAACCTTTATAGCATACATGCTCCATCTGTTGTGCTGGGTGAATTGCGGATCGCTACTTCCGAAATTGATTCCTCAGCCACATACAGGACTGACCTCTGCCTGGGGACAGTCCCACTGTGTGACATCGTGTACTGTTGACTAGAGTGTGTCTATCTGCCACATCTTCTAGATCCATCTGGACCCAAAGACTCTGTATTCATGCGCAGATTACTGTCTTTTCGGAATTACGAATCCAGAGTTTTCTCGCGCCATCTATTATTGTTATGCTCCTCGAGCCAAGGCAGCCCAAGATAAGGTTCTGATCTCCTAATGACGTCACCCAAAACCAGTGCATCATTACTTTGTTGTTTATGTTGAAGGTGACCAGACACCTTCTGTGATCTCTCCTGCTTCGTTTTCTGATCCGTCAACGTTCCTGACTTTGATGGATTGTCTGAGTGGTACACGCTTCCATTTATGGGCAATGGATGCGTCAATGAACAGGCCTTCTGCTCCGCAGTCAACCAAGGCAGTTTCAGTGGATTTATTGGACTCGATGGATATAGGGATGGAAATCTTCTTATTGGTCAAAGATTTTACTGTTACACCGCAAATATAGGTAGAATCCGAGGGAATAGGATCAACATCCACTGTTGTGTGACCCTTGGTTAAAAATCCTGTTCAGCTAGCAGATTGAGACGATCTTCTGGAGACAAATGCGCCATCAAGACTCTGATGGCTGTCATTGTGGTGTCCTCGTTGGCGTCTTCTAACTCTTCTTCATTCCCCTCAGCCTCGTCACCCTCCAGTTCTGTGGAGGTGGCTCTGATGTGACGGCGGGGTCGTGACTCCTTTACTCCTTTCTTAAATCGTTCCTTTCAGTTCCCTTTGTGTGGTTTCCTCATGGGGCATTTTGACGATTGATGACCCCCTTTGTGACATATGAAACACAATCCTTCCTTGACGTGTCGTTCTCTTTCTTCTTTCAAAAGAAGCAGCGATATGACCGGCATCAACATCCATGGGCATCTGAGCTCTGTGTCTGGGAAGGTCTCCATTCCCTGCTGTAGATAGTCTGGCTAAAACGCCTAGCCTGCTTTGGTGTTTGCATTAGCGTTGGCTGCATCATACATCCTGTAGATTTGCAGTTCTGCATCAAGATCTGATGGACACAATTCCAGGAAGTCCTTCGAGATAGAGGTGTGATGGCAGCTTCTCTCTAATTTTAGAACTTCTTGATCAGTTCCTGAACTTATCCATATATGCTAAAATAGGCATCTTCTTCGCATTGCACGATTTTGTATAAACTCTGTCATTTGCTCTCCCAGGGCTGTTCCACTTGTTTCCAAATTGGATAGGAATGCTTTCTTTGAAAGCAGCCCATGTTCCCCAGTCGGGTTGTTCATAAGGTCCTCGATTTAGCAAGTTTCCATTGAGCTGCATTGCCTTATATCATAAATGCGAAGATGATCTTTTTCTGATCTGTGTTATAATCGGTGTTCAAAATGAAAGAACATCTCGCAAATCATTTATAAATAGCTTGGCTAATTTTCGATGCCTTCGAATTTAGTGCATAGGACCCTGATGCTGCGGTTGTGTTCTTGCTGTGCAAGCCATGTCTACATCTGGCGTACTGGTGTAGGTGTGTGGTGTGGTCTGATGGAGATGCTGGTGGTGGAGTTGGTTCTTTCAGCGCTTGTGTGGCGGTTCCTGTTTTTGGCGATGGTGGAACGATTGCTGTGCAAGGTCTAAAAAGATTAGAAGGGGTTGGTTTGTTTCCTAATGAGGATATGACTGTAAGGACTAGGCTGTATGATTTCTGAGTCCTGTTTGAAACGATTTAAATGCAGTCTTCAAATAGGTCACTGGATTCTTCTAGATCTGCTCCTTTGAGCGAGTCTGAATCCGAGTCACTGGGTATGCGAATTTCCCCTTTCCACTGGAAATTCTCCGGCAGATTCGGCCTGAGGTGCTCAGGACGTTGTCAATCCCTCCAGTTACGTAGTAAAGTCCTAGGAATGCTCGTCCTCTAAAATGTTTCCTGTCCTTCAGAGAAATAGTCCAACACGATTTGTATTCTGTTAAATGTGACTTCTACTCTTCAAGTAGTTAGTGGTTCTGGAATTTATAGATCGTGGGTGGGCGATTCTCTTTTTGTGGTGTCCAGAATTACTGGTGTGACGAAGAATCGTTCTGATTTGTATTTCCAGATCTGATCGTGGTATCCTTGTAGATCTGAAGTCTGTCAAGAACGTAGTTTCCTCTGATCCCTCTAGTAGCTTTATTGGGTGTGAGGCTCCTCTGGTGAATACTCCTGAAATCTGATAGGTCTGGTTACCAACGGTCTGGGAAGTTTGACGTTGAGCGTAACAAGCTGGTACTCAAGCTGTCTTGGTAAGTTCGACTTAAAATTGTATGATGACGAGTGTCATCCAATCTAATCAATGACGTTATGCCACGAGGATTGTCGAGACAATAACAATGAAGAGTTCTGCGAAACGCGATTGAAGACAGCGCTAAGTCCGACAAAGAGACTCAGGCTTGAGATGAGTGAGCGATGGAGACGCTTGAACAATGACTTTGACAATCTCACCAGAACTAGAGTTCCCAGAGATGTACTTGTTATTACAAGCTAAGTCAAACTTAAGGTTTGACCTAAGACAAACTCTCATATTTATACGTAAACCTACTGTCTGTAAAAGGTAATGAACGTGTTAGAGAGTGATATCATAGTGATGTCATAGAAATGAAATGATGGTAAGCATATGTCATAGATGAAAAGGGTCATGCTTATGTGAGCAGTGACATTGCATAATCATAGAAGAGAGGTGGCGATGCATAGATAGTCAGAAAAGGAAGGTGCTGACATAAGAAAATGAAAATGTTCGCATGGGTTGTAACAGTGTTTATCTCTTGTTCTACCTATCCACAAATACTTGGTTGAATTAGGAGAACCTGCACTTTTGCCCAGATCAAATTGGATCAAGCAATCATTGTTCATCTTGCACAAGTCTGGAGAATACTTTCCAGCAAACCACATGCTGTTGCCATCAGACAGATTGCCATTGAGCACACAAACTTTGACTGTACTCACCTCATCAAAACTTTCATCAACATCAACCACCTAGTGCGGGAACTCACCAAGTCTATCCAGATCAATCTCAATCAGCTTGCCCTGGATCTCCTCCACTGCCTATTAATAATCAACATTGAACAATACATCATTAGTGCCATCAAGCTCATTTGAGCTAACCACATACACATCCTCCCTCAAACCAATGATGTCAGGAACTTGATCAAGATTAACCCCTGGTTCAACCCCATCTACTGTGTCCCTAACCTGTTATGAGCTCATGCCCAACAACACTAACCCACTGTCCTAGAGGACACAGACCCACAGGCCTTGTCAAGCAGGGGAGAGAAGGGAGGGAGGAAAGGGGTATATTGGCTATAGACAGAGTCTTACATGGGTGTAAGAGAAACTATCTTAAGTCTGGGGAGACTCAAGCTACTTGCACTACTTATATACTACTCTACCAAGACCCTTGCCACCACCTAGTACCACTGGCACTCCTACAGCATTCATGCTCCTTCTGGTCCTGTATGAGCACTACCTCCACACTGTCACTGTTGCTATGCATCTGGGCACAGCCACTGTAACACCATCTTCTGGACCAGTCTGGGTTGCCCTAGACCTTGTAACCATAAGGGGCTATGTCCTTAAGGCCTCCTTGTCTCCATAGGCTGTGCTGCAATCCCATATGACCATATGCACTGCCACCACTGCTTCCTGATGCGTGATGGCATGATCCCTGATGCACCGATGCCGACGTTGATCAATGATGCCATCAAGGCACAATCCTCTTGCCTAATCCAGCTGTCCTTCCTAGTATAGTGTATTGCCACCTTGTATGGCCATCATCTTGTCCCATGGTAAGCACTCCCATGTGCTAACCCACACAAAGTGTTCCCAGGCTCCCTCCTAAGGCTCCTGGCCAGTATAAAGACTGTGGTAGTGGTCCCAGACCACTGATAGATAGATTGAAAATGTGATGCCAATTTTGTGATTGTAACAGACACTCACTGAACTTGATTCTACCATTCCACTTATGATGAGGACACCTCTTGCAACAAGGCAACCTGAAGGATTGACATCCTCAGCTATACCCATCAATCCACCCATTGTCTTCACATCTGTCAACCCAGTTACTCCACCCAGACAGAAAGGAAATGCACCCACAATGCCACAGGCACTGCAAAAACCCTCAATGCCTTATCTGCAATTCCCGAGGACACCTGACATCACAGCACATCCCTAGCCAAGTCATCCTCCCTAGACCCATCAGCAACCAAACTGCTGATGCTGGATCAACCCCTGGACCATCAGCATGCCTCAAATGTCAACAACTGCCTTGCCCATTGTGCCCACCTCCTACTCACCCATGCACTACCTGCTGAATTCGCCAAGGATATCAACAGGGAACCTGCCCTGGCACTGTCACCTTTGACAATGACAATGAACACCATGCCTGGTTTAACAACTGAAATCACCAGACAGCAATGATGAAGAATTCCACCTCGGAAAACCAGCTTGGTGGACTGAAACAGAATTTAATAACATTGAGTAAGCCCTCGACTTTGTCTTCATTTTGTATTATATTGGATTAAGTACTTGTGGACAAGTTCTCTAAAGGAGAGCTAGTGTTACAATCTATGCAAACATTTTCATTTTCTTATGTCAGCACCTTCCTTTCTTGAACACCTATGCATCACCACCTCTTTTCTATGATTATGCAATGTCACCACTCACATAAGCATGACCCTTTTCATCTATGACATATGCTTACCTTCATTTCATTTCTATGACATTGCTATGATATCACTAATGATGCATTATGATCTCATAGCTATGATATCATTCTCTAGCACATTCCTTACCTTTTACAGACAGTAGGTTTAGGTATAAATACTAGAGTTTGTCTTAGGTCAAACCTTAAGTTTGACTTAGCTTGTAATACACAAGTTACATCTCTGGGAACTCCTAGTTCTGGTGAGATTGTCAAAGTCATTGTTCAAGTGCTCTCATCCACCTCACTCGTCTCAAGCCTGAGTCTTCTTCATCAGACTTAGTGCTGTCTACTCAATCATTTTCACCAGACTCTACTTTGTTATTGTCTCAGACAATCCTCATGGCATTACATCATTGATTAGATTGGATAACAACTTGTCATCATAACAGAACCATTGTTTGGCCTTTTTGCATGTGTGCTTGGGGTCATTGTCCTGCTGGAAGATGACATCTTCTGCACCCTTATTGTAATATTCAAGGCTTGCTTGAAGATCCTCCTTCAGTATCAGTATGGACACAAAATGGTCCCCATCCATCCTCCCATCAATCTTGCAAGCATATCCAGGGCCATCCCACATCATACACCCCCAGACCATAACTGACCCTCCACCAAACTTCACTGTGCCACTCACTAGCCTGTCACTGAGACCCTCCCCTGCCTTCTTCCATGCCCATTCCTCCCATCTGACCCTAACCTATTAATCTTTGTCTCATCTGACCACACCACCCTCTTCCAGTCCTCCACAGTATTGTCCTTGTGTGCCAATGCAAAGTCCATCCTTGCCCTCTTATGCCTTGCAGTGAGAAGGGGCTTCTGTTTCTTCACCACTGCCTTCATCCCTGCCTCCTTCAAGTACCTCCTAGTTGTCTGTGATGAGAGTGGTTGGTTGATGACATCCTGAAGGGCCCTGGTGACATCTACAGCTGTGTCAGCCTTGCCAGAGCCAATGAGTCAAATGGCATGATTGACATTTCTGTCAGAAAGCTTTGTAATTTGTTCCTATTTTACATGTTGCACTAGACACCAATCTCTCCAAGATTGCAAAACATTGCTACAGTTTTGTAGCATCTACACCTGTCTCCCAACAGTGGAACAGGGTTCAATAACTGGAGTAAGGATGCTGCTCAAGGTATAAAGACTGGAGAGAAAGCCTGATGAGCTCCAGAAAAAGTGCCCACTGCAAAAATGCAGCAGGCCCTTGCTTTCTCCCTCATCACCAACACTAGGTCCCTCCCTAAACCCAGCTGTGGATCAGACTGAGTCAGAAATATGTGAGGGGAGATAAAAGCTCACTCCCAAAATGACCATCCATGCTTGGAACCTACCATCAGGGTAGATATCTTTGGCTCTGGAGTTGGGAATGTAGGGCAGGTGAGGGTGAGGCAAGCACAGATATGAAGGTGCAGGGGCAAGGTGAGGGAGTGGGGGCAAGGTGAGGGCATGGAGGCAAGGTGAGGGTGCAGATGCAAGGTGAGGGTGCAGACACAAGGTGAGGGCATGGAGGCAAGGGCAAGGCAAGGGGAGGGCAAGGGGAGTGAGGCACAATGGTGAGCCTTACTAGAGGCATTAGCTAAATGGCACAGAGCTGCTTGGAGCCACTCTGGAGCCCCTTTGGAGCCAATTTGGCAGCTCTGGCTCCAGGGCTGGAGCTGAGAAACTGGCTCTGGCAATTGAGCTGAGCCAGAGCTGAGCTTAGCCAAGCCCCAACAACACTAGCTCCAGCCAATGCTGAGCTGAAGTTCATCAATGCTTTCCTTGTTGCCACAAGTCACTTTTGGATGCCTCTTGTATTGGTCTCACTGCAACTCGTTTTCACCCCAATGTCACAATTCAGCTCTGCTATCACTTGTGTTCCCATTATTGTCTAGTCCTACATCATTGTACATACTACACAGTGAATGAATACTGCATGTGCAAATATAAAATACAAGTGAACTAAGGGCTTTCATTAGTAGCCTATTACCTTTAGGAAAGTACTTGTCAAAGTAAATGTTCCTCTTGTGCACAAGTCCTTTCAGCAGTTCCAGAAGTGGCCTGTCTTTTAGCAATTTGCAGAGTTTGAGCATTTGCAAAACTGCTGAAACTCCTGAAAGTACACCCTGACATTTTCCTGATGTAGCAAAACTCAATCACCTACCACTACCAGTGGTAGCAAGTTCTTCTCTAGCATCACACACATCACAAGCATCATCAACACCTTCAGTGTCAACTCCCCACCACCCTAAGCAGGTTGTTATTTATTACAAATAAACAGGGTACGTATAGGCCACCTCGCCTAGTAATGTTTCCACCACTCCTGCTTGCCATCCAACTCTTTACGCATGCTGTGACAGCCGAGCATAAAGTGAAGCAGATACATCTACTTATAGTCGTCCAGTATCTATCACGCCATTGATGGACACTGTCATTAGTTTTGATCCAACGTGAATTGTGAAATGCTCACCAATTTACAAATTGCCTGAACGCCTCGTAACAGGCGAGAATACGCCTCCTGTTGTCAAGCGGTTTCATACCTTCGCTCAAACGGCGACCAGGGCGAGGCAACGCAGGAAGGTGGGCGTACACGACGGTTGGTGTGGCTGGGAATTGCCCAAGTGCAACAGCTTGCGCAAGTTCCTCGGTGACGGGAATTTTGTAAAATGTCGGCGAAGAGCCTACCAGTGTTATGCCTGGCATCACCTTGGCATTAATAGCATCTTGACCAAGGACGCGCGTTCGTCTGGTGTTGTTGGCTTGAAAAGCCGCGATTGCCTCCGCTATAAGCTGTGGCTCCGGATCCTTCCGCTCTTTGTGTCGTTTGTCCTCCTGAACAAGAAGTAGGATATCATCCCCATCTACAATACAGACGTCTGTTTTTGCATGACATTGCTCTCCGCAGATAGTGAGCGGGATGTCCGCCCGCGTGCGCGTCATCCTGGTTCGAGGCACGTAGCCCAACAGCGTCAGCAGATAGACGGCAAAATCGTCCACTGCTGACTCCTCTGCTGGCACCGGGTCCATCGCTAAGTCCATGTAGCGCACAAATTTATAATTGGAATCATTTGTCATATCGTCCGCGTCAAGTCTTGTGAGGACTTCATCAGCAACGGCTGGTTGTGGTAAGGCGCCTACACCGAAAAAAGTAGCGGCATTCTGGAACTGGATGTTGATGTTGTACGCAAGGAGTTCATTGGGCCCCCAATCGCTGCCAGACTTGGGTAAACGCAAGAGAGAGGCCATCAATCGATGATTGATGATGAGGGCGAAAATAAGGATACAAATAAAGAAGAACAAATACATGTGATATTATCTGATAAAACCACACGTCGCGGCTAGCACTGGCCGGATGAGATCTGCACCATTCCTCAAGGCTGGGCCTCACGCCTTACTCGATGCACATTTCTATGCAGAAAAGAAAAGGTGGTCCAAGAGGGTTTCGCATGAAGGATAAGGAGAAGGCACGCCCTTGTCTACAGTACATAAGTAGGTATTCATGAAGAAGTCCTAGCTTGCTTCTTTGCTGTACTGATTGTTGTATTATTTACCTGTGATGGAAGTCACGAAGATTCAAAGTGATACAGGCAGGTACCCACTTTGGTCGCGAACTGCAGGGATGATGTTAATGACTCTTGGAGGTGCGTAGCAAGTGGCGAGAGATTGAACCATCTGGAGACCCTGAGGGTTAGTATGCTGACGGGACACTTAATAATACTCGCCAAGGTCTTTGAATTTCCACTAAGCGATTTTTGAAGTAAGCTGATCAATTGGTGAGCGATACAGTATAACTGATAGTTGGCCTGCTTACCTTGGAATTTCAGTATGGTATATGTTTATTAGCCCCCGCAGCCTCGCCACGTTCGCCTAGTGCAGCGATGACGTCTCCCAACGCGCTCAGGCTCTTGTTGATGTTTTCCATTTCCCTCACCCTCCTTGTCAGCTATGACGCCCGGCGCAAGCTGACATTTAACTCTCGCTACCAGTGAGGTCGACCAGGTTGAGACAGCCTTCGCATCGCTCTCCCGTTCCGTCGATGTATGTGCTTAGCGCTGAACACGTTTCCGATGCCGACGTTGACACCACTAATGAAGACAGAGTGAGATCGGGAAGACCGTTCGTTGACAAGTGCCGCTGCCACACTTCGCCGTGACTGGGCGAGGGCCAATAAGGTTTTGACCTGAGAAGGGGAGGTGAGAGGGGCAATCGTCAACTCAGTCACTCGTGTTGCGCCCGTATGGGATCGTGCTTAATCTCATGCTTCTTCTCTAACACAGACTTTGCGGGAGCCAAAAGATCATGTATCGTCTCGTTATACTGGTTCGGAGGTCAGTAGATGGTTGTGAACATTCGGGCGAGACGTAGTACAATCTCAAGAAATTGCCCTTCTATCTGATATTGCCACCCTTTGGCTGGGTCACGCGGAAGACCTGCTCAACCACTCTCGGTACCACTCCAACCTTCGATTCAGTCTAGATACATGCTCAGCGACAAGCGGTTCTTCGAAATAGTGTTATCGCCTTCACCGAGCCACCCTCCATGGTGAAAGATATGCCGGATCCTGTCTGACCATATGCAAAGATGCAAACTTTGGGCAAGCTGAGAAATTTTTTCGAAAACTTGTGCTTGCGTCGATTCCGGCTCAAACACCTGCAAAGAAACATTGAAGTAAACGGCATCGGAACGAAAAATAATGAATGATTAACCTTATCGAAGTTAAAGTTGTATGTTTCCTTTCGTTCCTGACCAGTGGCGCTCTCGCTGGAGGAATGGAGTACAATTTCCTTGTTGTCCGAGCGGGAAAGGTTATATATATGAGCTTGAATATCTTCCTTCAAATTGTCGAATTCATCTGTTGTTAACGAGCTCACGTCGTTTGTCGATGCTAAAGATTTACCAATTTGCGTCGCACTGCCTCGCTTTCCATCGTCTCCAATTTGAGCGCCTCGATCTCTTTATCGGACGACTCTAACTTGAGTCGCAAATCCGAAATCGTCTCCTCTACAGACCCTCGGATCTTTATTCACCTCACGTGCCTCCCTCTCCTTCCTCCTTATATCCATCTCCAATTCCATGATCTCCTTCGCATGAACTTCCTTCAACTTTTCAATTTCGTCGGATGCCAGGATTAGCTCGCGTCATTGTGATAGTTCCTGAGTTTCGGCGCTAACCAGCTCGTGCGACAACATTGTATGGTTCGCCTAGTTCAGCGACTTTGACGCGTTCTGCCTCCATGTCAGCGGCTAACCGAGCGGAATTGGCAGCTGCATGTATCTTGAGTTGGGTTTGCAAGTCATTAAATCGTTTATCCTCTGTGGCAGGTCCGCGTGATCGCGTGGGCCCCGAGACAGCCCGTGTAGTGGTTACAGTGCCCCTCATTGTTGATTGAGCAGGTATGCGGGCGGTAGAAGAGGGTGGGGGTGCGCTAGTTCCGCGTGTGGGGTTTGAAGTGGTTGCTCGTAATATGTTTGGTGGCTTTAGTCCAGTCGACGTTTTTACTAGTGCAGTTAGGGTAACCGCTCCAAATTGGGGGGTCATCGTAGTAGTAGTGACCACGCCAGCTTGCATCGCCTCCACCCAGGCCCTCTCACCCTCGACCGCTGCCACGCCTGCTCATGCTCCCAATCCATCCTCTCCCTGTCTGCAGACGGCCCCCGAGGGATATAGGTCGAACTAGAAAATGAGTGGAACATGGCATTTTGTCCAATTCCGCAGTTCATATCACCAGCCATTGCCAACAAATTTCATAACTAAGGTTTATACATGTCGTCCAGAATCTTGATCATCATCTCTTCATCATGTTCAGGACGTATTGCTGCAAAATCCTCCACTCCACGGGCCCACTTGATATTGCTCGACAAGCCAGACGGATAATGGGCGTAATTCCAATCAACATGGCTGTGTTCATCCGAAGCCACTTGTTCATCTCGCTTGTACAAGCCTGCCCAGTCGAAATCGATCAGGTTGAGTGTTCCATTTTCTGTGAACAGCACGTTGGGTTCTCGAAGATCACCAAAGACATATTCATGAGCATGTAAGAACCCCAACGCATCCTTCAACTGCTTCTCGGCAATGTCTCGAGTGGCTGGCCATGCACCCAGCATGACATGCTCCATGACAACCACGTTCATCAGTGGGAGAAGGCGTCGGAATTGCGCCCCTTGGTCTTCTGAGAGGGGTAGAGCATCAAGAATGCTGCCGGCAGTGGGGATCGGGCCGCAATAAAAGAGCTCGGGTGCATATCCCTCTTGGTGGAGCAACTCGTGGACATTGGCATTGTAGGTCGTGACAAATTTGATAATTATCTGTTTCCCGGAACCACCCACCAGTTGTGCGCGGAACGTGACACAGGTGGGGTCGTCCTGCAGCCTTCCGAGATATTGAAATTGAATGGGTCCCAACTTTGTAGTATCGATAGACGTGATGTAGGGAAAGAACCGGGGATGAGGTTCATTCGACGCAGTACTAAACGCCGACATGGCCTGGTCATTGGCAATGTTCTCGTAATAGGCTTCGAGGTCTTTAATACTGTCTCTTAGAGCGAGAAACATGCGCGCGAGATGCAAAAGCCGGTCCTCTCGGTGCGTTGTAGCATTACCCATCCACAACATGTCTGTGAGTCGCTGGACGATAGGCCTATCGGTAAAGACAGCGCCTAGGACGGTTAGCCAGGCACCACCGCCGGCGAGCAAGAATGTCGGACAACATGTTTTGTCCCGAATAGGAAAAAACTGCCCAAAGGTTGATGAATCAAAGTATAAGGGATGCAGATAAATGAACTCACATTCTCCTGGGTAACCCAGAAACGTCTAATGCTCAGGCCCGCTTGGGTAGATGGGTCACCCCCTTCGCCCCCCTCGACTTTTATCTCCATCATACAAATAGGGATACGAGAGTCGCCGATCTCAATGACGATGCTACCATCCGAACAAGTCTGGTCGTCGTTAGCTTCCGAGATAACGCTACGGCCGAGCACTTCTTTCAGCACCCTTCGAAACTCGCGACCTCGCTTCCATTCTGGGCGCCGAATTTGCGTCAGTAGGTCCATGATTTCCCTGACCAATTTCAGATATCGGTGGGTTGGCTCCGGGATGGGACAATGGAGACGGCGGATGAAAGCTTCAAAAATGGGATGAAAGATGTTAATTGGTGCTGCTGTCGTGGGTTTGCCGTTGTAGGGGTATCGACCATCATAGATGGCTCCGTCAGATTGTTTCTGAATGTCGACGTAGTTCTGGGACCTAGCGCCTTGCGAAGGCGCCGGTCCATCATATTCGATATTCTTACGAAAATCTGCCTTCGATTGAGCGACGCGAAGAGGACAATGAAGAATGGCCACGCACGAATGATTTCTGGAAGACCGGTGATCTCATCGCGCGCTTCTTCCTGTGCTTCATCTGCTCCTTCTGCAGTGACAATTAAATGCACAAGCCGATGATCCAGGTCTCCTTGGAACATGTCACAGGGGTATTTTGCTCCTTGAACCACCTTGGCGATGGCGGCTACGTTCGTAAAGGCTTCTGGCCATTCGCATTCGTCAAAGACGTCGAGAGTAATCCGCTCTTTTGGCTACTTGCTGTCAGAGAGATAGGACAGAAGGCACAAAACTCTGAAGTACCTTCCAAAATTTCACAGAGTGACGGTTGGCTTCAAAGCGATGTTCGCTTTTAAGCTCTCTGACAAAAAGCTCTCTACAATGATTGAAAGGTCGGTTAAATAGTCTATAGGCCATCTCGATGGGGAGACATGTTGGTTGACGCGACTTATCAAAGAATAACCAGTTGATGGTAATGGGCTCTGGATCTTGTTCAACTGCAACGCCGGCAGCCTGGAGCCGCGCAGTTTGAGAACGCGTAACCCGACTCGTTTGAGAACCTGTAGCCTGAGCGCGAGTTGATTTATCGGGAGATCCAGAGCGAGCCATGGGGGTTGCATAAATGCACCTTGTGTGATTACGTAATGGTTGAACAATGTAGTTGATCCCCCCACGTACGCTCGTATTATCCGCGTACGAGGACGTTGCTCGACACGATGGTCTGGAGTCAGGCGGGTTGGAAGCGCTCTTGCTGGCGCTGGTGGCGGCGGGCGGTACGATCTTGGCGTACGCGGGCCACTCGCCTATTTTGGTCCCTGCGTAGGCTGTGTGGAGAATTATCGTGAGTTTGGTTTTTTATCATAAAAGTTCCATCACTGAGGGAACGACCAAAGACTTAACCAACCCCGATGCACTCGTTATACTTCTAGGCAGACGAGGGCCGCGAAAACGGTGACAAGACGGGAGCGAAGAAGAGCAGTGCCACTGTCAGCACTCTACAGTCTCACGTCCCTTTCTTTTTATCGTGTCTAGTGAAGTGCATTCATTGCTATTCAATATTCACCTATCCACTTCATTGCAGGGCAATCAACAAGGTAGCGTCAACAGCCACTCCCTTTCACCCTAACAGTGACACAGAAGCATCAATGAATGCCCCCACCGTTGTCACCCGAGTTGAATCTACTGCCACTATCGCTGGTTCCTTTGTCTCCTACCGAGATCGCAGTGGGATTATACTTAGTCACCCCATCTGGGGTAATGATCCTTCCACCCGTCAATACACTCCACATACTAGACGACATCCTCCTCAACTCCACCTCTCCCTTCACCTCTACCGACAATTCTCGTCCAGAGACCGAGACCGAGGATAATGGTATGAGCATGGATAGCAGCGACGATCACGATCACTCCCCGAGCCGGCGTTGTCAATCTCACAGGCGGATCAGCCTACACAACCATTAACGCCACACGTGCAAACGTCTTCATCCTCAACGCAAAGCTACCATCCGCGAAAGGCTAGCTTATGCCGCGATGAACGCTGCCGGTGCTGTCCAGGCAACGTGGTACTGATGTAATCTAAATTCCAGTGTCAATGCCTCTCCGCCCTTCCATCCGAGATCTCATCTTCTCACCATCGTCGTCATTTGCTCGGCTGCCCGTCCTCTATCTGGTGACACCAGGAGTGTCGAATGCTCCACCATCATCGTAATCCTCGCACACCATTACAGTCTATCGAAGTAGGCATACTTGGGTAATATAGATAAGATGATGAGACCGTATCCTGGATAACGATAAGAAGGCACCGCTATTAATTTGTAAATGGTGAAGCTTATACCAAAAGCAGCACCAGACACAATGAGTTCCTCGACTGGACCCTCTACTAGCGAGTTCGAATTGCGTGTTGGGCTGTCAGGATCGTCACGCGTCACGTCACACAGAAATACGAGATAAGAAGGCAACGCGGCTATTGTAAAATGACAGCGCATATCAAAAGCAGTACCAGTTCCTCGATTGGATGGTTAAGGTTGGAATTGTGACGATCCACATGAGCAGAGAACAATGTGACCACTACATAGCCAAGGCCCACTGACCCATAAGAGCAACACCTCATCAACACTGGCCATTAATCATCTACAAAAAATTCCTGATCGCTGGCGAAGCTCGCCAGGGGGTAATATCACATTTATTTTGCAACTACTACCAACAAGGCTGAGAAGAAGAAAAAAGAAAAAAAAGAAAAAAAAGAAAAAAAAGAGGAACTAAAGTCCCAGATGACCAGAAATCAGTGCCGAGAAATCAAGAACAAATGAATAATGATAACCACACCACACCACACCACACCACACCACACCACACCGGCTTGCGTCACCTCCACCCAGGCCCTCTCACCCTCGACCGCTGCCACGCCCGCTCGCGCTCCCAATCCATCCTATCCATCCTATCCATCCTATCCATCCGGTCCATCCTATCCATCCTATCCATCCTATCCATCCTCTCCCGGTCTGCAGACGGCCCCCGAGGGATATAGCTCGAACCAGAAAACGAAGAGGGTGAGGACCGATACGCCCCCGCTGCCATCGTCGTCGTCGTCATCGTCGTAGGAGGCAGAGGGGGAAGAGGAGGAAGAGGGGCAGGAGGGGGCGTACTCAGTGGCTGACTGTTAACTGTTCTTAGTGCGCGAGGACCACTGGGGATGGGTTTATAGTTGCTGAAGATGGAGGGAGAAACGGGGTTTCCGAGGTAGTCGTGATAGATGAGGTTGGAGGACGTGGTGGTGGTGGCAGTTGCGGAGGAAGCACTGGTACTAGGTAGACCAAGGACGGGGGAGGAGTTGCTAATGAGAGGAGAACGGAACGGAGGAATTGATGGCCGGCGGGACGTTGACGTTGATGCAGTGGGGGCGGCGGTTGCAGACGGCGAGGGCGAAGGGTTAAACGACCGAGGTTGCGTAGGTGGGGTATACGATCGAGGATAAAACGAACCAGCCCGTGATGGAGGAGCCTCCGACATGCGTCTCGTACCCCCAACCAACGGCGGTGTGGCACTGCTGCTCGCACTACTCGAAATCTCCCCGTCTTCGTGCGAGACTCGGCGTGGATCGACGACGACGGAGGGGGAGATAGTCGGCTCGATTTGCTCTTCCTTGGCCTCCCGCGTCTCTGTAACGGCAGCGGATATAGGCACGAACCGCGGCAGGCGGTGCGGTACGACAGGGCTGTCCATCTGCAGGTCTGATTCGTGAGGCCCAACCTCCGCTCCGTCCTTATTGCTTTCCGTCCCACTCATCTCCACCTCGTCTGCATTCTTTGACGCCTCCAGATCACCTCCAAATACATACCCACTCTTTGACTGTTCCTCCTCCCTCTGTTTTCTCTTCCGTATGGCAAAATCCTTCAGAGACATCTTGACCTTGGGTGTCGAAATCTCGAGGGAGGTTACGGAGGCGGTAGGGGATGACATCGGTGGAGGTGGTGGAGCCTCATCTTGCGCTGGCGGTGATGGTGGTGGTGGTGGTAGTGGTAGTGGTGGTTCCTCGATCATCGACGGCTCATCTGGCAAAGTGACTGCCGTAAGAGGGGGAGGAGATGGGGATGAAGGAGGGGGAGGCTCGTCAAGATCCGTCGCTTCAGGTGACGCTGGCGTCGGCGGTGGATTATGAACCAGAAACGAGCCTACTTCATCCACGATAGATTGCGGTGTGCGTGTGAGCGGAGACCATCCTGGTATCAGCGGGGAAATGATAGATAACCGAGCAAATGACGACGATGGTGAGGTAGAAGATGAAATGTCGGATGGAAGGGGTGGAGGAGGCATTGACACAGAATCTAGATTACATTAGTACCACGTTGCCAACTCATGGCAGATGACGCACCACTAACATCGGTCTGTTCCATCCTGATTCCCAAGCCAGCCCCACCCGGCACGCTAACCAAATCCAGCACGGTCGCCGCCGGAGTCTCCGAGTTGTGGGCATTAGACTCGCGCAGGGCTTCCGACTCGCGATGAATCCACTTTTTCCGCATCTTGGGTGGCATCCGGTCTTCACACTGCACTTGATCAACCTGGGTCAAGCTGCTGTCCCCATCTCCGTCTCCGTCCCCGTCCCCGTCCGGGTCTGGCGGTCTGTTTTCATGAGGCATGGCAGGGCACTGCGTGCACATCGTCTTTAGGGCCGCAGCCGCCTCTGGTGGGGCGGGAGAGGCAGGAGAGACGATGACGATTGGATTTGGGTGGGAGTCTCCATTCTCCTCGTGATACATCTCCATTCCGCTCAAACCTCCGGAAAAGGGGACGCGTTCCTTTGTCTTGAAGCCTCTCTGAGCACCAACGAGGGGACCTAGATCGACCTTGGGGGAATGGAGCATCTCGCCATCCACAAATGCAGCCATTTGCATGATGGCACAATTCTTGGCGCGGGCGCCGCATGCGCAGGTGGTAAAGGTGGAGCTAAGAGCGTGGAGGGTATTTGACATTTGATGGCGGATATGTTCAATCTTTTCTGGACTGGTGGCATCATGGGTGCTAAGATGTTTATAAACCCGCGGGTGGAGAAGAAAAGAAAAGGGAAGACTTACGGAAAGACATGAGGGGACTGGATCAAGGCGGGGAGGTGATGGACGACATGGCCATCATCCCATTCCCAGCCAAGTACGACTTGTTCGTTAGCTTTGAGGTCTCGTAATGCAAACACACCAAAGGACAAGGAGTCATGGGAGCGTGGGCAAAGGAAGGGGCGGAGAACGGCGTTTGGGCGACAGCCGTTCCTCACGAAGCGAGTGGAGTTGCCAGCGATGCGGGAGTCGAGGGCGAGGTCGAGAGGGGGACCAATGAGGTGGACGAAGGGTTTGGGAATGCCGAGATGAGCGTACGAGTTGAGTGGATCGGAGAGATAGGACGATGAGGGGGTGATGGTGGAAGTGTAAGATGCGATGAGATGGTCGGAGGGGATGGCGGTGGAAGTGTGGAGGGCGTATGCCGGAGGGAGGACGAAGGGATTTGTGTATGGTGAGAGGGCGGGGCTGGGTTGCAATGGCCTGAGTACGGTCTGGGGTCGATGGTGGTGGTCATCGAGAGCTGTGATACCCCTCCAGTGTTGAGCCTGCCTAGTAAGTTTTTCCCTCGTTTCATGGCTCGGGATGATGTCGTGTGGGATGTGGACGTAGGAGAGGGAGGCAGGTTCGTCTATGGCACTAGCACTTGCACGACGGTGCTTGCGGTCAACGGAAGGACTTGAGCGACGAGTGAGCCTGGCACGCTGGAGCTTGACAGCGCGGTCCTTGTCTACTGGCCGTGGAACACAAACCCAGCAGCGCCATTCTTCGGGGACGTCACCGTCGACGATATCAAAGCAAGCTGCATGGCACCAACGAGAGCAATCGTCGCAGGCAATAGAGAAGCCATCGTCATATGAAAAGCCGCAAATGCAGCTGATGTCGTCCTCTTCGTGAGCGCGCTTGAGAGGGACGAGCGGCTGAAGGCCGAGTAAGCCCAGAGCCGCCTCTCGCTGGTCGTCGGTCATCATTTAATGCACAGCCACACCTTCAGTTGCAAGCGTTCTTACTAAGACCCACTCATGAGCTTAATGTCCACCAGAACCGTCCGCCTCGTGAGAGAGCCGCCCAAGAATACCTTGTATTGTGATGGATGAAACAGACGATAAACTCACATTCCCTGATCCTCCAGATGACGCCCTCCTCGCCAGCCTGGGGTACAAACAAGGTCTGCTCTCACTGGCAGAGTCTCAAATCTTCCCCGCCTCTAAACACAATTAGAATTCAAACGCAACTTCACGCCCATCGAGGTCTTTGGCATCGGCTTCAGCGTCATTGGTCTCATGCCATCTATATCGTGCGTTACCTTGCATACTGTATCAGAACCAGACGTCGACCCAACACAGCTCAGTCCTCGTTTACTCCATTCCATATGGAGGTCCATCAGCTATGATCTGGGGTGTGCGTTTGTTCCAACCGAACACCGCCCACCAATGATGCTGATAACGCGGCGTGCACAGTGGTCGACATCTGGCGTGTTCCTCATGTGCATCGCTCTATCCTTAGCAGAACTAGGCTCTGCAGCGCCCACGTCGGGCGGATTGTATTTTTGGACATTCATCTTCTCATCTCCGAGATGGAGGCACTTTTTGGCTTGGATCGTTGCCTGCAAGTATTCACCCTCCTCTCCTCGTCTTTCTCATCTTCATCTGCGTAGACTGTAACACAATCGGAAACATCGCTGCTCTGGCCTCCGTCGATTGGGATGCGCCGTTCAAATCATGGCTGCGGCGAGTATTGGGTCAGGACTGAGATTCCAGGCCACATCTGCCCAGACCTTGTTCGTCTTCTCGTTACTTCCCTCTCTTCCTTTCCATAAGACTCTTTTCTTAGTTCCATTTACTGCGCTATTCTTTTCGTCCACGCTCTGATATGCACCTTGAGCCCCTCAGTCATCGCCCGGTTACAGAGGCTCTATATCGCCCTCAACGTCCTGCACGTATTCTATAATCCCCTCCAATCCAACCCTACTCATTTCTTCTCAGTATATCCTTGGCCATCATTATCGCAATGCCGTTGGCCGCACCCAAAGATTTCAGGAACAGCTCTGACTATGCCTTTAGTAACTTTACCAACCGTAAGTAGGGTCACGCAAATCACATACAACTCACTCCGCTCCACCCGAACAGTCTCGAATTGACCAAACGGGTTTGCCTTCATTCTCAGTTTTATATCCCCTCTTTGGACTATCGGTAAGGATGCTATTCATTGGGTTACTTGACATACCTATCCCACCAACTTAGGTGCATTGGACTCGATGGTCCACATCAGCGAAGAAGCCAAGAACGCCAACACCGCCATCCCTTATGGAATTACGTTTGCCGTGCTTTCGAGCGTCGTCCTCGGTTGGGGTACGTCACACAACATCTTCTTTCACCCTTGTTTGCGTATCTCAACAGGCATCAATGTTGTCCTTGCTTTTTGCATGGGAAGCGATCTGCAAAATATCTTGAACAGCCCAATCCAACAGCCAATGGCAACCGTCCGTGTGTGCATGAGATCAAAGGTCACCTTGCTCACAAGCTTCTATCAGATTTTATTCAATTCGTTCGGGCAAAATGGCACACTTATCACATGGGCATTTATCGTCATTCTACAGTATGTCAGCCCGAATTCTTGCGTGACATTCTGATACATGGTATACAGATTCGCAATAGGATCCAGCATCGTGAGCTTACTCCCCTCCCATCCGATACTTGTGACATCCATCCCTCATTCATTCACCCAAGCTTACAGCAACATCCAGGCAGATCTTTGCCTTTTCTCGCGACAGAGGATTTCCTTTTTCGGGATGGCTCTACCACGTTAACACTCGAGTGTGTGCGCCTGTCCGATGCGTTTGGTTCGCGGCGATATCAGCCGGGCTTTTGGGCCTCCTGTCGTTTGCAGGATCAAACGCCATCGGCGCCGTCTTCTCCGTCATGGTCATTTCTCAATACATGTCTTATTCAATTCCAATATGCGCAAGGCATCTTGCAAGAGACAAGTTCAAACGGGGGCCTTTCCATCTTGGAAAGTGGGCACGTATCCATCCCGTCGTACACTCGTTTTCCCGCAGGTCGATTGAATGATTGATAGAGTTTGCCCGTCGCGATCGTCGCGGTATGCTGGATGGGACTCATGTCCCTCATATTTTGCTTCCCTGCAAATCCGAGTCCAGGCGCGAGTGACATGAACTATGCAGCAATTGTCTTTGGTATCGTATTGCCCTCTGATCCATGAAAACCTCTCCATTCATCTTCATGTTGCAGGTGGAGTGCTGATCCTGGCGACGATGTATTTTTACGTCCCAAAGTATGGCGGAATGTACTGGTTCAAAGGTCCCATCAGGACGACCAGCGATTCACTCGGCGAGTCGTCTGATGTGCAGCTGAGCGAATCCGATAAATGACAACATGTAGTTTTTGTGTAATAGATGAACTAGCACTTGCTCGCCTACTCTCTGCTCCAACGTGGAACGTTGGTTGATCCCCCCTCAGTATTCGCCATCAGAACATGTATAACCCGTCCCTTTGTTGTAACAAGGAGGTGGTGCCGGACGGGTGATGTCAGAGCCAGAAAGGCTCCACCCTTGCACCTCGCAATATCGTCACTTGGCGATTTGAACTGAGAAGGATCAATGAAGGAAATTTTTCACAAGGCCGGGTTTTATGTAGTCATGTTGTTCTCACGGTCATGCCGTTGGTCCGTGCACGAGCCTTCTCAAAGTGGTGATTTGATGTAATCGCTCAATCGCATCAGTTCTAGGTACACGTTTAAAAGGTAGTACTAAATTCTGTTAATGGAATACCCACTATTCCGCTACAATCTTCTTTTAGCGACGCCACAACATGACTCGTTCGTGTGCTCGCACACCTCCTCAAAGTTCCGGCGAGATCCTGGAATTAGTCCCGAAAATGGGACATTGATATATGTAACCTGTATGATTAAATTCCAAAAAGACCTCGCTCCGCGAAAATAGATAGCCGAAGACAAAGCAGGTAACAAAACCCAACAGAGAGTGCAAAGGTAAATAGAATTTCCACTTTTTTTACAATGTCATAAGGCTGTTGTTTACGGCGCCCGATTATTTCCAGATTTGAAAAACAGAGAGCGGGATACGCACCAGTTAACTCGCCCGAGTGCCAGATAGTTTCCGAAAGATTCAACCATAACTTATAGACAGTAAAAGCCATGTGTAACGAGTCCGAAAATCTGGCGCCGTTTTGAATCGCTAGTCGACATTCTCATTATAGGGTGCACGTACCAAAGAAGGAATAACCTTCACAGGACGAAACTATCACTAATGCATGGCGTTGGACACAGCATACGCGACCTGCGGCCCATTTCTGATATGCTCACAGTCCTGAGGATAGTCCCTGAGGCACAAAACTGTCTGAACGTTAGTGCATCCGTACAGTATGTATCTGCCGACCTCTTAAGGCATGCCTGACATACAAACGAGTCGAACACGCACATCGCTACACCCGTGGTCCCTAGATAGGCTGCTCCAATAGTCGATGCCAAGCTCGGTAAAACTGGAAGTGTCGAAGGTACATATAGCCGCTTCTCCAACGTGATCTGTGTGGCAAACGAAGGGCTTTTGTGCAAGACGGGAGAGAAAGCTAAGAAGGATGACTGTGGAATATAGCATTGCAATGTCTGAAATATGCGGAGGAATCCCACGTTGGCGCCAATGGGTGGCATCGAGTCCGTGTGCAGCCGAAAATAAATTCAATAAACCGTCATTTCGGTCATGTGTCATGGATCTCATTCACATGCAGAGAACATGCGTATTCATTCTGACTTGACCTGTCCACATATTCTCAGAGATTTAGCGCTCGAGCTCAAAATTGACAATTCCTCGTTCCATGATATTGAAATACTCTACACCCAATCGGTTGAGACGGGACAATACGGAAAAGCAGAAACGGCACCGGACATACAATTCCTACCAATGCAGCTTATGAGTAGGACACTGGTACCCGTTCGGATTCTTGAAAAGATACAATTGATGATAGTTCTCCGCATCCCACCACGGGCCCGCTTCGACAATCTGGGTGACAATCTTTTCCCCGTTGGGAGAAAAATGTTTGTCTTGTACCTCCTTCGTGATACGCTCGGCAATAGACTTTTGTTCAGGGCTATGATAGAATACAGCTGAGCGGTATTCTGTCAAAGTGTGAGCAGCGGATTAGTTCTTGGCCGGTAATGACACGCACGGCTCCCACTGTCTGCTCCTTGTCGGTTCACCGTCGTTGGATCATGTGTACGATAGAAAAACTCTGACAAGCCATAATTGAGCCGTACTCTATACGATTTATTTCCACTTACTCACCGACAAGTTCCGCATATGACACTTTTTCAGGATCAAATTCGATCTTCACTGCCTCCGCGTGATCTGTGACACCCGAACAAACCGTCCTGTAGTCTGGGTTCTCTACCTCCGGTTTACCCCCGGTATATCCTACAGACGTCCTCAGAATGCCTTTTTTCTGCGCGGGAGGATAATGCTTCAAGAAAATATGTTCAACCCCCCAGAAACATCCTGCAGCGAATGTAGCGATTTGTGCATTTCCTGCGACTGTTGGGATGGTAGAAGAGAGACAATGTAAACATGATGAACAACTGAAGAACTGTGTGAAAACATACGCGAAGACATTGGAGCTTTCAACTGAGCCAAATCGACGGTGGAAGTGTGAGAGAAAATAGAGAGCAGACGATTGAGGAGGCCGAACATCGTGTTGCGTCAGTCGCTACCACCTTTTATATCACGGTGAGAAAGCAACAAAATTGGCATGCAGCTGAGTCACGGGCCGTTTACGCCATCCAACCAATAGTAAGCAACTGCCATGACGCGCCCATCATAAAGGACTTGGATGACTCACGCGAAGAGTCATCCCAAAGCTAACGTTATATGCGAGGTTCGCGCATTCGCACCGTTGTCTGTTGTTAATGCCAGCAGCAAGATATTCATCTATTTGTCCCCCCAACTTCAAGCATTTGCTATTCTGACTCGGTAAACGGCAGGATCTGGACATTTAGATATAAAATCACTACGGCCTCGTCCATCTCATATATAATACCCGCGTAAATCCAAAAATCGATTCATTCAGTCCCGGTTACTTGGCAATTCACCCTGGGAGCAAAATAAGATGCGCACATGTATGCGTTACCCACGCCGGAGAAGCCCAAATATCTCTACTTAACAAGGCCAGCGTTTTCACACTCCCTTAAATTACTATCTTTTTCAAATTTGAAAGTGCTGATTTCATCCGTTCAACCAATTCTAACCACGGAGATGCCTCCAAATAGCGAAGCCGCGTCTTCTTGAACTCGTCTTTGAGGCCAACCGCGATGAATATTTCTTCAATCCCCGTCGGAGACGGAAGAGCTGAGAGCAATTTCCAAATCATGGAAGACATTTCTTCAATTTCTGGTGATACACAACCCATTTGCGATTGAATAGGTCCCATATGGCCTCCAGCGGCAGGATCGATGAAGTATCAAGCGATTCGAATTTTAAAGAGCGTCGAAATATTGCGGAGAGGTAAGCCAGGTCGACCCATCCATCATACCAAACTCTAGATTATATAACGTTATGATCACAGGTTTCTCAACAATGAATGGTGAACAACTCTGCCCAGGCCTTGCGGTTGAATAGGAGAGAGAGAGTCGATCTGTAAGTCGTGTAGATCAATGCCGAAAGCCAGTTATCAAGTGGCGAACGTGGCTGGGAATCGATGTCCAGGATATTTGAGCCCATGTTTGTGTCGATGATAACCCAATCGATCTTAGATTTGGCAGGTGATGAATTATGCGATTGGTATCTTTTCTGGCGCGATATGTGTGCCACATGGGCCCATGGAACAGGTCGATAAAATGGATCGATTCTCAACTGCGACAAAATTTGTCCAGGATGAGCGCTCGAGAAGATCGAGGAATGTGCCAAACGAGCGGTCGTCCCTGTAAAAGGTTAGTAAGGGTGGAAAAAGGCTGCCGCCTGGATCTAATCATAGCTCGTCTGCAAACGAGGCTCATATTACGTTGGTCTGCCGTTTCATGCGTGGAAGCCAATAATGATGGATGCGGTCTTACTTGATGCCGCCATAAATGTGCGCATAGCCTCTATGACTTGTGTGTCTCTCGGCAGGTCGACGCACATTCGCATCAGCTCAAACAAACCCAAATTCCAATGCATTCCGATGACAACCTCCAGCTTAGATGCTTGCTTACTCACTCCACTAATTGTCGTGGTTTGAGTTAAAATGTCGTCATGTTAGCGCGTACGACGCCATTGAACGCGTATCAATACAGCATGTAGAAACGCACGAATACGTCCTCTTAATTCTCTCAGTTCGACTAATCGTCTGCCTCCTCTCAGATCGACGACCTCAATTAATACAGATAATAATATTTGATGACCGCTAAGCCATTCCTCGTCTGCGTCGCGATCCTGACTAACTTCTGAGTTCTACAGGAACCATAGGACGCTCCCGCGGCGAGTATTGAATATTGAGTACTTCGGTGCTTGAGTCTCAAAGAACAATATATCACGTTTTAATTTGTAAATTTACCGACTTCTTATCAAACGTCAAACATCATTGAGGTTGTGGTGATGAAGTTCCGAGTACCGAAATGGAAAATTCGCCATTCACCACCATGTCGTTCCCGAAAAAATAGCATCCGTTTCTGATATTCCAAAAGGAAGACCTCGCCATTGTTCGAGCAACGGTTAAGGTTTGAATCTAAAGAGCTCCCATGTTACTTGAGGTGGGTAGACACGAATAGAGAAAGCGGGCTCACGTTAGCGCCTCACATCGCGTTCCAAACCTTTACAGAACGGTCCAGCGTGATGGGTCCCATTTTTTGCTTATAATCCACTCGTTGGTCGTCCTGATCCTCTTCCTCATCACTGTCCCTTGCCTCTTGATCATGGAAATGTCTCGATCCAGACGCCGACAGTAACAATGGAAAGCAGGGATTAAATGCCACGGAACCAATCGCGTCCAAATGTGCATCGAATTGAAATGATGGGAATGAAACAGGGTTCAGCTCCACACTCGCGTTTTGGTCAACATTGGCTGCTTCCATTCCTTGAGGGCTGAGGTCAAACGCAGATATTCTACCAGCCTTGAAGAATCATGTATATGAGCCGAGTCATGCATGACAACTTGAGAAACCACCTGATCTCCAACGGATAACCATCTTCCCGTGATATCTACATCAAACAACATCTTTTGGTTATAACTCACATCCCGCGCTCGGATGGCTTCTTCGTTCATATCTTGGTATGTCTGGAATATGCGATAAGGAGGATTCGAGGTGCCAGATTCGACGGCGCGTAGATCCCATGCGTAGATCCGCCCGTGAGAAGCTCTGCCCCGAAACGAGGCATATAGGATATGAGGCATTGTTGGATCGAATCGGATCTAATAAAGCGAATCCAGGTCGGAATGTGGCACGTGGTATAGAAAAATTTACCTGAGTGACACCACCATAGGATCGGTTTCCACCATTCCCAATATACATGATAGGATTACCTCCTTGTGCCTCGCTGAACAAGACAATATTGTGCGATGAGGGCGTTAGACTTCCTGCGGCGAAGTATGCATCTGTATAGCTCCCAGAGGGTGAGAAGGCCAAGGCGGATATTATACCTGCACATATAAGACGTGTGGCCAGCTGATGCGGGGCACGCACCTTTGAGCCCATCCTTGCTTTTCTTCGACGGTGTCGTATGCATTCTAACGCCTTCCCCTGGTTTAAGTACATCAAAAACTTCTATCGCGTTCTCGAATCCACAATACAACCTGTAGGTAACACTCTATGATATACCACCGCCGGAATACAGAAGCGGATACACACACACTTTGTTGCTGTCAGATTGAACGCCATACTATGGGGAGCAACTTGTCTTTCGCAATGGTCAACGATAGGATACGACGCACGGAGCTTCAACAAGGTCGTTAGACCTTGCTCGTGAGGGAGTGGAATATGATGGGACATACGCGACCGGTAGACGCATCCAGAAGCTTAACAGGACACTCTCGTACTGAAGCGACAAAACAGTAAGAAGCAGGGTCGTGACGCGTAGCCGTCGGGTACCACAAAAGGTCGAGAATGGGTGAAGGTTGTCTCAGCGAAGCAGCCGGTCGTATCGACGTATCTGCTAACTCGGGGGAATGTGCATTCTTTGGTGGCGACTGGAGGACTTGTTCGGGTCTAAAAGAGCACGTTCAATACAGGTAGAGGTACCGGGAAACGTCATACACACAGTTCAAATAACTGAAAAGTGGAATTTTCACAATGGCCTAGCACACTGAGCCCACCTGGAGACCTGTATCCTGGTGTAATGAGTGGAGTTTGAGCAGGAATTTGGATACCATTTTGCTCCACGCATAAAGTTTGCTGTATTTTGCGGTTCATTTTGTAGGACCAATGTGGATTGGGTTGTTGGGGGCATCAATGAGAAAGCGAAATTGGGAGGACTCCAGGTGTACTCTGCTTGTGTCGTTGGGACCGTCATGGTTACGTCATGAAACCGTGACAGCCGCAAGTCCTCCTTTCACTGTGACCACCATCTTCCCACGGGATTTTGGCAGTTGTGGTAGAAATCCAGCGTACGCTCTAGTGTTGGAGGCATTGAGCATTCTGAATTTTAGTCTTTCTCAATCTCTACTTCATCATCATATCATCTCATTCCCATTCCCCACCTCTCTTTTCCCCTTCTTCCTCCATTCTGACTTTCTTTCATAACACCATGGCAGGTTCCCCAAAGGGAAATTCTTCCACATCGCCTTGTGGCGGGAAATATCCTGTTATCACTCAGGAAATGTTTAGTAACGCTCAGATGACTGCTTCGTCCCAGTTCTTACAGGCTCATAATGGTACCCAAGCTCACATTCCAACACAAGGTTACAATGCGGCTGTTAGGGTTGATTGGGTCACGTAGGATGAGGTAGGATGCCTAACCCTAGGTAAACCCTAATGAACCCTAACCACCAAGGGTTTCCATATATGAGAGAGATAACCCTAAACCCTAAACCTAAACCTAAACCCTAAACCCTAAACCCTAAACCCTAAACCCTTAAACCCTAAACCCTAAACCCTAACCCTAAACCCTAAACCCTAAAACCTAAACAACGTTCCCCAGCACAGCCAGCACAACAGCAATTTTGCCAAATCCAGTGGAGCCGGGACACCGGTTTGAATTCAAACTCAGCTCTGCAAGGTATATAAGTCGCACAAGAGAACTGATGAGCTCTAGCGAAACCATCCTTCCTACCACCAAGTAGGATCTGGTTTTCTCTTCGACTCTCAACGTCACAAGCTTCGTCGCCAACTTCGTCGGCGACTCGCCCACCCTAAACCCTAAACCCTAAACCCTAAACGTGGGATGCGTACTTGACATCTTGTCCATTTTTGGACGTGCACGTCTTTAAGGATCCTAGGGATCTCGGAAGATTGCATTTTAAGCCATATCGGAAGGCACGTAACCACTTAGAAAGAATCAGTTGGATTTCTCACCACCCTTTTGACGTAAAACGGGGTACATTCCTCGGTGAGATGTCTAGAATGGCCTCGCTTTGTAGCACACGCGAGTTATACAATGAAGCGATACACGAGTTACAGGGCTTGTATATCGCGCGAGGCTATCCTGTAAGGATTATTCAGACCTGGACCAGAGGCAAAGTACTTGACATCTGGAAAAAGAGATGTAATCCGCCGGCCGCTATGGTCGACGGTGGGGAAAAGGCGACATTTGTCGTACTCAAATCTGAATTTAATCCGATACTGAACTATTTCAATGCGAAAGAACTTAGTGACACCATTGTATCAACATGGCGTCAGTCCATGGAGTCTTGGGCTGATGACAAAATCCCGCAACCATACTTAAGTGAGGATGCGGCGTTATTTAAAACTTCGTTATTAGAGGATACGAATTTCTCTTCTAGCTTTCCCGATGACGTTGTTACCCGCAAGGGTTTCAACAGAGGTGCGGCTGGAGGGAAAGTCCTTCTCGACGTAACGAAGCTCAATTCGTTGATGCGCGCGCGATGGCTAATCTCCAGAAAACGAACTCGTAATCTGTTTGATTTAGCGAACGTATGGAAGCGTATGGTATTAACTAATATGGATCATAATGTGTTTGATGATCTTACCTCATATAGGCCTGACCTTGGTCGGGTCGGTTCTCCGGAACCTTCTGATGATCTTTACTGGAGCGAAGCTCTGTCGGGCCACAAAGTGCCCACTCCGGAGGAGATCCCTAGCCGCGGCGTTAAACGTCGTGCCCTGGACACTGCTGAAGAGTCTAGGATGCGTGCTCGACCACGTTTGTCAGGGGCCACCGTTTCGACGGGGGTCGCCGGAACTTCTGCGTCGGGGGAAACACCATCTGCTAGGGTCTTATCTGCGTGGGGAAGAAGAAACATCTCTGATGTCCCTCTCGGAACCGCAGCGCCGCCAGGTCTTATTACCAGGTACGCCCATATTGTTGACCGCAAGGGCAAGAAACGCGATACGTAAGTAATCACGCCGGCGTTTCTCGATCATCTTATGACAACCATTTTCTTTCGTTAAATTTGGATGCATTGCGTCGAGATTTTTATTTTAGCTCAAACTGTCGGAACGTTCAAGCGTTTTGGGTGGCAGGTAAAACTGCACGCAAAGGTATAGCGATCCTAAAACCCTGAACCCGTGAGCCACTTCCATTAGCCCGTATTACCGGCGAATAAAATCTTACATGCTAATAACATTTCTGTTTGAACTTAGAAAACCCTAAGACCCTAACCAGTGAGTTAGGCTGACGCACTTGTAGTCACCTTGGTTATATAACCGTATTCCGGTTAAACTTGAATTGCCGGTAAGCGGCTGCCTTATGTTAATCAAAAAAGTTGACTTCGTGTCAACAGTCACTCTGGTCACATCTCGTGGAGACCGCCTGATGTAATCAGAAGTGATTGGTGACATTATCTTATCAGGTAACACGTGACAAGATAATCAAATGACAGCCACATGGGGCTGACAAGCGCGGCGGTGGTAGTTGGCACCGGCCCGGAGCGTTTCGGACCGTAGTCGAGGTCCGCAGGTACGGCTTTTCAACTCTGTGTCATGTCAAGTCATGGCCGAGTAGAAATGTCACCCAAGCGGCTGCCCCCTTCAAACAGCAATCCATCCAAAATCCCAGTTGAAGCAGAGTATCGGCTTGAAATCAAACTCAGCTCAGCAAAGGTATATAAGTCGCATAGAGAAGCTGATGAGCTCTAGCGAAACTTGATCTCAATACCACCACCAGTGGTATTCAAGTTTCTCTAGGTATCAACAAACGTCACCAACGTCGCCTGCACCTTCGGCGCAGGCTCCTCCACACCCTAAACCCTAACTTGACAAGAAGGGAAAGCAGCGTGAAACTTAGTTTTCGACGCCGCGCTGCTATAATCATCTGTGAGAAACCATTGTCTTTGGTTAAAATTTGAGCAAAATTGCGCCTAGATTCTCAATCAACTCATTCAACTAGCGGATTGTTTAGCGGGTGCAGTGTTTTGGATAAACATGTGCCATGGTATAGCGCTCTAAACCTAAACCCGTGAGTTATTTCCATTAGCCGCATAACCCGGCGATTGAGAAACTTTTGCATATTAACTATTTCTGGTGTGTCTTAGTAACCCTAAGGACCCTACCGTGAGTAGTGTCACATGGTTGAAGTCAACTATGGTCACGTGCCCGGACCGGCTACACTTGGTTGCCGACCGGACGTCACGTGTTTTTTAGTCTCGTGACATAGATCACGTTACTGAAATCTAGGCCTAGCGCCTAGATTTTGGTCTTGATTGGTTTATGTTCAGCAATCTCCAAGGAGGTAATTCCCCTTTTAGAATACATTGCGGTTTCACATGAACTGTCAACCGTGTACTGACTGTAAAGCTCGGCCCGGGTGTTTCGGTCCGATGACCGATGTCGCATAAGGTTCGTTTCCATGGCCGCTCTGCCCAAGTCACCGCGGAGATTGGATAGCGTTCCCAAGCACAGCCAGCACAACAGGCAATTTGCCAATCCAGTGGAGCCGGGACACCGGTTTGAATTCAAACTCAGCTCTGGCTAGGTATATAAGTCGCAAAGAGAACTGATGAGCTCTAGCGAAACTTGACCACCTACCACCACGTAGGAACAAGTTTTCTCTTCGACTCTCAACGTCAACAGCCTCGTCGCCAACTTCGTCGGCGACTCGCCCACCCTAAACCCTAAACCCAAGGAGGTAATTCCCCCTTTTGGATACATTGCAGTTTCACATGAACTGTCAACCATGTACTGACTGTAAGGCTCGGCCCGGAGTGTTTCCGGTCCAATGACCGATGTCGGCACAAGGTTCGTTTCCATGGTCGCTCTGCAAGTCACCGCGGAGATCGGATAGCGGTTCCAAGCACAGGCCGCAGCAACAGCAATTTTGCCAAATCCAGTGGAGCCCGGGACACCGGTTTGAATTCAAACTCAGTTCTGCTAGGTATATAAGTCGCACAAGAGAACTGATGAGCTCTAGCGAAACTTGACCACCTACCACCATGTAGGAACAAGTTTTCTCTTCGACTCACAACGTCAACAAGCTTCGTCGCCAACTTCATCGGCGACTCGCCCACCCTAAACCCTAAGATGGGGATAGATAAATGACTACTCAGTACCATGTGGTTTGCTTGTGGTACTCACACATTGTATAGCTTCTAGACGTCCAAGTCGGATGACATCGAGCTGCACATTGTCATCACATGTATCACAATGTCGCACAAGCATGGCAGATGTCGTATCCCCAAGATCCCATCGACCTTACCTCTGTCATTCAGTTGTCATGACATCCCATGGTGATATATCCATCAAAGTCGGATGCCATTGAGCTGCACATTTGTGTGGGCACTGGATTTCTTGACTTGGACAGATGCTGCTCACATTCATCTTGCATTCCCCAACCATCCAACTTGGACGGATGCCACTCACGCTCATATTCTGATCTGCCACCATCCGACCTGGATGGATGCCACTTACCCTCATGTTGTTGTCCACCACCATCCGACTCAGACGGATCCCACTCACACTCATGTTGTTGTCCACCACCATCCGACTCAGACGGATCCCACTCACACTCATGTTGTTGTCCACCACCATCCGACTCAGACGGATCCCACTCACACTCATGTTGTCACCTACCACCATCCGACTTGGATGGATGCCACTCACCAATCTAAGTTCAATGCTGATGCATAACATTGTTAGACCATACATCCATCTTAGAATAATTAGCAGACTTGAACATATGCGACATTTGCAATGCTGTTGTTGATATGTGACACAAATGGCAGAGATATATGAGAGTGATAAGTGACAGATGTGAGGACATGATGATGAATAGAAGCAGGATGCCATAAACCACTCAATGTGACATTGGGTTTTCTATTTCCATATATGGAAACCCTTGGTGGTTAGGGTTCATTAGGGTTTACCTAGGGTTAGGCATCCTACCTCATCCTAC
>JAENRT010000064.1:0-195046 GCA_032173475.1 Amanita phalloides | reverse complement strand
TTTATCTATCCCCATCTGGTAAAGCCGCTACACGTTTACCAAGCTTTACTTCTGAATTACTCAATCTGACGTGCACATGTAGGCAAGCAATGCTTCTTTTCCTGAGAATCAAAGGTATACATAACAACCATCAGTTGCCGGCGATGGCAAACATAATAGAAGCGATGGAGCTTCTATCTCACATCAGGGAAATCAATGAGAAGACAGGGTGAATGCACATATAAGACCGTAATTTGTTGGCCACACTAATCCCCCCCCACTAACCCCACCATGCCTACCACTGCTGCCTGGCTCCTGCTTCGCTCTCTGCTCTTTACTCCACTCGCCGATGGGAATGAAATTTCTCGTCTGTATGACGATCTAACTGTCAATGAACAACTCGGGATCAAACGCCGCACAGGCACGTGCAGTCGCGACGATGCTCCCGTTGCCGTTAAAACTGCGGAGGTTGAAGCATTCCTCTCCTATGTGTCAAGTCTCTGCAATGCGTCCGACAAGGATTGAAAGAGGGTTTAGGGTGGGCGAGTCGCCGACGAAGTTGGCGACGAAGCTTGTGACGTTGAGAGTCGAAGAGAAAACTTGTTCCTACGTGGTGGTAGGTGGTCCAAGTTTCGCTAGAGCTCATCAGTTCTCTTGTGCGGACTTATATACCTAGCAGAGCTGAGTTTTGAATTCAACCCGTTGTCCCGCTCCACTGGATTTGGCAAAATTGCGTTGTGCTGGCTGTGCTTGGGAACGCTATCCATCTCCGCGGTGACTTGGCAGGACGGCCATGGGAAACGAACCTTATGCGACATCGGTCATCGGACCGGAAACACTCCGGCCGAGCCTTACAGTCCAGTACACGGTTGACAGTTCATGTGAAACTGCAAATGTATCTAAAGGGGAATTACCCCTTGGAGATGCTGACATAAACCATTCGAGACAAATCTAAGGCCGCTAGGCCTAGATTTCAGTAACGTGATCTATGTCACGAGACTAATGAACACGTGACGCCGGTCCGGCAACCAAAGTTAGCCGGTCCGGGCACGTGACCATTAGTGACTTCAACCATGTGACACTACTCACGGTAGGGTCTTTTAGGGTTTACTAAAACACAACAGAAATATGTTAGTATGCAAAGTTTCTCAATCGCCGGGTATGCGGCTAATGGAAATAACTCACGGGTTTAGGGTTTAGGAGCGCTATACCATGCACATGTTTATCCAAAACACTGCACCCGCTAACAATCCGCTAGTTGAATGAGAGTTGATTGAGAAATCTAAGCGCAATTTGCTCAAATTTAACAAAGACAATGGTTTCTCACAGATGATATAGCAGCGCGGCGTGAAACTAAGTTTCACGCTGCTTCCCTTCTTGTCAAGTTTTCGGGCAAACCTCAATAAGACCTGGCGGCGCGAGGAGCCTATGACCACATCAGAGATGGGGGAACGGCCCCACGCAGACGAAACTCTAGCAACCCTCAGCAGATTCCACCCGAGGGCGAACTGAAGTGCTAGACTCACCAAATCGGGCTCCAGAGCCAGAGCGTTTAAGCCCTGGCTAGAGGTCTCCCCCAGTTGGGAACTTCGGTTCAACACCTATGACTCCAATTTTTAAGATTTACCTAGTATGCTGCCTTCGAACAGTCCAGAAACCAACCGTGAGGCCTTTTTTCAAACCTGATAAAGGCTCATCACAACTTCCGCAGAGAAACGACTCCGACCAAGGTCAGGCCTATATATAGGTTATATCATCGAACAAATTGTGATTCTCGATACTGGTTAATTAACCATGCGCTCCTTCCAACGATATTTAGTTAAAATCACAATAGTTGGAATTCCCGTGTAGTATAGTCACATTCATCTTGCATTCCCCAACCATCCAACTTGGACGGATGCCACTCACGCTCATATTCTGATCTGCCACCATCCGACCTGGATGGATGCCACTTACCCTCATGTTGTTGTCCACCACCATCCGACTCAGACGGATCCCACTCACACTCATGTTGTCACTTACCACCATCCGACTTGGATGGATGCCACTCACCAATCTAAGTTCAATGCTGATGCATAACATTGTTAGACCATACTTCCATCTTAGAATAATTAAGCAGACTTGAACATATGTGACATTTGCAATGCCTGTTGTTGATATGTGACACAATGGCAGAGATATATGAGAGTGATAAGTGACAGATGTGAGGACATGATGATGAATAGAAGCAGGATGCCATAAACCACACAATGTGACATTGGGTTTTCTATTTCCATATATGGAAACCCTTGGTGGTTAGGGTTCATTAGGGTTTACCTAGGGTTAGGCATCCTACCTCATCCTACGTCACCCAATCAACCCTAACGTAAAGATAGATGTCTGGTGTTAGCGAACAATCGATCATGAAAATCTGTAAACATTGAGCAAGTGTTCATCAACTAATCGCGAGCACTGTACGCTTGTGGCCAGTGGTCATCGTGCCATTCTGAAATGGACGTACTTGGATGCCAATCGCATTGAACGTGCATTTGCGTCATTCTCTCACTGCAGAATCTGGGGTATGAACGCATTGGTGGGAAATGGCAATACTCGGAGATGAATCAAATGGGTTTATACAATTTAAAGGCATCGTCATGAAGTGATGGGGCAGAAGTTAGCTCATGTGTTATCGTGGGTGCCAAACGTGTATAACGGACCGAAAAGGACCCAAAGATACTAAAAGTAGTAGCGCACGGTGACATACAAGGTTCAGTGGCGTTGACAGGCTGTGAAGATCGATTTGGAGTTGAACCATCTGCGTCAAGCAGAGGAACGTGAATCGCCTTGGAGGAGTCATTAGCTGGCAAGAATTCAGTCCAAACAAGGGAATGCACCGCGCATCCGTGGTTTGTATATACACAGCTCATTATCCATTTTCCTACTAGCACGTCCAAATCATTTAGCGCCCACGAATTCAATCGCAAACGTGCGCTTGCGTCATCACAAGACAAAAAATGGGGTACGAACCGTACGATCATGTCGGTGGAAAATGGCGATAAGGCGAAGGGAACGAGCCAAACGCATGGGTCAACATATTCATGGGGCAGCTAGTGGCTTATGGTTGTTTCATACCGAAAATGGCCTAAAGATACTAAAAGTAGCGCACGGTGGCATACAAGGTTCGGATATTAACGTTGGTGGCGGACCATTCAGTAAATCAGTTCAATGCGTCGAGTTGTGCGCCAGAATGGCATGGGAGACAGAACGGGCATTTAAAACGTGTAGAACAGAAGTTTACGGAAAGTCTCAAGGCTGTGTTGCGTAATAGATTGGATGACAGGTCCCTCACGTCGGACTAATGGAGATAAGCCACCATGCTGGCTCTTCTCTTTTTACGCATCCACTTAAATACAACCAACAGCATGGCACCCTCTTATCTTCCCTGATGTCGTCTACTACCGAATTGTCTATCCAAACGGCCGATGGACCCAAGGTTAACAACCAGTACATCGTAAGTTGTTCAATCCTACTTTGACCAGCACCCGCTCGATCTTGTTTCTCTAGGTCATACTAAAGCCGGAATGTGATAAGTTCAAGGAACTTAGAAGTATGAAGGGTGAACTCGATATGAACTCGCAGATACTTCATGACTACGATGCCAACGTAAGCTCTCAGCTCACTGTCGATGCCTCGACTCACAATAGTGCAGTTTCTGAACGGCTTCGCTGCTAAACTGAGCCAAAATGTACTTGAGCTTTTGAAGCAACACGATGGCATTGAATCTATCTACGAAGACAGCTTCACTACGATTGAATGGCCCGTTGTTGAAAACAATATCACTACTATGGAGGACTCCGGGAATGAAGATGAAGACCCTCTTGAGGACGAAAACCCTCTCGGCGTTCCCAACAGCTCCATCGATGTTAGAGATCTTCATGCGACCTTGGGAAGGGCTTCCACTACTACTCAGAACAATGCTACGTGGGGCCTTCAGCGGATAAATCAACGTCAAAAGGTGAATGGGAACCCCGGTGCTGTGGGGTTCAAGTTCACATACGATAAACGGGCCGGCAATGGTGGTAGGCAGGTTCACTAAAGCTCGAAAATCAGTGTTGATGTTCAAACGGGGCAGTTGATATTTATATCCTTGATACCGGTATCCGTACTACTCATCAAGATTTTGGTCGCCGTGCGAGATTTGGTTTCTCTGCCAGTAGGTCATATCCTATTTTTCAAATATTATTCTGATCTTGCGGATTAGTCACCGGACAGACAGAGGACGGCAACGGTCACGGTACTCAGTACGTGGGGTCGCATGATCAATATGCTCTCAGTCTGCCCTTTAACTTGCCAAATAGCGTCGCAGGGACATGCATAGGAACCACTTTTGGCGTGGCAAAACGGGCCAATGCCATCTCGGTCAAGATCATTGATAACCAGGGAGTTATTACTACCTCAAGTACGTGGTTTTCACTAATCCAGAACAAAGAATCAACTTCCTGACCTATGCAGATGCGCTCGCTGGGCTCGATTATACCTTCAGGGAAGCAGCTGTCAGTCGCCGCCCTGCTGTTGTCAATGCATCTTGGGGGTTTAACGCTAATCGCCCCTTGGAGATTGCGATCACACGAGTACGCTTCAGTGTTTCTAGTATGTCGTTCACTCGATGATGCTGAAATATGTCTGGCAGCTTATCCAGGCTGGCATCCACGTCGTCGCTGCTGCCGGGAACTCGAATATCAACGCCAATCACACAATGCCCGCTTCTGTTCAAGGTGTGATCACAATTGCTGCGTCTTCTATACAAGACGTCCGTTGGCCTAGCTCCAATTGGGGGCCCGCCATTGGTAAGTGATTCTTCGTGCGGAAGGCTATTGTCCAAACATCATACACACTCAGATCTCTTTGCCCCGGGAGACAACGTCATCTCTGCCTCTAACAGGGGTGACAACCAGCGAGTTCCTATGTCCGGGACTTCATTTGTAGGTTTGATCGGTCATCGGTAGCGATTCTGCACAGCTCACCTATTCCTATGATTTACAGGCTGCCCCTCACGCCGCCGGGGTGGCTGCTTTGCTTCTCAGTATGGGTGGGAATACAACACCAGCAACTCTTCTTGATATGCTGAGGAACAGGCTCGCTGTTGGAAATGTGCTCGGCAACGTGCCGACGAATACTCGCAACTTCCTCCTCCAGTCTCGGTAGTGTTGCCAAGGCTTGACTCGAAAGTGACTGATCCCAGTTTAGTTTAGAATTCTGCTGTGTCTAAGCATACAATCAGATCATTTAAATTTGAATATGCTGTTGTTGTGAAGGCTCCGCCCTCGTATCTGGAATGGGCCTGGTTTTCAAAAATTGGCTTTGGCGAATGGCAGCTTGGTGGAGTTCACACATGAATTTAAACGCCACATGTGTTTATATCTTGACTGAGAACTCAATGTCGACAGCTAGACAATCGGCAACTGCTTTGAAAGCACCGTGAAGAAGGATTTCTCAACGGAAAAAGACTCATATCCTACTTAGTGTCGCGGATTTAGTCTCCGAGTGCGCTGTCAAGGCTGTAGCATCAACGATGACGCCTACCGCCGTAATATAAACTTCGGTCGTTCCCCTTTCGTAATACCTACATTTACAGACCCGAGCGCCCTATCGGCCACCCCATCTTGTCCTCTCCGTTTGTTGGCTGTATCCTTCCTTGAGATGCGTTTGAGATGCGCCCAGAAGTCGGGCACGCCGGATCCCGGGTCCATGATACTAATGCTTGACAGAAGGTATGAAAAAATTGGGCGACTAAGAGCTACTTCGACCAACACGTCACTCAGGCATGGTGATGCGCTTCTTCCCTAGCCTGGTCGAATCATAAATATGAGCACGACGAGGACATCTCCCCCGCACTTGCCGCGCCATCGTCGATTCGACCTTTACCAAGACTAGGTCATCATCGTCGGTGAAGTTCTCAGACTCGTCCCAATACTGGCCTCTCGACTCCTATGTACCTAGAAGGCCTCAGTCAAGCTTCGGAAAAGCGAGGGATGGACGATGTCGTCCATGGCACCCAAGCGAGGTACGCAGAGGCTGTAAACCTCTTTACGAGGCCGTAATCACCAATCTATGAGTTATCCAAGAGGAAAATGTTTCGAGCGCTAAACGTAGCGTACTGGGCAAGAATGCAAGGAAAGTGTTACAAACCCGTACCTGCTACGCCACCATCGTTCACGGCAATAGCAGTATCTGCACACCACTCGTCGGAGAGCTTACTTTCGATACCCGTACTTCCTCCTGCTCTTCCACAATATCGCCGCCACGACCGTTGACTCGTTGTCAACGGGATGGACTGGGGAGGGGTAGGGGGGAATGAGGGTGAGGGTGAAGGGGAGATGGTGAAGGGGAGAATAGTGTGCCATCTGAGACAGGGCCACAGAGTGCCGCTGTCCAGTTTCCAATGAGAATGTCAAAAACGAGTTTGCCCCAGTGGTTCGTCAGAGAGTCCACCCGCGGCGCCGCTATTTTGGCCTCCACCTCGAACGTCGTCCCCCCCTCTCATGGCTCATCCACTCATTGATCCCGCTCCAAACTATCAGGTTTTCGGTATTTTCCGCTTTGGCCACTCTGGCTTTGACAAACACTGGCGTCATCTTTGGTTCCTCTGGCTCTAGCAACGACCGCTCCGCTCTGGCAACAATCGCTCAGGGTACTCTAGCTGTGGCGGTGAGTGATCTCTCCCATCGCTTGGAAAGTTTTATCACCTACTACTATGCACAATAATCTTGCAGACCTCCCTTTGCTCACCGATGCCTGCTGTCCAGGCAATGCGGTCATATTGCTGCAACGTTTACTGTAATTGACTTTGGGCGTGGTTGCAGACATTAGGTTACTTATAATAATTGAGTGACAAAGAAAAGCGTCACGCGGAATGGTCACGCTTGTCTGACAGGCGCCATTATGGATCCGGAGTAAGAAGAAGTCTATGAGGGGGATCTCTCACTGGAGGTCCGAGTCAGACCCAACACTGCTTCGACCTCGACTTTGGCCTTGTTTACAGTGAATGCCTTGCCGCGTCACACAGACACAGCGTTGAGCGCGTGCACTCTCTTTTGGTCTTCACCATGTCTTCTAGTATCGTGCTTGCTATTATCAAGAAGGTGAATGGCGAGGCATATCATGCTCAATGTGCGATAACAGAGCATCCAGATATTGATTCATGGCCAATATTTCTGCGTCTATCCAAGCGCTTTTCTGGATGGTCCGAGATGTGAGATGCAAAGAAAGGGAAGGGTGGCATTGACATTCTAATAGTGATTGCAGGTCCTTATTCTCCAGAAGATTATCGAATGCCCTTTGAAACTGTCGAGCTGAAGACCTCGGATGGTATCGCACTGCGTTGCTATTTGCTTAATGCGGACAAGGTATGCACATCGGACCTCCGATTCCTGCTTGGAAATTGATGTATGCTACATTTAGGCCGAAAGAGTCCGCGCCACTATCGTAATGTTTCTCGGCAATGGAATGGAAATTGGAGGGTTCGAGGAGCTGCGGATTGCAAAGAAGTTTTTCAAGATGCGCTGTAATGTGTTGATGGTATCGTACAGAGGGTGCGCGTTGATCAAGTATGGTGTGCCACAAACTCATCCGAACAGATACGGGCTGTCCGAAGGTTCCCCAACAGAAAAAGGTGCTGCCATAATTGTTAATGCGAAACCATGGGCTTGATAAAACGTAATGCAGGTCTCCGGCGAGATGCACAAGCGGCATTAGATTATGTGTTGTCCAACCCGCGCCTTATGGCCAGTCCAGTTGTATGCTACTCTACTCGGAGTTGTTTCGCCATTCTAAGTAGCTCGATTAGGTGGTCTATGGACTTTCGCTTGGTGGCGCCGTAGCCATCGATCTCACAAGTCGTAATCCAACTAAAATATCTGCGCTAATTGTGGAAAACACGTTCACGTCTCTACCCGACGTAGTACACGGCTGGCCCGTTGTCGGCTTCATCTCTTTCCTTTGCCACCAAAGATGGAATTCAGCAGCGAAGATTGTCCGTATTCCACCAACGCTACCTATCCTAATGTTAAGTGGCAGAAAAGATGAAGTTGTTCCACCGAAGCATATGAGCAAACTGCACCAGCTTGCTTTGACACGCGGACGTCGACCAAGGAAATCGAAGGAGGAACAATCTGCAGTGGCAGAAGATACATCCGAATATACAGTTTTCGAGGCATTTCCTCATGGCACCCATGGTACGTTTTTGCGGTATTTTTGGGAGTCCACACTTAAGCTTCCACAGTATTTACGAGTGAGAGATCAGGATACAAGACTACTATAAGGCGGTTCCTGGACCGGAAAGACATTCAACGGTATTCGAAACAAAGACATTCATCTGAATCTTCCGCATCAGTGTCTAGCAAAGCAGTCGATCTGTAGGCAAACGTTGGCATCGTTCTGTTTATCTACGTATGTGTCAGAGCTCTTTGTAATACTGTAGTGGTTTGTTATTTTGTATCCATTTACAGCAGGTCTGCTCTCGGTCAATGCCCATTACTAGAGGCACTGGGGCCATGTGTAGCGATATAACGCATGAGAGGCTCTTTTTTAGTATAGAAATGATTCAATGATTCAACGTACGATAGGAGGAAAAGGAAAATGTATATCAATCTATCTTTTCGCCTGGCAACTGCTTTGGTGTTCATATCAGCCAGCGTTGCGTGTTTTTGCCCAGTGGCCAGCGCCGTTAGTAGTCTCTCCACTCTCCATTCCTATCTCCCATGCTTCTCCTCCCCTTCTTCTGCGAAACTCTATGCGTTCCGTCGGGCAGTTCTCCAGTTCCAAGACTGTCAGTCATTTCTTGTAAGAACACTTGTTGGTCGGAATACCGAACGATAATGGCTTCTCGGCATCAATTTTTTTATCAAGATTCAAAACTTCGCGTTCTGGCTGTCCCGAGCAAAGAAGAAATGTTTTGCACCTTGCAAGGCTCGTGTCGGAGCCACTATTATCGAATACGTTGATGGCCAGATACCTGACGACAACGGCACAGCTCAGCTGACTGGTGTCCTATGTGCCGGACTCAGAGCTTACACGTATTTAGTACCCAAGCAAGGGATTTGCGCTAGGATGCTCCTTCTCTGAGCAGTTCATTTCATCAACGTTTTGGTGACTGCTCAGTTCTGGTAGACGGGCACGGAAGTGATTCAAGGGAAATCTGCTCAGGGCAGTCTTTAGCGGGTATAGCCAGTGAGCTTAATCGCATATTCACCCAAGCGCCCGTCTCTTGAGAGTGATTTACGATAGGATGAAGATTTAGAAACTCCCGTCCCTGTATCGCCATCCGTTCTGTATCGAGGGGGACTATCTTCAAGTTGCGGATGATGGAAACGAAATCCCTAAGCAAAGCCTAAGCAACGGGTCTACCAAGGATTACTTTGAGAAAGTCATCAGTAAGATGAGTCGTCATCGCATAGAAAAACTCTTTCTATGTAACAAAAGGTGGTGGGGAAGTCGATGCCATACTGATCAATACCATATTTTCACAGGGCCGTGACTCACTCACTATCTTGGAAAAGTTGTCCAAGCGACCAACCGAAGGGACGTTTGGAAACTGTGATATCTCGTAAGTTTGGACGAGCAGATGTTTACCGACCAGATTACCGACCAGGATTTGACCCTAGGCCGGCAGAACAACCTGGATGAATACCAATCTCAGTGGAGAGATTGGTCATAGCACCCGTGTTGTATTATTAGATGTCAACCATGATACATCGCCTGTTTTTGCTCTGGCTTGAGCAAAGAATTGACAGTGGTGGGCACGGAAAGTGGATAATTAAACGAAATTCTAAAATACAGTAAAATCATTGTTAGTTGCAATCGTTATCATAGCGAGATGTGGTAGGTAGCTTAACATGTAAATGCAAAAAAAAATAGACGTGGCTGGGGAGGATGCTGATTACTTTAATGGGTAAGTATGTATAGCGCGTTTCTCCATTTATATATCTCTGACATAGATAACCAATGCGTCAAGGAGTGTACCTTAACGATAACACACCAAACGCACCTATGACGGGCACCTTCCAAGTCTACACATCCGGCAACATCTTCTTCCACCTTTCGGCCACGACGTCATCCTTGAACACCTCGTAAAGTACCTCCCTCACATTCTCCACGTACACAAACCGAATGCCAGTCTTGACACTCTCTGGCACATTCTCCTCTATATCTGCCCGATTCGCCGCCGGAGCCAGAATAGTCTTGATACCCGCTCTATGTGCTGCGAGAATCTTTTCTTTTAACCCACCCACTGGCAGGACTTGGCCCACGAGCGAAACTTCGCCCGTCATCGCTAATCACATAGGGTCAAAACCAACATTAACAGCACACAGAGAAGAACACTCACCTATATCCGGACTCACCCTCGTCCTTGTAAACAGACTCACAAACGCCGTCAATATCGCCGTACCTGCGCTCGGCCCTTCTTTCCCAACGCTCCCCTCGGGCATATGCACGTGCACGTCTCTGTCCGTCAAAAACTGCTCGTCCACCGCGCTCGTGATGCCCAACTCGTACGCGTGCGCCTTGACCCAGCTCAGCCCGATCTGCGCGCTCTCCCGGATAACCTCGCCCAACTTGCCCGTCAGCTGCAGCCCACCCTTGCCAGGCATGCTCATCGCTTCGATCGGCATCACCGCGCCGCTGCCATTCCCAAGGTATCCAAGACCAGTGCTCACGCCCGGAGGCGGCGGACGGGAGTAGAGTCTATCTTTTTGGTATACAGGCGGCCCGACGTAGTCTTTCAGGTTGTCAGGAGTGATGCGCACATGCACCGAGTCGGGTACTTTCATTGGTGGACGCTCAACCGTCGTCGCGTTCGGTCCATCTTCGCTCGCCTTGGCAGTCACTGGAGTAATCAGTTCAGGCGTCGTTTCGGTTCCGCTGGAATTCATTGCAGACTCAGGTGGATTTTCAGCCGTTGGTGCCACAGCAGGATCTTCAGCTGTCTGACTAGACGTTTCTGATTCTGCGGACTCGACAGCCTCTGCCTCGGACGTCTGCATACCCACCGCCACTGCCTCCGTCGATGTCGTCACCCGGTGTGGTTCAGGGAGCTCTTCTTCACCCAAATCTTGAACGACTTTGAGCGCAGCTTTGCGATAAATCTACAACGACAGCCCATCAGCCACAAATATATCCAAAAGGTCCAATTATGGCGTGTACCTTTTCAATATGCTTCTTGAGATTCCTAACACCGCTCTCTCTGCAGTAATATTTGATGAGAACATCCACCGCTTCGGGCTCAAGCTGCACATCTGCATCCTTCAAACCACTCGCATCCTTTGCATGCGGACCGAGGTACTTTGAAGCAATAACCGACTTCTCTTCAGAGACATAGCCAGACACTTCGAGCACTTCCATCCTGTCCAGAAGTGGCGCAGGGATAGTATCGAGGTTATTGGCCGTGCAGACGAAAAGCACGCGAGAAAGGTCGACGGGTACGTCCATGCTATGCAAGTGATCACATATATAAGCCACGAGTCGCCTAAGAGTGAAGGAAAACACGCACTAGTGGTCCAAAAAGTTGTTGTTCTGCTCCGGATCCAACATCTCCAACAATGCGCTCGCCGGATCACCATTGATACCACGCCCTATCTTGTCAACTTCGTCAATCAATACGAGGGGGTTTTCCGTCCCAACGCGCTTCAGTGCTTGAATAATCTTGCCAGGCAAGGCACCCACGTACGTCCTCCTGTGTCCCTTGATCTCCGCCACGTCCGTCAGCCCACCGACGCTAAACCTGAAAAACTGGCGGCCAAGCGCACGCGCGATGCTCTTGCCTATACTCGTCTTGCCCACTCCGGGCGGGCCTACAAAACATATAATCTTGCCCTGCACCGTCCCGCGCAGCTTGCCCACCGCGAGAAATTCGAGTATCCGCGCCTTGACGTCCTCAAGCCCGTAGTGGTCGGCGTCGAGCACGCGCTGCGCGTGCGCGATGTGGAAGTTTTCGGGCGAGTGCCGCCCCCACGGGATCTGCGTCAGCCAGTCGAGGTAGTTGCGCGTCACGCTCGCCTCGCTCGCGGCAGGCTCGAGGCTCGCGAGCTTGGCAATCTCCTCATCAAACACTTTGCGGACGCCCTCGGGCATTTTGAGCGCCGCTGCGCGTTCTTTGAACTTCTCGATCAGCTTGTCCTTGCCGTCACTCTCCATGCCAAGTTCCTTCTTAATGCCCTTGAGCTGCTCCATCAGGTAATACTCGCGTTGCCGTTTTGCAATTTTGCTATCCACGTCTCTGCTAAGCTTGCTCTGCAGCTGGGCATTGATCAGCTCCTTCTTGAGGACGAGGAGCGCCTTGCGCAGACGGTCATCCACGACAAGGGACTCGAGCACGTCCTGCAGTTCCTGGACCTCACCCGTTGACACGGCGGCCGCAAAGTCGGCCAGCTTGTCTGGCTCGTCAAATACGTTGGATGCGACTTGGCTGATGGAAAAGTTGGTGATTTGGTCGCGGAAGAGTGGGTTCAACTGGGCAATGTCCTTAAAGACGGAGACGATTTCGGACATGAAAGCGCGGATGTACTGGTCGTCCTTGCTGTATGGCTGGGTGTGGAGGTTTTCGACGCTGACGACGGAGACAGCATGCTTATACAAAAAGGAAGTCTGAACAGGACCTTGACGTGACATGCGCGCATGAGAGGCTAGCCCGAGTAATTGCGAGACGGAATCGGACTCACCGGGAGGTACTTGATCCACAGCTCGCTCTTGGCCTTCGGGTGATGGCGATACGGGGGGCGTCGATAGTTGTGACGCTTCGTCCGCCGGTTCGGTGGTTTGCACATTGACCAAAGTGGGCTGTCCACCTGCCTGCATCAACTCGTTAATTTTAATCCTTCGGTGGGGGTACAACACGGCTGTCAAGCCCTCGTCCTGTTTTTCACCAGGCATGCTGTCTGCGTCGCGGGGAGATGCGGCTGCAAACACGCTAGTGATCTGAGCAAACACGCCGACCTGGTGAACCTGATTAATGTCCGTTATCACGTCTGCATCTGTATTTTCATCCTTGAGAAGGAAAGCGCCGAGGTAAGGCTGTCCACGTTTCATCATCTCTTTGATAGCAGCGACGACGGAAGGGTTGCGAATGACGACAGCCTTGTAGAAACCTGGAAAGAGCGGTCTGCGGGCGATGGGGAGTGCGAGGACTTGGGGATAGACTTCGGGGACAGAGTTTCGGGCTATGGAGCCTGACGGTGGGGCGGAGGCGGGAGGTGGAGAGGGAGCCGATGCAGACGAGGGAGAAGAGGATTGTTCTAGCGGAGCAGATGAGGCCGACGAGGGAGACTGGTCCTGCTTCTCACCATCATCCTTTTCATGCTCGTCCTCTTGCTCCTGGTCCTCGTCATGTCCGTCCTGATCCTTTCTGCTGTTCTTTGGATTGACCCAGCGCGGAGAGTACAGAGACGGCGGAGATGGGCGTGCAAATGGGAGCACACGAGATGTAGAAAAAGTGCGCAGAATGGAGGGGGAATGAAGCGGAGGCGATCTCAGTGAAAGACAGGCGGCGAGGCGCAGGCCTCGGGCGAAGCAGGACATATCGGTCTCTGCACTGATGACGAACCCCCAGAACACGTAGATTTCTAAGCTGACTAAGCGCGAACTCGGTTGGCATTCCATCTTAGATCAAATATATGATCAAAGTAGGCAATACGCCATGCCACATTCCAACTATTGGAAAAAGTGGAAGCCATTTTGGCGAAGGAATGATAATGATATGGAAAACTTTTTTGAAACGTCGCAATTCTAGATCTCTAGCAATGATTGGGCTGCTCGCGAGGTACTTTTTTACCACAATTCCTTGGCCATTGTCGATGGAATATATTCTATCGACAATGCACACACGATTTAAGGAGGAATGTAGGCATTTTCCTGTTGAGGGCCGGCGGTCTGACAGGTAACGCCCGTCACTCACACTCACTGGATCCCTGACAGATGTGGGACGGGAACGGGAATGGCCATTATACAATAAATCACTGGAAAATATCGGACTAATTCAAGGGCCCAGTGCGCGTGCAAGATGCAACTGCTTCTTGACAAGCATCAGAATACATGGTATTAGCATGGAGACTGGCGCAACGGAGGAAAATTGTGTCCCGTCCACCAGAAAAGATCCTCTCAACGGCAACAGCAGAGCCTATGTCAGGTTTGGTCCAACTATGGATAAGATGATGATTATTATTATATTACTCGCCGGGAATGCACAGAATGTCATGAGCCAGACGAAAGAGGTTTGGGAATTGCGCACATCAACACATCTGGCACAAATGCCAAGACCGGACGCTGAGAATGTTGACCTGCCAGGATGAGTAAGTACTTCGCAGCAGCACTCAAATTACGCATGAATGAACTTGCAGTTGTCAATCTTTTTTTTCTTTTTTTTTTTGCATAGAAATGGGGTTTATTTTATAGACGGGCCCGCGATGACCCGTCTTCATGTAGCTAAAACATCTACAGTAGCGACGGAATTTTTTTTCCGTGATAGTACTTCAACTTGAAAAAAGCAAAGAAATAATCTAAGCGTACCACTAGTACGCGCCTAGACACGTGAATTGATGACTCTCTGAGCCATCCTAATCCCGAGCGTGTTCTGTATGTCGCACCTGGCATCTGCAGAATCTGAATACAAACTCCTGACTCTGTCAGGAGCATATCGAATCTTGAAGAACGGGCAGCTTCTTGAGTTCGCTGCGTGAGGTGGCTCCGCTGTCCCTAGACAGTTGATACATCGTTCAAGGTCGCAAGGCGTCTTCTTCGTACAGTTGTCGCAATTGCTGAGGTGACTGAGGGCCGCGTGTGGCCCAGCGCATTTGGCGCAAGTTGGCGCGTAAGCGTTGTAGCTCTGTCCCCACCGCCAACAGTGGGAGCATTGAGGAGTGACATCCTTCAGATGCCACCGCCGACTCTTAATGTTCTTGCCATTGATGCAGACCGGCAAGCCGACTAGCCAATCCGCGTTTGCTCCAGATTTTGTATCAATGAACTCGACGAGGAGGACGCCGAGTGACCCGATGTTCGTCTGAGACTTGGACTTCACCCACTTGGGTGGGCGATGTAACGTAATCCGTCCCCAACGGGGGTGAGCCTGCAGATCCTTGATGATCTGGTCAGACTCGTAGAGTTGATTGAGTTCGTCGCGGCATGGAACATTGACGAACTTGAGGAGCGATGTAGTTGGGCGATTTTGAACAGAAACCGCGCCATCGTCAAGCTTGAAGACTCGTTCTGTTGCTGCGGAGAGCAACTGTCTTTGAGTGAGAGTAATTGGAGCTGTGCATGTGATTAAAATTGTGTCGCGCCTACTCCAGGAAGCCTTTGTGATAGCGTTCAAGGGCTTTTGAAATGCTTGTAAATTGGTGTCAAGGAAGGCCGTGGTCTTGACGAGTTTCGATACTAGATCTTTGCCATCTAGTCGATGTCCGATTTGGTGTAGTCCTGTGTCGGGGACACGACATAGAAGAACTGTTGCCTTCGTGCCTCGCACTGTGCGAGGGCTTTGTGTCTTTGGGGTAGAGGAGACCACCGTTGTTGCCTCGTGATCAACTCGTGCTGAATGGGCAGCATGTGCACGTGGGCCCACGTTGAGGACCGGTGCAATTTGAATTTTGTTCCTGTCCACAAGGACCAGAAATGCGTAAAAAGCGATTGGAATGTGGCCAGAGGTAGAACGTCATCCACAGTAAGTGATGATAGCAAATTTTCCACCTGTTGTGACGCTGGAAGAGCAGGTGCATCCTGCTGTGTTGCCGCATTTGAATAGGTTTTCTGTCTCCGATAATGAGCGAGACGCGCTTCTTCAAAGGATGAATCCGGAAAAACTTCAGTGAAATTGTCTTCCGGTGCCATAGTTGATGCCGTAGAAGGCGATAGTGCAGATGGTGCATGCACAGATGCATGTGGTGCCCGAGGTGTAGGGACTGTAGGGGGTGTCGGGGGAGGTGGAGCCTGGGAGGCAATAATGAATGACGCAATGGGATCCTCAGCTGAGCGTTGTTCTGCGGTGAGATTATCGCTCAAAATGGAGAGGAAGTTCGGGATGTGATGAAAAGCTTGACTTGGAATGCCTTCTTCATAGCAGTCAACATAAATCAGAAAGAGAGCCTCTCTGAACAAAGGAGACCGGAACCAATCGTAGCCGTAAAGCCGTCTTGGTACAGTGGTTATGGCAAGCGCTTCCTGCGTGCTTAAGTCAGGAAGACCACAACTGGAGAGTGCCGTGCGGAGGATCATAAGGAACTTTTCCTTTTCCTCCGTCGTGTCAAGTTCAGGAGAGTCGTGTTGACCTCGTGTCGAAGTCATGCCAGGTCAAGGCGGAAAATCCGATTCTCTGAGCGCTGCTGTCGTTTGAGAGCGAGCATATGAAGTATCATGATGAGTGCCAGAGTGTGTAGAACGCTCTAGCCCATGTCCAGAGTAGATCAAGTTGCGAGGCTTGACCATGATGTCTGAAAAAGAAAAAACACCAAAAACACCAGTGGGGTGAAGAAGATGGAATGGAGTGTGATGAAGATGTCAGTAGAGAGCCCTTGAGTGTCAAAGTGCCCCGAAGTGGTGTTGCAAACTGTAGACAATGTCGACCAACCGTATGCGGGGTGGTGGTATCGGATCAAAAAGGACTGTGTGCAGTTGTCAATCTGGTCCGTGGGTGACGACGAAACCACTGCATGGATGGAAGATTTACTATTTACTATTTGATTTAATAATAGCACATGGATGGCGGTGCGGCCATCGTGGAACACGGTGTCCCTCGATGGTCTTGGTGGGAGCGGTGAGTTTGAGTTTTGGTGGATTGGATTTTGTCCACCGTCGGGTACTAAGAATTGGTCACATGTGTCACACATACTGCAGTCAGCCACTCACCTCACGCTTAAACCAGATGCCAGCCTCTCGCCTATCGCATCTTTTGCCCTCCTGTAATCACCGGCCCTGCAATTGGACGGCGACAGACCAACCGCTATGATAGAGCAAACACCCCTGAGGCAAAAAATTCTCCTTACGCTGTTCGGCGAACCGCTACACCAGGACGTTGGAACGACCGTAGACGGTCAACGGGCCTATGAACAGATAAATCCCCTGAATCCAACGCTCAGTGAGTCGCTTCTTGACCACGATCCACAGCCCCAGGAGATAACTTTCTCTTTCAAGTCCTCACGTTATTAATCAGCGTATTGCTCTTCGCCATTTACATGTGGTTCTACCTTTCGCCCCTTTTCCGCGAACAGCCATTAAGACGAAAAAGCCAAACCGCCGATCCTGAGATGGGCGTCCGGACCTTGCCTCACCCCGCTCCCAGCGGCGAGGCCAGCACAGAAGCCGAGAAAAAGTCGCTCATCTCGTGGATCCACCGTTCCTCACTTGGCAGGTTCATCGATGTCACGGGCCGCATCCGTAATCATATCCCCGACCGTTGCAGGCTCAAACACGTTCCCGTGCGCAGACCCACAGACATTGGCATCCGTCCGCCCTGCGTTGAAGATTATCAGTTTCTCACTATTGAAAGAGCTCTCTCAACATCTTCTTCGCCTTTATCTTCGCCTCTAAGTCTTCCTCTACCTTTACACGCATGGAACGCCCATCAGGATAGTGCTGCAGTGTTTCTTATGCCACCTCCGCCCGCGTACTCTGCCTTATCACGTTCAGACGGCGCCTCGTCTCAGTTTTTGGAACCGAGACGTTGTTGTTCCTGCTCTTCATCGCCTCCGAGCTTGAGCTTATCCCCTCAAGCGCATGACGGCCTTGGCGCGCAGCAGTTGCAACGGTTGGGAAATGAAGAGGAAGTAGGGGAAGGAAGAGGAACAGACGCGCCAGTTACATGCAATGCAAGTGAACAGATCCACAGATCAACTGCAAGGCATGCGAGGTGAAGCCCGTCAAATTTAACCGTCGCCGCTTCTATGTGCACGTCCGCTCCCACTATCGCTGGGCGTCTTCATCCCATCGGTGCTAACACTTACCCTGAGCCTCTTTCTACTAGTTACTCCCCAAGGATTGCGATCGTTACGAACAGAATTTTTTTTTCATCGTCAACTATGTAAACTTCGTTTATTACATCTTCATATCCGTTATGATCATGTCGAAGCATCAATCTCGGCGTATAAGGTATATATCATGATTCATATAAAGCAATGCATCTCTGAATCGTTGCGAACACACTGAGAAAAACGTAAGCGAGCAAGAAAATGTACAACAGTAATCCTAACCATGTCTCTGTCTGCAACCATGACTCACCTACAATGCAACAAACCCAACCATGGAACCAAAATTCCGACATACAGAAGATGTTGAAAACGCTACGAGTTGAATTGACAAGAACGTATCATAGGAGTTGTAAGGCCCCATACATTGTCCACGGGTAAGCCCAGAATGGGGTTGAGTCTCACAAATTCGACAGTGGAGCAGGAGGATGGCGGCGTGCCCGATGGCTAGAGTGGAGGATGCGAATAAGAGATATTCCTCCCTCTCATCCACAACGCGTCACTGTCCATCAGCCTCATACTCACTAGCATCATTTCATGACCAATTACATTATTACATTCATTACGTAGAGAGCGTCATGACATCGTGATCGTCATTGGTACAAGAATGTATTATAATTAACAATTTTTCCGTCTATATATCCTGTTGATCAATATCCGAGTATCCGCTCTGAATGGGTCAAGATGTATATCATGATTTTGAAGTAATCCGCTTCTTGATCGTTGCAAAAACACTTCCAGTCCGAATTCGAAAAATGTAGGTAAGCAAGAAAATGCAGCAAATCTGGAAGGGCAGCCCGGGGTAGTCAGTTCCGCCCCCAAGACTTCAAATGACGGGACGACTTACATTGAATGCAATAAACGCCAGCATGAGACCAAAATTCCGCCAATGGTGTTTATAGAATATGTTGAAAGACATCGCGAGTAACTGATCCACTTCGCGTTCGCTACAGAATTCGCAAGCACTCGTGGCATTTGGATTGACGAGGTATCCTCCCGCAACCGAGATGTAAGAACCCATATATTGTCCACAGGTAAGCCCAGAAGGAGGGTCGAGGCTTACAAGCTCAACACGGGAGCAGGAGATGGTGGTGTGCCCGATGGCTGGAACGTAGCATGAGAGCGTATTGCGAAGATAACAGTATAGTAAGTGTACCTTGTCCTAGGAGACCCTCGATCAAGTATGTGTACGGAGAAAGGCGGTACCTGAACGCGCGATATCAGCCAGGTTGTGCGTGACAGAAAACAGGCGCTTACATCCATCTCCACCACTTGAGCTGCCTGAATGGTTGAAGGACGCCGCAACTGGAAACGCACGAGGCATAAGCCAGTGGCAAGAAAGGGAGAGAAAGGAACCTACAATGCAATTACAAAGGAGAATAATACCGAAAATAACAAGGCTGCGACATCAGCCGTCGGTGCAATGGATGCAATGGCCTGTTTGAAAGTTTTTGATCAGCCAGAAATAATTTAGTACAGAAAACGTACCTGAGCAATGCTCGTATAGTAGAGCGGAAAAACAACGCCGAGCATAAGATACGTGTAACCCGCTCTAGACGAAGCTAAGCCAACCGTCCAATACCAGGTAAAGAACAGGAGTGTGGAACCGATGAAGTTCACTGGTAACTCCACGAGGTATTGTGATGTTAAAAGAGCGGTCCAACTGTACATCCGGCTCTGTCTTTCTCGAGCTTCATAAATATTCCTTAATTCTATGAACACGACTTGTATTTGATTAGAAAGCGGCACGCTGAGGATAAGAACCATGAATGTCGCCTGCAATAGTATATCAGATGACAGAAACAAGAGAAAGGGCAGGACGCACGAATAGTTTATTCTGCGTTCCCTGTTGCGTGTCCTTGGCCTTGAAAAACGTAAATCCTATGAATAGTCCACCAATCACGTTCAGGAAGAATTTGGCGAATAGGTAGGTAGGATTCCTTCGATAAGATTGCACGTTACGCATGAGCAGTTCTTTGACCTGATAATTCCATGCCGTAGCGAATTCCGAACGAAACGTTGCTTCAAGTGCGGGACGTTGGCGGCCTTCGTAGAGAATTGAGTCAATTTCAGATTGCACAGATAAGGCTTCCTTTGAGTTTCCCCAGATGGCGTTCCAATCTTCTTTGCTAGTAGCTGTAGCACCAGCGCCGATGACATCGAGCATGTACTCGGCACTAGGGATAACGAGAAGATCAACAGGCCGCTATATTATAAGCCGAAAATCCTTACGGGTTCTCGTCTGGGTGACATTCACGTGCTCCATTCCTCTCAAAGTAGTCGATTAGGGTGGTTGCGTTGTGGCCGAGGTCGCCGAAGTATACGGTTTGCCCACCTTTCCGAAGGAGCAGGACTCTGTCGAATACCTGACAAATAACCATTGAAAACGGAACTCGTTCGCGCTTTCCACAATGTAGCTCACCTGGAAGAGTTCGGCTGAAGGCTTCCAGATTAAATTTCAGTAAACAAGGATATAATAAGATATGCGGGAATCTACCTGGTGGATACTGGAATAAAGTATTAGGGTCTCATTTATCAACGCAGAAAGATCTAAAACGCACGTGCACAATATAGCCTGACCACTGTCTGCCAAGTTCCTTAAGAATGAGACAATGCTCCAAGCACTTTGAGAGTCAAGACCCGACGTTGGCTCGTCAAGGAAAAGCAACAGCTTGGGCTGAACAAGTCTCATCAGCTGCGCGCTTGAGAAGTACGAATAATTACCTTTGCCGCGAGTTCCACTGCTATTGTCGTGCGCTTGCGATTTTCGACGCCGAGAGATCCGACGGAGGCGTCGGCATACTGTTCCAAACCACACAATTCCAGGCACGTCTCGACACTGAGGACAGTCAGAGAAAAGAGACAATGGGGGAATGGGACATACTAGGCTTCTTTCTCTGACAAGGGAACAGAGGGTGGCTGACGGAGCTTGGCAGAGAATAGTAGGGCTTCACGAACAGTCGACGTTGGGACGTGAGTGTCTAATTGTTGACAGTAGCCACTAGAAATGCACGATTAATCATACCCTCCCATGTAGAACGACACATACGTTTGGGCTTGAAAATCAATCGGAAGTGCTTGCCCATTGACGAAGAAGTCACCGCGGACAACTCCTGTATCGACCCTTTGAGCCAGAATATTCAGCAATGTCGTCTTTCCAGCTCCAGATTCGCCCATAAGTGCTGTCAGTTTTCCAGGCGTTACATATCCAGAGACGTCATTCAATAGCTTCCTGGACTCAGAACCAACTTGAACGGTGTAATCCACGTGTTTCCAGGAGAAAACGTCCTTCATTGGCGTTTGCGTCGCAGTGGCAGGTCTGTCAGACGATTTACTATCTATCTTCTGAGCCACAACATCCGCTTTTTCTTCAAGGTTCTTCTCTACGTCGGGCGAAGAGGGATATGACGAACGTCGCTCAGAGCCACGTTTAAATAGGATCATGGAATGTTCGTGGGACGTGCTCGTGTTGAGTTCGGTAAACGTCAGTAAGGCCAATAAGAATCCTATTCCAAAGGCGACAACGATGCCAAAGTTCTTCTCGTCCATCAGTTGCGGAACCCAAATGTTGATTGTTGCCACCACTCACCATCCATGCATGCGAGAAACGGAAACCGAATGAAAGATCAGCATATATATTCCCGTCGACAAATGATTGCCCGGGAACCGCTCCAACTACTGCACAAACTTGATTGACAAGTGTCACGTTCTCGTAGCCTGGTCCCTGTGGAATAAGAGATGAACAGCTCCCTTTGAGAGTACGAAACTCGTTGCTAAGAATAGCCTCAAAACTAGAATATTGTTAAGCTATCAACGCTTCGTAGTAACGCACGACGTACCTATATCTCATCGGCTGAAGACAAAAAACAACGTCAGGAACTTGTAAAGATATGCAGAATGTTCAGCACACACATTTAAGTAGGTAATCCATCTAAGAGCGCCTATCATGGATGGCTTGGGGACGGTGTACCCTGTGTAAATGGCAATAGCAAGGACGGATATACCACCAACGGAGTTCGCGAGAGGTTCCGATCCAAACGCTGCAGCAATGCTCCGGAACCACGCCTTCATTGTCAAAGATGTAATGAATACGAAAAGGATGAAAATGCTGCACAGCGTTTAGCAATGTCAAGCTAGACGACCATCTGTCCACGTACAAGAATTGGCCCTGCGGAGGGACTATTAGATCACGAGGCGAGGATGACCAAGAGAACACATACCGCAGTGCGTTGAAGTCCTGTCATGAAATACATTATAACACCAAAAACAATCGTGTTTATGGCTGTGATCGGAACGTCGACCAAGGTCAGAGCCAATGCCTCGATAAACGGATGGTACATTGCAGCGCGATGGTGCTTAAGAACAATAGGGCGTTGAGCATAAAGCGATGGAATCTCGGCCAGTGCTGTCAAAGCAGCGAAGAGGAGAGAGCTAGAGACAGTCAGCACGATGAACTGGCGGAATGTCAAGACGCACAAGAATAGTATACCGCCGCGGGAGTAAAAGCCAGAAGTAGCGTCCTGAACCTTGAAGAATAAACTTCCCATAATGAGGGCTTGGAATGTGAAAGAGCTAAGCGAATTGTGAGCGAGCACATCTCATTGTGTTAGTCTTTTGACGCACAACAACTGAAGTTGTAAAAAGAACAGGTTGCCCCTGAGTATTTGCGCTCTGCGGAGCATAACCGCCTTTACTTGCTGCGCGATGGTCAACAGATACGGACTAGTATTTAATGAGTATGAATTACATAAGGTAGCGGAAGATCAGCTCACCTGCCCTTATTAGCGTATTTCGAGTGCTCAGAATATGCGCTCTCTTTGTATTCCAGTTCCAACGTCTGATTCCCTACAAACTCAGCTTCGTAAGATTTTATGTCTGCCCTGTTCACATCAGCCAGAGCCGATTTTCTGAAATAATCGGAAAACTCGGTTGCTGTCCTTGGGATGTTCGTAGCACCCCTTCTTGTGATACGGCCATTGGGATCAGTGACAGCAACTAAGAAATCTGGGGTCGTCTGGCGGTTCGCAGGCTCGTATCTAAAGCAAAGTTAGCGACAGAGAGGAGTTGGGCGCAATTATACTAACCCCATATCAATAAAATGCTGCCTTGCCTTATCCACCGGGCCGAAATACGCCATCTGACCCTCGTATATCACACAAACCTTATCAAAATACCGATAAAGTGACTCGCCGGCTTGGTAGAAAGCCGCTATTGTCGTGAGATTGACTGTGTCTGTCGCAAGCCGCAATGCCTGGACAAATTCGAGAGCGGTGCTGGCATCCAGACCGCGCGTAGAGCTATTTTCATCGAGGTGTCAGCAAATCGTAGAAGCAGTTCCATGAACGTACTTGTCCCAGCAAGTGACCAAGGCACGGGTAGCTAATGATTCTGCAATGGAGACTCGCTTCTTCTCTCCACCGCTCACACCGCGAAGTATCGCATCTCCTATAGGCGTATCCTTCGCATGCCTCAATCCAAACAACGTGGTCAAGATATCTGTCTCCATGCGGGCGAACTCCTTACGCGTCTTTTCAAGACGTTCGTGAGGTGTCCTCGTTGTAGAAGCAAACGTGAGTGTTTGATCCACAGTGAGCGTTGGGAAGTGCACGTCGTCTTCTGAACAGTACTGTACATCACCACGGAAATGGTTATGCAGTTCGTTCGGAGAAATGGAATCGTAATAAACATCTCCTTGAATGGCATGATATTCCGATCGCCGATTTGCCAAAGTTTTCAAGAATGACGTAGTTCCAGCGCCCGGTCGTCCAAGTACCACTAGAAACTGATTCTTAGATGTTGATGTGATGTAATAGGCTATTGCTTACGGAGCATCTCGCCTGGACGCACGACGCCTTCAAATCCAGATAAAATAGTTTGCAAATGAGGATGGCGTAAGTTCTGAATTCTCTCCATCATCGCGAATGGATTGAACGCGGAACCAAATGTCGGAATATGAGACGCCGCTGCGCCAAGACCAATGACGCGTAGATCGCGAAACACAACGCCCAGCCTTCGACTTTTGACGTTTGCCTCGTCTGCTCTAATGGAGTATTAAGTCTAATCATAATATTCGAAATTACGACTGGCATACTTTTCCACAATTCGTCGCAACGTCCTCCCAAAGTCAAAATTTTCACCGACGGTGATGTCGGAAATGGGGGATTTTACATCATCACGCTCGTCTGGTGCAACTGGCAAGGAGGATAAAGAACGCTTGAGGTTCTGAAAGCCTTGGGGGTCAAAGTGATCGACATTAACGCGTAAAATGGATGACCCTTCTCGCGGGCTAGCTTTTATATCTGGGGAAGGGGGTCGTTCCCACATAGTATCCGTATGAGGTACAGGGACCTGAGGTATCGATTCGGAGGCTGAGGCAACAGTGGACATTGCGCTGCAAATGACCACCCGGTTCAGCTCTACTTATATGGTACAGCAGCCGTGACGACGCGTGTGCACATAGGGTCGTAATCGTAATCGCGATGACTGCAGAATCCAAGACGAGGCACGAGGCTGGCGGCCGAGGTACGGAAGTGGACATCCGAAACCACGTGACACGGAAGAGGTATTGAATAATCTGACATCGTGCGATCGCCAGGAACCAACAATATTGCTGGCAAATACCCCCGGTGATGTATTACGTAATATATCATAATACATACAAATACCGCGGTCCCGTGTTAGCCACACGTTAGCGCACGTGACGAGCAGGTGTTGAAAACGCGTTTTCGGCTTGGAATCTCAAGACGCTCAATTCCCTGCACGGCGTTAGGCCGTTTCTCATTTTCATTCCCCACAACGTCAAAACTACCCAAGAGACTTACGTATGGCTCATATATATCAGCAACAGCGCCGGTATCCTTTCTCTGACGCCGTCAACCACCCTGGTCACCCACCACCCCCGCCTCCCAAACCATCTATTTATCAGAAACAGCATCAGGCTGCTCCTGCACAGAAAGACGTTCAAAACGCGCACAACGTTCCAAGCTCATCTCCGCTACCACGACAGAACAGCAAAACGACACCACCTTCACCCCCAAAGGTTATCTGCGACAAGGGAGGGAGATACCATCTGCAGCGCGTCGGTTTCCTTGGCGAGGTGGGTATATTGATGTCAGACAGTCATTCATATCGCTAACATTATTCTTCACAAGGGAGGATTCGCGCGCGTCTATGAAGTCAAAGACCATCGTAATGTTCGCTTCGCATGTAAAGTAGTCACAAAGACGTCCCTGAAGACCAAGAAGGCCAAAACCAAGGTATGTCCAATGCCGCTTCACACGCCAATTATCTCAATTATTTTTCGCAGCTATATGCCGAGATTAAGATCCACCGTTCACTCACGCACCCCAACATCGTCACCTTTCACGACTGCTTTGAAGACCAGGATAACGTATACATGACGTTGGAACTTTGCCCCTCAGGATCTCTCATGGACATGTTGCGCAGCCGCCGCAGCTTCACAGAGATGGAGGCTCGTGTTTTCATGGTACAGCTGATTGGCGCATGCCACTACATGCACACTCACCAAGTCATCCACCGTGACCTGAAACTGGGAAACTTATTTCTTGATGCTCGCATGAATATCAAAGTCGGTGACTTTGGTCTTGCTGCACTTATTGAAAACCCTGGAGAACGGAAGAAGACGATATGTGGAACGCCGAATTATATCGCTCCCGAAGTATTGTTCGACACCGTTAATGGCCACAGCTTCGAAGTTGATACTTGGTCCGTTGGTGTCATTTTGTACACGCTCATTGTAGGTCGCCCCCCGTTCCAAACCAAAGACGTCAAAGCCATTTACAAGTTGGTGTCTATTCATCGGTTCCTCGCCTGTGATAATTTCTGACCCTTTCAATAGACGCATTAGAGATAACGATTACGATTTTCCGACTCGCGCGCCTCCTTCAACATACGCACAGAATCTCATTCAACAGATTTTGACACCAGATCCTTCGAGCCGGCCGACTCTTCACGAGATACTAGACCACTCGTTCTTTGTTCGGGGCCCCGTACCAGCTTATATCCCAGCGTCCGCACACGATGCACCTCCCTTCTTTGGTCACATTCCCAAAGCCATCTCAGACGCTAACCTTCGGCGACTGAGAAGAAACGCACTTCTTGACGAGGATGCGGTAACCTCAATCGGCCCAAATGCTGAGCAAGAGTCTGCCATTTCGTCCAATAGCAACAGTACCACAACAGGCCGCACCATCGCATCCAGTATCGCCCAACAGGAGAAGGAGTTCCAGAAGGCAGTTCAGCCTGGATCGCCCATTTCCGCTCTATTGTCGTCTGCACGTCAGCCGTTGCTCGTATCGGCTTCCAGTACCAGTAACCTCCGCGATAAGTACGACCGCGGCGGTAATGGGGACACCAGAGAGAGCCCATTACTCATTCGCAAACTTCAGACCACGCACCGTGAAAGCCCCTTACGTCGCATTGCAAAAACCGACCCAGATGGTGTGGGAGACGAAGAGGCGCGTGCTAGGAAGAAGGAACTGGAATCTCAGAAGGCGCGAATTGTAGCCCAGATGGCGCCCGTGAGAGAGGAGGACGAAGATGAAGACGGCAGGCACGCCCTTCCGGATACGGCTGATCACCCAATTGCCGATGGAGAGCTGACCGACAAAATCAAGACGAGCGAGCGACCTGTGCCTAGTACAACAAACCAGCTCAAGGAGAAGGAAAGGGAAAACGTACCTCCCGTTGCGCAAACAGTCGGATCGAAGATTGGCAGTGGATCGAGTGTCCGGTCGCGTTTGGGAACTGCAAGCAGCACCAGTTCGTCGTATTCCTTACCAATGTATATTGACTGATGTCTCAGGTGCTCTCCCAGGCTCCAATACCCAATCCAACGGTTTGGGAAGCTATTCAAGAAAGCCCTCTATCAACCTCGGTTTGGGCTCTTCAACGGCTTTGGCGCCGTCATCAGGCTCAGCGCCTCAGCTGGTTGCCACTCACGGGTTCGACGCTTTTGGTGCAACGTTAACACATGCATTCGCATGCAAGTCCCAGGGCAAACTTTTCCGCGATCCCCAATTAGATGTCATCAATCCGCTGCCTCACGAGAAAGTCTTCATCGTCTCTTGGGTCGATTACTGCAACAAGTATGGCATGGGCTATGCACTCACCGATGGGACCGTCGGTGTATACTTCAACGACAGTACGACGGCGGTGTTGTCGCCCGGTAGAGTGTACGTTGTCTCATATGAATGTGTGGATTCATTTCTTACGCATTGGTCAGTCATCTTGACTACATCGCAACGAGAAAGGTGCCAGCGCCTGGAGGCGTCAATGCACCCGTCTATCTTCGCAAGTCATACACGGCGGCCCAGCATCCAGAAGATTTGAAGAACAAGGTGTACCTGCTGAAACAATTTGAGAGATACATTATGGAACGTTTATATGGCGAATACGAGTGGACGTTCAAAGATACGGAGCGGACGCGAGGTATGGAGTGGGTCGTCAAGTATCTGCGTATACAGAACATCATCGTGTTCCGATTGAGCAACGATGTCTTGCAGGTAAAACTGACCCTGTTTTTCGTTACTGTGCGGTAATCTGACTCGACATGTACCAGTTCAACTTCGGTGACCATACGAAAGTGATCCTCTCCTCTCGAGGCCTACTCGTCACGCACATCGACAAGAATTACCAGCTGACGCGGTGGCCACTCAGCGAAGTCATTGCCACTTCCTTGAGGTACGCCGAGCCTCGAGGAACAGTTGGAGTATCAGCAGAGCAGGTCAAGTTCAATCAGAGGCTCGTTGACAAGTTGAAGTACTGCAAGGAGATCCTGTTGAGCATCAAGAGTGCAACGAGCGGGTCGGTTGCATCGGAAGAAAAGGCATAAATCCCTCATACCATGCCTCACACGATAATCGGTCGTGCTGAATTTGCTTCCCTTACCCCTCACTATGCCAATAGCATACAGCTCGCTCTATAACCTCGTTTCATCCATTCGTATCTTAATTTCTCATCCCCACGAACTTTGACTCGCCACCCACCGATTCCATGTATTATGCCAATCTTTTTCTCATTGTCCGCAGGCGTACACGTATTATTATCTTGATCAAATGAATCTACGTCTCAATAATCTAAATCGCAGGCCCATATAACTTGTGTACACAGACATCGTGAAGCTCGCAAGATCGACCTTAGCGCACCATTCTGGTTCCCTCAATAACATTTGGTTAACTGTCCTGTACCTAGAATCCGCACGAGTTTCGCGCAAATTATTAACTTTGAAAGCGCATCAGTTGGCTCGATGCCCTCCCTCATTCGTGAGTCGTAGCTGGTTGCCAATGTGTTTACGAAGCCGATGCTCAATAGTCAAAGCCGTCATTAGACCCAGAATGGGTGCACGTGGCTCTGTTATGCGCATAAGCGTACCGATCATCTCATCCAGACCACAAGCATCGTCCGGTGAAGCGAATCTTACAAGTTAAATGGTTATTCTGCGTGGGGACGTATGTATAGTGTGCAGATAGATGCAACCGTAGATATCTCTTGGTTTGATGTTGGTGTAAGACCTCCATTCGTCGAGGTATTGGGGCTGAAGCGCTAGTCGACAGGTGCTGCGGGTTGAAGACTTGTTCATTCAAATGCCATACGACGGCATTACGATATGCATGAAACACTTTAATATCCCTTGTTCTGGTTTGGGTAACCCCGTGGGTCAATCACTTGTAGTAAGCTCCTTGTATTTGTTTCAGTACAATCAGACGTGACATTGTTCCGAGTTAAGTACCTGGTACGGAATATCTGAACCGCAGATGGGAGATAAATCGTCCACCATTGCTACTATGAATACAAGAATGGTCGTCAAAGGATAAGTTAGCGTGTGACTGGACGTGACAAGTTGCAGCGCGTCTCTTACCATATGGATTCGCATGACGATAACGTCTCATCCTCACCCACATTTTCTGAACCGCCTCCTTTTCCTTCTAGTACGCAGCGTCCAACCTCTGCGCACAGTTTGCGTCTATCCGATCTTCTTGGCCAAACCTTCCTACAATTTGACCACCGCACCACTATAGTCGAGCCTTTCCTTGAAGAGGCAGAACGCGCCAAGCCTTTTCAAGAAGGTGGTTTGGCCTCATGTACGCGCACGACACGCATATAACCGTCCTTACTCGCAGATGTCGCCGAAATGCTGCTTGATGCCATAGTCGAAGCCCACGCTTGGTCCACTGCATGGTACAAGGGCGAGGATATCAATGCCGTTGCGCGCTTCGAGCAGGAAATTTCAGGAATAATAGAAATAGAGAAGGAACAAGGCATGTCATCGTCATTGCATCCCTCGTCTCGTTCTTCGCCTCCTGGCATCCTTGGTAACTCGTTCACCGAGTCATCTCACTTATATGCGAGCGCAAGTGGGGCTTACCTGTTATTCTTCTTGACAGAGAGGACACGCGAGCATTTGATGGAGTTCGTCAATCATCTCAAGAACGCTATTGCGGCGCTCACTGCAACTATGATGCTATGATCTGATGGGCTTGGCTGATTTATTGTAAATCAATGTATTTCAGCAACTCAAAAAAAAAAAAAAATTCCACCTGAAGCGGGACGAACGCAGCATTATGTCCAACCCACCAAGGGATGAACTTGATGGAATATTGACATCGATTACATGCGCCTACTTCCATCTTCAACTTCGAGTATGTGAGTAGTACGTGCGCACCACTGAACATAGTATCGAAAACAGGGACAATGTGCCTTGCGATGCGGAATTGAAGATAGCCCTTGAAGGGCGCCCGCAATTGCATGCGATGGGCTTAGGCCTGCCCATGGAACAAACTTTTCATTGCCTATGATGTCGAGATCAATCCACCGATGCAACAGCTCACTCATTGCATCGTTTTTATTTGAGTTATGGCCTGCAGACCCGATTGTTAGCATGCCCTTTAGTCATGGTAATATCTTAAGCATTCATTGACCGCGAGTTAACGCCCGCCTTCTAGATCCTTTCATGTATATGATGAATGAGCTTATGTTCTTATCGCGTTCAAGTTAGAATAGGGAAATCGCAGGCTCGTACAACTGAAGGCTATGATTGATGGAATAGATTGCATGGGAAACGGTAAACGCCAGCCCAAGACTTATCTCCGATCAAGCAACAAGATGGACGCCCACAGAAATACCCTTCACCCGCATATCATCTAAGAGATATATGGTTTTCGATGCTGTGTACGCATTTATATCACATTAAGCTGGCGCCGCCATGGAAAGCCATTTGTCAGAATACAACAATCATATTTACGTTCACAAAAGTCTACTTTCATTATAGTGTGAGATTATACTCGTACTCTCCCGTCATCGACTGCGCTATCCAAAGAACAACGGCCGACAGCATCATAGCTACACTCTGCGAGACATTTGCGTAGCCATAGTAGTTAAACTGCTCAGGATATTCGTGCAGGACGTATTTCAGCACCAGTACAGTCTAAAACATTCATGAGGTCAAAAAATGAATCTCAAACTTAGCCGGCTTACCACGCTCCCAGCCAGTCCACCCGCCATGAAGGCAAAGCCGATAAAAAGGATCAGACGTGCTCTCCAGACTGCTCGCGCGTCCCCAAATCCATCATCTCCCCGCACTCTGTCTTTGTCTATCATGTTGATGATGATGTAGCCCAGCAGAGAGCAGATGCCTGGTATCCAGTCGACAAAGGTGACGTGGACAGGCGGCGGTTCGTCCTTTCCCCACGGCGAGCGCGCATGCGCGGAGAGAACAGCAGCGTCAATGAATGTCCAGTTTGCCAGGGCAAACTTGAAGTATTATTGAGTGAAAACCGGGAGATGAGAAAGAAAGAGGTGCTGAAACAGAAACTGACCAATGCGCCGGCAAGGTAGATGCCAATAGTCCTCCTGTGCCTTCCTAACGAAATATCTGGGAATGGGTTTATGCAGACCCGTCGAGGGTCGTAATGTGCTCTTGGGAGGGACATGCAGGGCAGCGGCGAGGGCTTCAGTCGGTGCTGCGGGAGGAATGCCTCAAATGAGGGTGAACGTGCGTGGGAACGAAGAGGAGCTTGTCTGTCCTCGATTTGGACAATTGTTTCCACGCTCACCACGATCTGTATCGGCGTCAAGAAATCGTGCGAGTGGATAATGCTGTGGCTGCTCGGGATCCCCATGAATTAGACCGAGGAGGAGGAGTAGACGAGGTGGGACACAGGTCCACGCGGTGTTCAGACAACGCCTAAGCGAGAGGTACTTATAGCACCCCGTTACGCCAAGCACGAGAGCCTTTCTTACTACTTCAAATAACTACCTAATAATCCGGTGGGAGTCCTTTCCTAGTATAGCGTGCACCACGGCATTGTCCTACAGGGCATAAGGTGGTATACGTGTCCTTTTGCTATTTATGCATTCGTTACTTCACACTATCCACGATCGTATAGATTGTTGCCGTTACTTGGATAATCCTTGTCTTGAAGCGAGAGACGATTGCGAGGCCAAGCAATTGGAGGCTTACGATTGTAGTCATTACTGACCAATCGTCATCTTAACATCATCGATGTATCCGTGGCAACTTGATTGATGGGAGTGATCGCGAGGGGTGAGAGGGAAGTCGACAACTGCCCTGTCTTCCGATAATGTAGTCATGCTGTACAAGTTGCAAGAAAGGATCTCACGGATGCGTCCAACGACTTTAGGTACACTGGACAACGTTCTTGAGGCCAAGTCCATTCCCCAGAGTTGATCGCCGCATTGGTTAAATGCGGCGATTACGCGCAAAAGCCAAGGCGAAACCGGAATCAGTCCCATGAGGGCTATGGATGGAATTCATATTACGGGTTGGCAGACTTCTCGAAAGATGTCGCTAAAAGGCACAAATCAATAGGATGGAACAGGAGATGAATTTAGCTGAGACGATGCTGTACTCGAATACAAAGGGGCCTAAACGGGAAAAACAGATCATCACTTATTGTGATGTTCTAGTAATAGACTTCCCGCGACTACGTTTAACATATGGTCGTACACCACACCTGTTGGTAGTCGTTTTGGAATACGACGTGATACAAGAAAGGTATGTCTGACAAAAGTGGTTAGCTTTAGTGGCCTCCAAACAGTGAAACCTCGTACTCGGATGTGGATCACTGACGTTCCTTGTGCGAAAGTCAAGAAGGATATACTTAGTCATATGGCCATCTTCCATCCACTTTCCATATGCTCCATTTGCTCCAAAACGCAAAGCATGCTCATTCAAACGGTCCCCATCTCGAGTGAGTTCAATTCCCCATCGAACTCTAGGAATGAAAAAGTCGATGCGGCCTGCCTTCCTTACTTTCTGAGCTGTCGCAAACTCAGGAGAGATGCTAACACTTCCATGAGTAAGATCAAATAGGCACCGATAAAATTCATCTTGGTAATGAGCTTCAGGCGGCCGCTCAGAGAAACAAGCACCAACATGGCGCATCGGGGATTTCAGCTGAGAAGGATTAAACTTGGAAATGACTGTGGTGCACAGGTCGAGGGGAGATTGAAAATCAGGCATATCATCTGTGGGGTCGAGCATCCAGGAAAGGACCACAGCGTGGAGGGGAGACGCGAACACGTAGAACAAGGAAGACCTCAGGCCATCTATTGTGACTCGTTTTGCATAGATCCATCCACGCCGATGGCAAGTGCGAATGGCTGGATCATCATATCCCCTCGAAACTTGAATCGCGCCATCTTTGAGCAAGCGCCTAAACACTTCAGTGACTTCAGCCGTCAAGTCATCGCTGCTTGAGGGGATTCCACGTCCGAAGGCTCCTTGATGTAGGGCTACCATGATATCATTTAAAGAAAATTCCTTGTCAAAGGTTTCGACTGTAATCACTTCCCCCTTGCGCATACGCGATTTCATCTTTGTCTCAAGGCAGGGTTAGGGACGAGAAGTGGCTAGGGAAATGAAGTAGAAGCATACTTTGTTCAATATGAGATCCAGGAATACAACAACGGCACCTGCATGGCCATTGGTCCAGTCGAAGATTCGCTGCGAAAGGTCAGAGTGGATGTTGAGCGACCCATACCGCTCAACAACTTGGTTGAATTCCTGTTGATTCAGCAATAGCCCGTTCATGATTATCTCTCCGTCGGGTTTCGTTTTGGGCCACAGAGTGATACAAGCCTCATCATGGAGAACCGGTGACGTTCCACTTTTAGTATCAACGGGACGAGTAGATGGGCTGCCATAACTGCAAAAAACGACAACATGATACTGAAGGACCCCGGCCACGACAGCCTTGAAGAACTGAGGCCAAAGGAAATCATCATCATACGTATCTTGGGCATCGTCGAAAAGTAAGAAAGCCAGGCCACCGTGCCGCAAGTGAAGATGGTCTATCTCCTTAATGCGGGCCTCCGATTCGGATGATGATCCAAGTTTCCACGAGAGAATCCTATAGACAAAAGCCGACGGATTTATACGGCGGATATGCGCATCTAGTAATAACATAAGGGTGGTTTTCCCGCATGCCGGAGTCCCTCGAACCTAACGTACAATTAAGTTGACGAAATTTCATGGCGTGAAATTCTTACATATATCAGTTTCCACTCCAACAATGCATTATACAGGCCTTTGACGGTCTCTGTCCGCGGGCTCCACATATCTTTATATATAAAGGATTGTAGCGACAAATAATGAACTCAATATGTAACACTCACCTGAGTGAGGTGGCAGCCTCGCACCAGAAAATCGACGCATCAAGTTCTGCAAGAGATTTGAATCATTGGATGAGGATGTTTTGATGGTTGCTAATAGGGTCAAGCCATGTAAGAAGGGACAGTCAGGGGAAAAGAAAGCGACATCATTACGAATTGTCCTGAGGAACAAAAGGCTCTACTCACCAGTAATATGGGGAAGCTTCACGAAGATATGGAGTCTACGATCGGCGGGCTGGTTCGGCCAGATCTCGGAAACACGTGTCCAGTCCAACATTTGAACACCATCACCCTCTTTGATTGCGAGTTGACTAAGTGAATCTCTAGTATGTGTATTGAGATCTATATCGACCTACAAAAACATAGAAATGTGAGTGTTTACACTGGGCTCTGGGTTGTAGTCACCATCAAAAGGGTTAGGTTTTTGGCAAGAATCGGGCGCTCGATGCCTTTCTTGTGAATGATCTCCTTCAAATCAGCCACCGTCTCTCCGGCACCAATCCGCGCCTTGAATACCACATTGTCGCCTTCGATGAGGCAGAAGAATATGCGAATGGCCTTGTCCCTTGATTGATGCATAACGAGTCTGAGACACCTTCCTACGCTCAAGACATGTAAGAAGGGATTAGGGATTCAGAGTAGGTGCAGACCTTTAATGTCTAGGATGATGCTGACCATCTCCGCTGAAGGTTTCACCAAGAATATTTTGGAGAGCACACAAGACATTACTTCCAGCTGCTTTCTTGGAGCCAGCGCCACCGATCGCTCGAGGTCCTCATTGTCGGGCAGTTCAACCTTGTAGAGGGCGAGTTGATCTAAATCGACACCCTTCAATGTATTCGGTCCCTGCATTAAGATAGCATTTTTCAAGTCGCCGACGGTCTTGGAACTTGCAATGTTAACGACGAATGGAAGGGTGCCTACTAGTCCATCCGCGTAAACTTTAAGTGGCAGATGTTCAGCCATAGATGTAGATGGGGTGCCCGTAGTCTTTTTATGCAGACTTGTGAAGTTAGGGGTATGTGGTTGATAATTGTTTGGCCTCGTTTACAGTGCGCGCCGTTGGGTGTTCGCTCTTCAAATCAAGATGGTGAGTAGGCGAGGCATTTCCTCATCTACTAGGTGGTGTTATTTTGTATCCATTTACAGTAGGTCGGTCAATGCATGTTACAGGCTCTCTTTTTCAACATATTACGATAGGAGGAAAAGGAAAATGCATATCAATATATTTTTTCACGTGAATTGCTTTGGTTCATAGCAGCGAGCGTTGCATGTTTCTGCTCGGCGTCCAGCGCCGTGCCTTCGTCTCGTCTGCATACTCTCCTCTACTCACATTCCTATCTCCCATGCTTCTCCTCCCCTTCTTCTTCGATCCTCTACATATTCTGTCGGGCAGTTCGCTGTTTCCAAGACTGTCGCTCCATTTCTTGTAAGAACACTAGTTAGGAATACTGAGCGACAATGGCATCCTCGGCATCAATTTTTTTATCAAAATTCAAAACTTTGTATTCTGGCTGTCCCGAGCAAAGAAGAAACGTTTTATGGCTCGTGTCGGAGCCACCAGGCTGAGTGGACGCGACATGGGGACATGTCCTCTGGCGCGTCTCGCGGGGAAGAGCCTATGGGATGCAGCATTTTATAGCCAATATCGGACCACCAATGTTGTCAATGCGAACAGCGAGCGGCATCAAGGGGCCCTGAACGCTGTGGACATAGGTGGAATGCCACCAACAAAATGATGAGGTCGTCCGAGCCAGAATAATCAGACACGTCAGACGAATGAGACGGGCTCACCTTGTTGAAGAAAGCCACGCACGTTTTCACCTGGCAAGTAGGCGCCTAGGAATGTCTAAATAACTGACGTTAGGTAGTAGAAGGTTGTGGTCATTTAAAGCCACAAGGGTCATTCCCTCGCGTGCCACGTGGCGGCGGACTCGGAGGAAATCACTGGACGACGTCGATTCGGCATTTATCAGAGCTTGCCTTGGATCAAAATCTATCAAATTAAAGTTCCTCAATCAGCGTGGAATTTTCGCAAAGAACGCCTGCAAGCGCTGGAGGACAAACACACTTCCTAATCCGAATAAAAGGCATGTTCCTACATTCCTACACTGCCCGACTCACCCAAGGACCCCAGGTCATTTCCGTCGCCGGGCCCGCTCATTCCTCTTTGAAAGCTTAGCCTCAGAGTAGAGAATCTCTTCGATGTCATTTCTAACCATCATCTAAGGACGGACAACCCTGGACGAATGTAAGGGCGGGTAGCAATCAAGTGCTGGTATTCGGGGTCCCCTTACGAGAATTGCACCTTGTGCGACCGTTCCTTGAATCTCGCCTGAGAGCGCCGATAAGTATAAAAGGTCCAGAACAACAGCTTTTTGTCCAAATCCCCCGCGCCCGTCTCTGTTGTATCCTACTCGGGGAATACCATCCACGTTCCCTCATCGGTCCTTAATCAGACATCCACATGGCACCTATTCGCATCAGTACCACATCTCTACAGCGCAGAAGACGCTCTTCATTTGCTTTGCACCATCGTATGTGATTGTTCATCGATAAAGGAATGGCAGCTAATGCGACACCTATTTTGTAGCCTTCATGCCAGCAAAGCCTGGAATCTATGGCACCAACCGACCTGTAACGTTTGCTCCTAATGTAACCCCTGGAACGTATGTAGAACCCGAAGCTTCTCCTGATACATCAAGCCCGGACTGCCCGTCGCTAACACCCACCTTGTTCCCTCCGTCGGAGGCTCCCTCTGTGACCAGGAAGCGGTGCCCGCCTGGCAAACGTCCGTCGCAGGGTTATATACCTCGCCCTCCCAATGCTTTTATGCTCTTTCGTGCGGATTTTGTGCGGCAGAAACACGTACCCGGGTCCATCGAGACTAATCATGGATCCCTTTCAAAAATCATTGGTCCGTCACATGTTCCTTGAATGTGTTGGACTCAACTGATGTCTCCGACTCACAGGCAACTGCTGGAGGGCACTTCCCTTGGAAGAAAAGCGTGTATGGGAGGTCAAGGCGAAGCATGCCAAGGCAGAGCATAAGATCCGGTATCCCAACTACCGATTCCGGCCCGTGCACAACAAGAACAAGGATAAGAAAAAGGGAAAGCAGCAAGCGACCGTGGACGATGAGCGACGATGTGAAGAAGTCGCCCAGCTGCTTCTTGAGGGAAAGAAGGGCGACGAATTGGCGGCTGCCATTCGCCATCTCGACCGGCTCCGGTCTGAAACTCCCGCGGAGCCAGCCCTGCGTCCCCGCAGGCCGTCGTCAGTACCTTTGCCGAACGACTACTTTTCCTACTTCAGTAACATCGCACTTCCTTCTCTGCCGTTGTTCCCAACTTCTCGCCCATCATCGCCTGTTGCCATCTCCCATCATCAGCGAAAGGCACTCGGCGCCCGTCGTTCATCCAGCGCCGGTCCGGCTATCATGTCCCGATCATGGACGATGGCTGCTCCGACGATGATTCAAGACAACATGCCTTTGCCTGAAGTCGACACGTCTCTCTTCAACCCATCTTGGTCAAATGCCTTCCCCGTTTCTGTTAACGTAGATCACAACCATTTCAACTTCAATGACGTTATGCACGGCCTTTCGGAATTACAGTCTCCCGTCTCTCATGACCAGAGTGCTCTCGGCCCTTTGGATCCCAGTCCACTCCACATGATGCCGCACACGGTGCTGCCGGATACAGCTCCAGAACTAGATGTTTCTTGGATGTCAGCGGGAATAGATGTCCCATTCGAACCTTTCTCCAAGTCATCTTCTGCGTACTCGGGCTCTCCAGAGCCGACAGAAAATGTCCTGCACGCACCACAACCACAACAACGAGCCGTCGTCGATATGATGATGTACTCAGAGTCTCTCATTGATGCTTCCGTCTCATTTAACGCAATGAATGGCCAGAACCTTGGCTTCGATTTTTCCGGCAACAACGGACTATGTGGTCTTCCGCTTGATCCGACAACGTACCAGGGATTCCCAGCCGGCCTGGACCCGTCCTTTGACGCTCAGTCGTACGACCATCATAACGCGTTATACGAATACAACCCTATCGTCGCTCACGAATGAAAATTTGAACGAACAATTAACTCACATTTTCCTCTTGCTTCATTTTTTTGGGTGTGCGTGCTTCATCAAAGCGTGCCTAATCTATCTTTCTTAATTCTTCAATATCGCTGTATCAATGGTTCCGTAACTTTTGTAGCCTTTTAGCACTTGGCGCTTGGTTTAACGACTCTCCTCGCTCTATTCGCTAGAAATTTACTAATTTGATGACTTGTATCCATATATATATCTTGAACAGAGACACGTTCGTCCGCAAATTGCCAATTCTCACAGTTCATCAATACATCATGTGAAAGTGAGTATAAAAACGACTCCGAGGATCTGTCAGCATCTTGATCATAAACATAAATTGTGACAGCAGCAAAAAGAGTGACAAGACCTCTTCCGTAGTTGCTTATCAAAATGGTAATCGAGCTCTTCGACTCGGGTGCCGTCACTGGCATCGAAGACGATAATTGATGCCCGGCTACCTCGGACAATTCTCGATGCCACGCTCAACTTGGCATCGTTCCCATTGATTCATGGCGCAACCGGATGATGACACTATTGAATAAAATAACGTGCTTCTCAACTTCTATCCGAGAAGAAGCGGGGTAGCGGGTTTTGCGCGAATGAGGTAATTCCTCAACTCTAACGGCGAAGACGTAAGGGACACCCTACAATTATGGCGTAAATGCTCGAGAGTTTGATGATGATGTTACATGGTCATCGTCGGACGTCGGACGTCAGGCCTCAGGTTTCTTTTTTGCCAACGGCAGGCGGAGGGAGGCATCAGATAGCGCCACCGTCGTGGGCCGACTGCGACAATTATAGGCCATATTGCTGATGTGTATCACCCTTCCCATCGCACCCGGAACGACCTAGTCAAATGTGGGGCATGGGAGTAAGAAGATTCTTCTTTGCCTTTCCCGACCATTCCCAAGGTTTATCTCTGTGTGAGGTCATGGGGGGAACAAGCTTAGTAACTGAGAATAACCAGGAACGTCGAATTTCGTCAGCCGCTGCTTCATCTTTGTGTGATTTTTTGTAGTTCGTGGGGAAAGCTTAGAGTTTGAAATGAGCGACCATGAGGATTTGAGCCATGCCCGTCAAGGTAAGGCTGTCAATAGCGACTATCTGACACCCAGGGCGCGGGGTCCAGAGGCGAGTTATATTGCATAGCTCAGAAGCCGACGTTAATCGAATCGGTAATCCAGCCCGGGACCGGGAAGTCCGGTATACCGGCCGTTAGTAGAAAGAAAGAGAAGGGTATACGCAGAGCAACGTTATTGTTAGACGATAACGCCCACAAGCAGCTCCATTGTTACTGTAGTCATCACCGTCGATGGAGTGTCCTGGGCAAAGAAAGACTGGAGGCGAGCTTGTCGTCTAGCAAATAAGACACTTGACATGAGTGCGATAGCAACGCGACAGACTGTTTATACAGCCAAGAATTTAGCAATATTCTCACTGAGGGTCATGGCTTGCTGTTCTTGGGACGGTTCATGGTTCTCCATTATTCTTCAAATTGTCATCGTTGGCTAGCAAGAAATGGCCATTGTGTCGATAGTGTCAATAATACTAAGCGGTACGACTGCCTGTCGTCTTGGTCACGAATCACAAAGTCGCCATGTACCCACCTCTGGAGAAGATAGAAGGGCCTAGGTTCTTTGTCCCCCTACTCAAAAAAGGAACAAAGGAATTTGGCAACCTTGAGGTCTGGCCTCGGAACGCATGGCGGAACAGGGGTTGGCAGAATCGTGACAATCAGTTGCGCTGTATTAGGGATATCATACGAAGGCAGGCAGGATCCGAACCATATCTATCGCCTGCGGCGCAGGCACCCCTAGGGTTTCTTTTTCCGCTACGCCGCCGATGCAGCCGGTCAAGTAAGGTACCGTTCTGACACGATGTTGGTTCGTTTTTTTGGAGCGGCTCCAGGTCCGCCGTCAAACAGATTCCTCATCAGATGTATATCTTGGGGATGGAACGAGGGTGCGTCCAGATTCGTTATTTACGCGGGATACTTCACGAATGTTAATGAACGGCAGGCGGCCAGGTAGGTCTATTTAGTAGAACTGATTAATGTGCTTCGTGAATGAGGCCTAAAAGGATTGAGGTGCTCGTAATTTGCGGAGCATCGTTTCGTCGCCACAGCCAAGGTCCAGTCCACGTTGCGACTTTTCAATTTTTTTTTTCCATATTGCCAAAATGTAGAACCTGCGATAAATATATTTGTGGCATAAGGATAGCCGCTGGTGTGTGTATCCATGGAGCGCGAGTTGACGGTCGAAACAAGAAAGTAAAAATATGACAGGTCCTTATTGCATCTGAGGCACCGTTCGGCGACACATTCCCGTTGTAATGCAGTGCGGAGTACCTGCCGAGTACTGGCCGTGTGTTGTGTCAGGGGAAGGTGAGGTTTTCAGGCACAGCCTTTGGAACATACATTGTATCGTATTAGGTAACACATGTATCAGGCAGATGCTTTTCTCGGTCTTGGTTGTAATAAAAGATCGATAAGGTCCGCGTGACACGTTGAAGCAGACGGCGAGTGAAACCTGTAACGGGATGCAAAGGACGATCACGTTCTCCGGAACCGACGATCGTCAAAAGCGACAGACAGAAGACTGGCGGCATGGGCCAGGGTTGCGATGGATGGATTGGGCAGCCCATTTGCTATAGAATGCAGACAGTCGCCCGAGAGTAGGAAGACCGTGCCTGGTGGCGATCTCTCACGCATAGAGTTCTTTATCGCACACACATGTACATGAGTGGACTGTCCACTGTCGATTAACCGCTGTCGGGCAGCCGAAGAGCACTCTGTTCTCGCTCGCTCTTCAGGGCGCAGGACATCTGGAAGCTGTGTTGCCCGATGCGCATGTACCTCACAGATTCTTAATCTGTCCAACTATTTGGCTTCATGCCTCATGGGGAAACGGTGTCTACCAATGGGATTTCGTGACGCATCCTTCCCTGCGTTCAGGCACCAAAACCTTCGCCATTATTAGGCATCAAGCCCACACGGATGACTATATAACATTCACTCCCGTCCACCTGGTGTACGGCATAACCCCCATTCCACAACACTGCGCTCTTTGATCTGAAAATCATGCGTCTCTGCCTCATCGCCCTTACATTCCTTTTCACCATCACCTACGCCGCACCACTTCTACGTCCTCGTGTCGCCGCCAGTCTCGACGCGGGCGCTGACTCCATCATAGCAAGGGCCGCTAATGTGCGTACATTCCATTTAGCCTCCTCGCTTACTTATATTTATCGTGAAACCCCAGCCTGCCCAAATCGTGAAACGGAGTCCAGACTTGGCTGCTCCCGCTCAGTGGACGGACGTCACCGCACGGAGAAACGCCAATGAGAAATGTCTTAATGACTGTGACTGGTGATTTGAACGATGCCTCGGATTCCTGCGTAGGTAGGAAGCGGGGTTTTCGTAAGGGAGGAATTTCGTCAGAGGCAATGATGCAATATGTCCGTGGTGAGAGCTGGGGAAGCGAAGGGCATGGATCCGATGCCGATGGGGGTATGATGACGGAAGCGCGTGAAGTAAAGGTTGAAGAAGATTCCTTGGACCGCTCCGTTGACCGTCCGTTGTACGTGGCGAAGGGCCCTCTCGCTCAAAAAGGTTTACTGATATATTGCACTCATTTTTTTTTTGCTACAACAAATTCGCATAATATGTGGTATAGGTGATGTACTTGTTATGTTTTTCTTCTTTTTTGCGTAGGTTTGTGCGGACCAGCGTTTTGGGCAACCCTTGTAATATTTGTTTGAACAAGGGATCATAGGAGTGTTTTTTCGTTTCAATTACCGGGTACCTCAGATACATGTCTCGGTTTAACACAGGTTCCTTCGGGTATCTGATGGGCGAAAAATGTAACATTGACATTCGGCACTCTTATATATCTATGCTATGTCAGCTGCATGGAGTTCGAGACACATCAATTAATGAAACAGAGAACGATCAATGGGTTTACTAGTGGGCGCAGATCTCACATCTCCCGTCGGGAACACGAGGCTCGTCCACCGCGGGCCGCCTCGCCGGTGCCAGGATGACCATTATGCAAGACGTGAGAACTGCATCGGTAAACCCAGATCGATATTGCATAAGTTGCTCCAACAGTCGGCCAAAAAGGTGATTTCAGACGCCAAGACTGCCGAGCGTTTCAACGATCGGGCAGGGCGGATATGAACACGTGTTGTCCACACTTACAAGGTATAGTTGATATCAAAGCCGTTCGCAGCCCAATATGGTCATAGCAGAACCACGCCATTGTTTGCGGAATGAGGGACGCCAGATGTCGAACGCATGAGCCTGCATATGAAATGTTTTTTCCACAACGGAGAGGGCGGACAAGCACTTGGCGTCAATTGGAAGCTCTGGACAAGGAACAAGGAACTGCCAAGTGAAAAGTGAATTTTAATAGTACGCCCTTGTATTTATGGGACTGCCTTGTCCCAAGGTATTGTCTAAAACTGCGTACTCTTGCGGTTGTGGAAATGGAAAAAAAAAAGCGCCGTACTAACTGAAGCGAACAACGTCAAACCCAGTCGTATTTTTGGATTTTAATTCATAAATATGGTACGTCGCACTTATTGTGGACATTGCGTTCGAATGTGCACTAACATCGTGTTCGGCCGATGCCATAGAACCCATCCTTCCGTCTTGCGCGTGTGGCCCAGGTTGTGAAAAGGCGATTGGCTCGCGAGAGTGACAACATCATGACATTACGATGTGAAGTTCGAACTTCTTTTTACTCAGTTCACGTTCTTATATGATGTTGTTGACGGTCAGGACGTGCTCGTCGGGAAGCTGATTCAAATACATCTGATGCGTTCTACCAGAAACAAGCAAACTCCACACGATGATCGATTCGAAGGTGATTTTGTAATTTTGTCAGTGCCGATGGAGATACTGACAGCAATGCCAACTTCCAACTATTCACATTTCGTTACCGACCCTGCATAGTAAGACTTCTTGCGCAAATATTTTATCTTTGACATCGGGTCATGTGTCAATGTCACGAACCTGTTTCTTTTTTTACAATTGCTACTGCCAAATGGCCTTATTCCTCTGCGCAAATGCGTCAAACGTCAGTGAAGGACGTCCTGTTACTTTCTCGACGGCGTCGCTGAATCTCACTTCAGCCCCTTTAGCACTCTCGTCCTCTAGCCATGCGAGCAGCTGCGCAAGCCCTTGTTCCAGACCATATTCCCCATACCGCCGCATCCTCTCTTCATGTGTTTCTTTGACATGCAGAATTTCGCATCCCAAAACGTGACTGAGCTTAGCCGCAACCTGAGAGAGAGAGAGAGGTGTGTTAGACTCTTATTCCAAGTTCGAAAACGACGTACTTCATCGTGAGTCAATAACTCTGGTCCCAAGAGTCTATAATCTGTGTTGTGCGCTTTCTCGTCTACGAGGCAATGCATTGCAACAGCTGCAATGTCATCTGCGCTAATGAACGGGATTTTCCCGTCTCGACAACCTGTATAAATCTTTCTCTCGTGGCGGATCGTAAAGAGATGTCCCCCTTCCGAAAAATTCTCTGGCGTCAAAACACCGTCATTAGTGTGAGCTTGACAAATTAGTTGGCGATTCGTACCCATGAACCAGGTAGGACGAAGCACACAGTACTCGACGTTCAGGTCGAGAAGATGCTGCCATACCTTTCCCACATTAAAACCTCCTGGCTCGATATGGTTACCAGCTAAAAGAACAAAACGCTTGACACGGTGCTCTTTCACTGCGTGATCAATAAATGCATTCATCAGTGGGCCCGGTTCCGCGACCTCAGGCGCTATCAAGTAGATCCCGGAAATCCGCTCCCCTTCTGGGAAACTGTGTTGGAAAGGGATCGAGAAAGTGGAGGGGTCAAGCCAGTCGAACTTGATTGCAGCCATCCCAGGTGGTGCGGCAGCCTCTCCTCGTCGAGAACCTAGAAGAAATGGGGTGCCTCTGTCTTTCAAGAGAGATGCAATACGGACAGAGGTTTTCCCTCCTCCTCCGGTAAGGAAGACTGCCATGACTGGGTGAAGTGATTGAATACGGCGATCTCGGGCGTTCTTTCGGCGTTATAACAGAATCGTCTGAATAATATACCAGATTTAGTAGGATAAGAAACAGCGCATCTCACAAGTGACAAGAAAGAACTACTCGGTGCTTGCCTTGTGCGAGTGTGGGAACGCAAACTGATATCCACGTATGATGCCGATCTCTAGTCACCACCATACAGCATCCAAAAAAAAACTTCTTAACACCACTCCCTGAGAATGCCTTTAGGCGAAATGTTTTAGTGAGTGGAGTATCAGAGCAAATGAAATTCAGTGATACGCGATCATCGATCAGGCCTATCAGGTCTCCTTTCCAATCGATGGCGAGCACTCAAAATCGCCAAACACACGTGGTAGGGCGTTTTGTTTACGTTCAATGTTAAACCACCCTCTGTATTTACTTAAATTTTCATTCTGATAGCGAGCAGTGAATCCCATGGTGCAACAAGGCCAGGTTGACGAAAAGGTGGCAGGGAGAGCTGGAAGATGACTGTAGTGGTCCTTTAACTGTAGAGGTGTGCAAATAGATATTGCGCACATTCGTCCCGGTCGCGTGCTCAACATGATCAGCAAGCAAGTTACCGTTGGAGTAGTATCTTCTGTTACTGACGCGCCACCTCCGAACTTGATATAGGCCCTCGAAACGTGGGCTTTTATCCAGTCTATCCACTGAGGTCACTATCAAGCTTCTCACGAGTGGGTGTGCGGATGTGCGAAGGTTGTCACTTTTCGCTGCATCGGAAAGGCCAAGGGCAAGCAATTGCACATAGCTGCACACAATCAAGAGTCTGCATTAACAGATGAGAGTTTCCATCCAAGCTGTGTAATCACTGATGGCTGCCTGAACGTGACTTCATATTCTGAGTCTAAGATTGCGGGTAGCGTGTTGGCTATACAAAGTGGCGGTGACACCATACATATTTCCCCCGGAACTTCCCCTCCCTTCGTCGGGCATGTCGCCAATTCTGTGGTCCCAGTTAACAGAACGGCTTAGAAATAGTTCTGTTCTATTAATTGACACAGTATTGAATCATGTTATACGAGCGAGCCAGGCATTATAATCACGAATGACCATTGCTCATGCCGTATTAATCCTGGATATATGTAATGTTCACTCTTGACAGCTGAGAGGTTGCTCATTGCAAAGTCATCGAGGACGCATACCATGACATTTCCCGGTCCACGGCGTATGTCAATTAAATATTGCCGTACTTGTCCGATATGCTCATGCGGGGCGTGTGCCGATTACGGGTTTGACGCCGTGATCTGTCAGCGCATTGACCAGGAGATCTCAGTTATCTTTGTCATGATGGTTCAGAAAGGGTTCACGGTCGGAACAAAATCGGAGATACGCTCACCTCCGAGAAGCTGGGTTTCCCGCAATGCGGGACGAATTTCGTTAAGCCAGGGCTTTAGACTTTTCCGGGTTCCTGAATACCCACGATGATCGGAATCTTGTCCTCATGCGGATAGCTCTGAGATAGGTGACGTCTTTCCCATTCCTGAAAATGGCGTTCATGGAAGTTCTGTTGCTTTGTTGTACTTTTAAGTCAGCTTGGCTTTGAGTGCGAGCGTACGGGTGCATCACTGTCTTTGAATTAATTTCATTCCGGGATGCCCCAAAACTCCGATATTAATTGTTCGGAGCTTGGCTACCTAAAAGCATGTGTATAACTAATGTTCACTTACAATTTCGAAGGTCCTTACGGAAGATATCCCACACATTCGGGACATAGATATCTATGCCGTTTTTGACCGTACTTGACGGCATACTTTTGGAGTATTAGTTGAAGTTAAACGTTGATGGCGGAAGAGGCGTTACGCACCGTGTAATCATCCGACGTGGCCGCAGGAGTTATTCAACGACTTGTCCACGCCTTACGGCGGTTTCTTTTGGGCTGTGTCACGTCTAGCGATAGGTTCCAGTGTGCTATACCAGCGGTAACAACTTCTCAGATCCACAGACATACGCGTCGAGATGGAATATGGAGGTGCGGGGCAGGGAGACGATCGTGTTTGGGAATACATCAACTGTCAAACTGAGTTTGGTGTATATATGCGCATGTTTGTGCGGCACATGACATACTGACAAGGTTTCATTTATGTGGTTTTCTCATTCCTCACTTTTGACCTTCACAGGTGAGCTGCAGCGTATGAATCTGTCATCAGCGCAAGCATCATCACCCTCGGCTATGGAGACTCACTTTTCCTTCGGGCGTGCAGCGAGTTACTTTCGCCGATGTAGAGGAAGGCACAGTGATTAATGTGACTTGAAACGATAGGACCTCGAAGGCTTCTCGTGACGGTAACGATTAGGATATGCAGGCGCATCTACGCGGGTAAACAGAGCCTGATCGCTTTCCCTTAAATCCAGTTGCCGTAGGTTGGTTATGCGCTTATCTTCGTCACGTCTACAATAAAATAGTAAGTGACCTTTTGGTTGGGAGTACATGTTTTGATCGATGGGAATGTATCGACTACTTTGACCCAAGGGTTTGGATTGTCCACCAGGAGACACTAGTCAAATTAATAAACCAATAAACGAACAAACACTTCGAGCTTGCCGACTTGGGCGGAATCAAATTCCTCTTGGAGTACACGTTCCTCACAACCTCAAGAACCATACCATCTCACTCGGACAACAATCCTAATACCAACGATATCACTCAGTGCTTCGGGCTTGAGGATGCTCATACTGTGACTACCCCGAATCGAAGTAGACCTTACACCAACGGGTCGATTGTCTACCGGGTCAGCAATGGAAACTACGAAACGCTATGTATCGACGATGCAATTTTAGATACATAACTGAGCAACTAGCCTGTCAGAATCGGATTCCTGCCCGCTACTGAGTAAACGTTTAGGGACTCGAGCAGTCATCGCACAATCCCGATAGTTTTTACCAGCTCAGTGCATATCCGCCTTAGTACCCATCTTTCTTTCCTAAAATTAAACTAACCATGTAACGCCATCATGAATGGTTGCTATGCATCGAATTTCGCTCAAGCGATCAGGTTCGGTTCTCTCTAAATTCGACCTACCAACCACACACTAATAAGTTATAGTGCTCGGCACTACCCTGAATGTGTGTGCTCGACAAGCGCATGTCATTGAATCTTGGGCTCAGAATTTTTGTCCGGTTCTACACATCGGTCCATTAATAAGCTTGCCGCGCCATCTTATTGCAAAGGCATATTCAGTATCATTCGTTGCACTGTACCACTGTCAATTGATGCTCTAAAGGGAACTTCCTACCCGTTTCGATAAAAAGAGTCACTGCCATTCTATGACTAAGCCGCTGTTCGTGCTCGAGAAAGATCAACTCGATTCATCACCGTCTACAGAACTCTCTTCGACCAATATCACCCATCAATAACACAGTGCGCAAACGTAGTAATGTAAGTATACCAAATGCTTGATTTTTTTACATTCAATCCCCTTATGTTTGCCAGCACGACAAATGTCCGTGAAGATCGCATATGCTTCAAATGTTGCTCTTTTGGAAAAGCGGTTCTTATTCTAACAGAACACAGAGAAGTCATGTTTTTGCTGAAAGTCTCAGGGGCACCAGCAGCAATGTAGGCAATGTAGTCAACGGCGGTAAGACGTTAATATTCACGCCAAAAACTACGCCTGCCATAGTAAGTTCAATGTTGATTAAATTTAACATAGTCTCTTCGTTGTACCTCGTCATGATGCACGACTAAACATCTATATTATGTGGGTTTTTCGTAGTGGTCTTACATACCGCATCGAGCTAAGAGAACCAGACATGCCGATCATATCATACAATATAGCACGCTCTCCCAACTCATCCAACTTGTCATCAGCCACACAATCCGATCACCCGTAGCAACATTGCAACAGCCCTGCGAGACTTTGCGACCTCAACGAATCATAACCGACACCACCGCGTGGGGCGCATAAGTAAACCTGCTCCAAACTCAGTCAAACGGTACAGGACGTATGCCGGACCCGCCCAGTGCATATCCAGTTTCCTTCTCTTGAGAAGCAGCCGCCGCAAAAGCCGACGGGACTGGGATTCCGCAACAATTTGCCCAGCCCGTAGCAGCTGAGTGATCGTGTTCATGGTCGTGCCGATCATCACGGACAAGGATCTCCTTGCCCTGGACATTGATGATGACTTTGCCATTGACTGGCCCCTCCATCTTGTTGTCGCCTTCGCTAATCGGCAGTGGCGGGTTAGTTGGGAGCGAAGGTCCCTCGTATGGAAGGATGGACCCGAATAAAAAGTGTTGGATGACGGGGAGCTTGTTGAGCACTTCGGCTTGGTACATTTTGATCATACCCTGATTGACTTTGTCCCATGATTTGACCTATGCAATAGAAAGCTAGGTGATAAAAGATGTAGGATGAGAAGTAATGCATTACGTACAGCTGAGATATCGGCTAGCATCGGAGAGTGCCAGCGCAGTGACGCTGTCTTGATCTACATAGGGGGCTCAGTGAGGTGACGAAACACATAGACAGGGAAGAAAACTGACAGAGTTTATGAATGCGATACAAGCAAAGTACATGTAATGCTTTGAGTACTCTTCAACGACCTCGCTGTCGTGGATTGCTCGAGGACGGATGTATTTGTGACCTAGGTAGTATTGGAATGATGTATAGACACTAAATGGGACGTTCAGACGAACCTCGTAGTTGTGCGGAGCCCCATAGAAATGGAAGAAAATGGTAATCATCCAAACCCCATACTCCGTGTGATCCTGCAGGTTCCAGCCAATATGTCGACTGTAGCGTCCGCATGACTTCAAGGTATCTGTTAGAAGATTACTATGAATCCATGGTAAGACGAGCTTGATCACCTCCAGAATACTTTGATTACAATTGTTTTATGATCTGCCGGGGACGTTACATTTAGACGTTCTAGACAAATTCTAACGGATTATGTCCATCAGCAGTCCGTCACAGGAACAGAAAACTCACAACCAACAGAGGAAGTTGAGTTCCATCCCACTACCGTAGTCGATACGAGTTCGGTTACCCCATGATTCATTGAAATAGCCAGAGATCTCTGGAATTGCTTCTGCGCGGAGATTAGGGAGCGACTCATGTAGCAATGGCGAGATCTTATCCCCGTCCTCGTTAAAAGAACTGCCAGAACATAATCAAGAAATAGACACACTTGCAGCACCCTGTCGTAAAATGTTCTAAACGCGGGGTTTCCAAATCTCGACGCTGCGTTGTCGACTGGCGGTGTCTCCTTTGCTAATTCTTCTATCCGATCAAGAACCTTCAAAATCGCACTAATGCCCTGGAAAGCATTGAGCATTCTCGACCGACCACGAAGCACGAAGCTCACGGGTGAGATATCGAATTCGTCTGTCAATTTAACATTTACGACAGCTTCATTGAGCAGTTCTATATATGACACGATGTCTTGTCTCGTTCGCGATGTTTGGAACCATTCTAGTTGTTCATTCGAGAGTATGGCTTTCTGGAGCTGAGCATGGTATTCTGTCATCTCGTGTCACGATGTGACTGTCACGTCACCGGCTTCAGCTAAATCACATCGGAAGACCCTTGATCCTCAGCGAAGTGTCCTTGGGCTGACAAGCCCATTGCCTGTGCCGTGCAGATAGAAGGGGCCATAACCTGTGTAATGATTACGGATAGTGTGTGGAATGTGCCCTATATGTCTTTCTGTCATTCATTTCGCTTCGAAGATGTAGCTTCTATTCGCTTCAAATACCAGCTCTAATACATATTACCGTGATTCACGACTTACTAGAAGTTTGGTGCGTGGTTTTCGGAGATGTTCTGTATCGCTCGAATGAAAATGGCTATATTGGATATGCAACTGCTCTCATACGGCCCAAGATAAGATAAAGCGGAGGTTCCTGCATAACGTGATATTGATGACTTGCAGGCAACCTCATGCTATTTCAAATCTCCTTCCAATCTCCCATCTAACAACAAGGATGCAGTTATTGCTGTATACAACGTGAGAGCAAGGCGACCGTGACATATCTCAAACAAGCAGGTCGGATATCAAACGTCACTTTCGTGATCGATGTTGACAGTTCCCGCTTCGTTCACAGCTGCTCAGCGTGTCACGGAGGCTTTTGGAGACACAAAAGAGCAACTGGCTTATCTTCCTGATGGTGCAAACTTAGGTCACAGTTGCGGGGATCCGGTGGCGATTGCTTCTCTGAGAGAGGTACGTATGTATTAGACCCAAATGCTAGTTATGCAGCTGCTAAGTGAACGTCTAGGGAGAACATGTTCTCGATCTTGGATCTGGAGGAGGAATTAATGTGTTCTTGGCAGCTTCCAAGGTCGGACCAACAGGGCAGGTCGTCGGTTTGGATGCTTCCCCAGTACGAGACCGTCCAATCCATACTTTCATCTGATTCCTCACGAAACCTGTTCAAAGAACATGATCTCTTTAAGCCGCCAAAATTCCGCATCACGGAACCTCAAACCTCCACACGTCTCGTTTACACAATGCCCTCTGACCGAAACACTTCCTGTTATTTCCGACTCGGTGGATTGTATCCTATCCAACTGTATCACCAATCCCTTACTGGCCTCTGGAGCAGCCCATCTTTTCAAGGAGGCTTATCGTGTGTTGAGAGTTGGAGGTCGGCTGGCCGTCAGTGACGTACGTGCCTTGATTGCGTATCCGTGGGGGTTTTGGCTGAAACGTGGTTCACTACAAGATCATCGCCAAGGCCGCTCTGCCTGACGACATCAGGAACGACCTATCGGCGCACATCAGCTGTATTCCTAGGACTGTTGCCCTTGAGGAATACAAGCAGTTCCTGTCAGAGGCTGGTTTCCACGGTACGTATATGCCCCTGCTATACCACCCGACTCTTTTCTCACACCAGCCGTAGAGATATCTTTCGTTGCAACTGAACCTGATCTCAACATGCATTCCCAAAACGGGATTAATGCACAACAAACTTCCGGTCAGCTTGTGGCTGTGATAGCTTGTTCCAGCGACGGATCTGCCAAACCAAGTTACAATGTAAATGAATATGTTGGTATGTTGCTTTGTTCTAATAATAGTTCGCGGGCACACATTATCTCTGACACGTTTGAAAGCCTCCTACTTGATTCGCGCTGTGAAACCAGGGAAACCTGTTGCGGAGAAAGCCGTGAACGTATTGCGGCATTGGTGGGACGCGTACCCTGGGGTCGAGTCTGCGCCGCCACATCAGTTAACGCCCGATGATGTGGCGGGTTTGATAAGAGCTTCTGGGACAGATTATGCTGTCATTGATGTACGGGGGAATGACCACATGGTATGTATTTTTTTCCCCCTATTCGCAGCGTTGTCCGAAACTCGTGAATTGTGTTGGCAGGGAGGCCATGTCCGTGGAAGCTACCAGCGCGCTGCGCAAACGTTTTATGACGATTTACCCAGATTCTTTGACCAGTTCCGGGACACGGAGAAGGTGATATTCTATTGTGGAAGTTCGCGCGGCCGGGGGCCGAGATGTGCAGGCTGGTGAGACGCGTTCCTTACGCCTGCTGGGGATGGCGGTGGCGTGTTACTGATTGAGCCCTGCAGGTACCAGGACTACCTTGACGGCACTGGATTTGAACACAAGTCGAAGGCTTACGTCTTGCAAGGGGGAGCAAAGGAGTGGCTGTTGAGATTCAAAGGCCAAGATGAGCTTGTAGATTATGATGAAATGACTGTATCGATGTTCTAAGAATGAGTACGAGACCAAACATCTACAATTACGGAGAACTGACCACTTGTCATCTCACACTATGGTATTGCAAAAGCTGAAACAAAAGCTAGGGAAAGCGGTAGACCCTCTTTTCGGTTCTCATCTCACATCCAGCAGGCCCTCAGCTACGGAGCTCTCAGCTGTGGACCTCGCCCTGCCGGAGATGTCCGTAGAGCAGGAGGTGTATCAGTACCGCAAGCAGCGGGGGGTGAACCTGGGTACGCCAGCGCTGGGTTTTTTTTTTCCGATCCCGTCGGCTCTAATAGATTCACTGGGGGTTGACAGGTTCGTGGTTCGTTCAGGAGAGGTGGATCTGCGAGAGTACGTTCCGGTATGCACAGTTGCCAGGGCAGAGCGACCTGGATATAGCGAGAGGGCGGAACGCCAAGGAGGTGCTTGAGGAACATTGGGATCGATGGGTCCAGGAGGACGATTGGCGCTGGTTGCGCGAGCACGGGTTCAACTCTGTCCGTATCCCGGTGCGTACTGGTGATGTAGGATCATGGAGTTATCATGATCTAATATCAGATAAGATTGGGTATTATCATTTATGCGGCGTAGATCCCTCCGTGATTGTGGATACGGATTTCCAGTCGTATGGCCAAGTGTATGCTGGAGCGTGGTCCAGGATAACGCAGGCTATAGAGACTGCTCATCGTCACGGAATTGGTGTATTGATTGGTACATATGTTGCCTTACATCGTGGCTGTTCGTACTGATATCCGTAGATCTCCATGCGGCACCTGGAAAACAAAACCCAGACGCCCACGCCGGGACATCAGAACCGGCCAAGTTCTTTGCAGAACGCCGGCACAGGACGCATTGTACCCGGATTCTATGCAGCCTGGTAGCCAATTTATCCAAGTTTGCTATTTCGCACAGCCCACCCTTGCCCAACATTGTAGGGGTCGAACTTCTGAACGAGCCTAGACCATCTTCGGATGATGAATTAATGAAATGGTATACAACAACTATCAAAGAATTACGTCATATCGATGGGAGTATTCCGATCTATGTCGGAGACTGCTGGCGCCTCGACCAGTACGCAAATTACATCAACTCTTTATTCGCTTCCCACAGAGTGACCGGGCTTCTTGCGCTGGATCATCACCTGTATCGGTGTTTCACTGATTCCGATACTCACGCGAGCGCGAGCGAGCACGCGCTTGCACTCAGGGAACGTACGCCAGGTGGGTTCTCCAACGCGGCAGAAAAGCTGGGCCGAGCGTATGGCGGGTTAGTGGTCGGGGAGTGGTCTGCCGCGCTCAACCCCAGATCGCTCAGGGGCGAAGAAAACGAGGTGAAGAATTACGTGTTGGCGCAGCTCGACCTGTATGAAAAGACGTGTGCTGGGTGGTGGTTCTGGACGTACAAGAAGGAGAAACGGCCGGATAGAGGGTGGTGTTTGCTAGACGCCGTCAATGCCGGGGTTTTTCCGCGAAAGATAGGGATGACTGCGACGAAATGGGTGAGCGGAGATGAGGCGCGGAGAGAGAACGTAAGAGAGAAAACGGGCAAACAAGCGTACGGTACGTGTATATACAGATTATGATGGAAGTGATTTCATATCGATATGTCATCAGATAATCATTGTGGGCATTGGTCGCAGTATCCTGGGCAATATGAACATGAACGGTTTGCTGTGGGATATTTGGAAGGGTGGAATGATGCTTATCAGTTTTTGGGAAGTGGTGTGGGTTCTGGCAGTGTAAGTGAGGTGGGGTTTGTTGCAGCTCGGGCGAATCGGCGAGGAGTCAGTGAGTCGAGAAGCTATTGGGAGTACGAACACGGGTTTTTGCAGGGGGTGGGAGCCGCTCGGAGAGATTTTGAGGAGCAGTATTGTTAAGAACGGGTTCGTGGAACGATATTGCCTAACGCGGGGCGGTCACAGGCTCTGATTCGCCCTTATTGTCTCACAGCCATCGTCATGCACGCTCTGACCTGGACGTAACTCGCCATCTGCATCGATCTATATCGCTTGCTTCCCTGACGCGTGGGCCTTTACGCGCTCGCACGAGGCCCGTCAGTTTCCTGCGTGCATCAGCCGCTTTTCCTTAACATCGTCTACTTCCGGTCGGTTAGCCTTGCCTTTCCTGTTCCCCATGCCTCGCGTCCGGAGTCACGATCCCGTGGCTGAGCCAGACGATGACGGTGAGTCCCTCCGCAGCGTGTCTGATCACCTGCGATCCTTGAACAGCCCCAGCTGACGCGTCCCAACCTCTCATGCTCGGCTTAGATGTTCTTGCTCACGACATTCCGACGCTCCTTGACTCATTGCCTGCCGTATCCACCTACACTTTCTCACCCGAGATGACTCCCGCCTCTTTTAATCCGCTCGCTACACCGGCTCCTTCTCCTTCCATCCCACCTACTTTGTCTCCTTCCTCTCCCGGCTCAGACACTCAGGTCTTTTCGGTATCTGCGCTCCCCTCTCTTGCCCGTGAGCTCTCCATCCCATCCTCGCCCATGTACCCAGGTAGCACACACTTGCGTTCTCACGGCAAGAAACGCGACGCGTCATACATCCCTCGGCCGCCGAATGCTTTTATTCTTTTCCGTTCTTCATTTATTCGAAGTCAACGGGTTCCTGGCAATGTAGAAGGGAACCACAGCACGTTGTCTAAAATCATCGGTGGGTCTCTCATGCTCTCGACGCCCGATGGCTGACTTTCTGTGTCTTAGGCAAGTGTTGGAAGGCACTTCCGCGAGAGGAAAGAGAGAGGTGGGAGAGAGAGGCGGTTGCTGCACAGGCTGAACATCGTAGAAAGTACCCCGACTGGAGGTTTCGCCCGGGAGCTAACACCGTTCCCACCAAGTTCAGAATAAAAGATGGTACGACCACCAGCCGTAGACGCATATCGCACAGACGGAATAAGGAAGCGGATGGGGAAAGAAACAATGCCGAAGCCGAGCAGTCAGGCAGAACGAGAGAGAAAGGAAAAGGAAAGGCCAGGACAAAAGAGAGATCACCAGCGGAGGAAGAAGAACGGTTGGAAAAGATCACAGAATTGCTGGTGGATGGCAAGGAGGGACGTGAGTTGGAGATTGCCATTGAGGAGTGGGAAGATGGCAGGAGACGTATGGTAGGTGCTCCTGCACGTCCAGATCAAGGCACAGTGGTGGCTTCAGGAGAAGCAAGTCATAGTCGGTCGCGCACTGAAGACCCGATGATCTGCTTTCAGCTGGACGATACACCTGCAGAAGACAGCTCTAGGGGCTCCGATAGTCCCTCCGTAACCGATTCGGGAGGGATGCCGCTCTCGGACTGGTTCAAGCGTTCGCAGTCTGAGCCTGCGTCCGCTCCTGCCATTCCACAAGAACCCGCTACCGGCCCTGTGCTCCCGTCTGCACGATCACCGGTTGCTGCGGTGGGCCTCACGGCTGGCACGCACGATCGACCTAGCTCGGACGAGTCGGAGTGCGGATGGTGGTCTTCCCACATCACAAGCAGTGAATTCACTACGGATACGACAGGGTTGGGCTACGAAGGCATCCAAATCACACCATTCGATGCAGAGCATGTCTCAGTTCGTCCTTTCCACTCTGTCATACTGCACGCGAGAGTAACTGACTTGCCTGCAGCGATTCCAGCTAGACTCGCCCAGTGACGGGAGCGCAGCTCTCAACTGGACCAAAACGTCCCGTGGATATCTTGCTGCGGTACAAGACCCGTTTCTCAATGACAAGCGAAGTTCAGACGTCGAGCCGACACCATCGGTGTCTGATGACCTAAGCCCGCTCTCAGGCGATGCTCTGCCATCAGCGCCCATACTTTATCCTTGCGAACCGCAGCCCCCTTCCTCGTTTTCGAGTCTGGCAGATTGGGCGGGCGGTGTTTCGGCCGCCGGCGTGTCTACACATGCACATGCATCTGAGGACAAAACTGATGTCTATCACCTTTCCGAATCGCCATACGGCTTGCGTTATTACGGCGACTGGTAGGGGGGTACGTATAGATGAAACTGCGCTACGCTTGTCGTAACGTACGCTGGACTTGTCACATTCCGGCATATAATCCCACACACCCAACTCAAAAATTACGCATTCACTCACACCCACGTCCGCCCACCCCACGTCATCGCTTCATCATTGACGCACACTAGATTACTCAATGAAACAGTGCTAATTTCATCGTCTCCTTTTTTTCACAATACGCCATCCTCTTTTTTTTTTTTAGAGCCGAGAAGTATATCATATATATAACACAAACAAATGGTACTTTCCAGACCAACCATTAGTTGTAGCATTACGTTGATCTCACATGTGTATATTACAATCGTTGTTGTTTTCTCGTTTTTTTTTTGGTGCGGTATTTTAGTTGTGTACGTCGGTGGTAAATTTCTTGTATAACACCACGTTAATTATGTTTAGCCATTGTATGGGGTTTTTTCTTCTTTTCGTGTGGTTATAGAATTGCATGTTCTAGTTGAAACGTTGAATGTTGAATGTTGAAGCGGCTGCGGTGGGCGCTCGGCTGCGGCCGTCGCAGTCCCAGACAACGTGACTGCGCAGCGCAGCACACACATGCCATGTGCTCAATGTGACTCCGGCGAGCTCAGGCGTGTAACTAACTCTGAGTTACACACACGAGACACGCGATGCCTTTCGGGAGACCACGGGTTGGCACGCAGGTCACCGGGATTGGGATCGTCCGCGTTTACTATGACATCGGAGCCTCAGGTATTCCGGCTTGCCCAAGGCACATTCAATCTGGACAGGAACATACCCGCCGGGGTGTACTATATCAGGCTGTTTCTGTTGGTGCACTGCTGCCCAGTCGATCGAGTCGCAGCAGGTGTTCAACGTTCAATGCTGTCACGCCCGGCTCGAGTGCCTGAAAATCTGCTGCGCCTCGCAAGTGCAAAAGTCCTGTGCTATACTTGCGATTGGGTCATAAGGTGATGTGTGTGGTGTGGAGTGTTCAAACTCAATTGAGGCTTATTCGGTTGGACCTACTACATTAGCCCCTGGAACTGGAAAAGGAAGGATGGTTCGTGCCATCCACTCCACCACAGAGCTGGAGGTTTTGTGTTCCCTCTGACACCGTACGCCCCCACGTAGCTTTCTGGGACCTCTTCATTGATCCGTGTCCGTTCACAGAGCTCCGCTACGCCTTGCTCGGAGGAGCCCATCGACAGTGGTACCGATTTGATCCACGCTCGATAAGCACGGAGGTCATGCAACAACGTGATCACGGCACGCAACATGCCGTGCGACTGAAAATGGATGCCCAAGTCGTTTCGTTGGTAAGCCAAGGTTGTTCAACGTTCAACATCTGGGGAGTAGGGGTCAACTTGTTCCGGTGGAAAAGGGAGGACAGTTCAGAATGTCAATCACCTGCGTCGCGGCAGCCCACCGTGTCGACACGCCTTCTCTGCTCAATGAGTAGCTGCTTCTACGCTTTGGGTCCCCTTCGTTGGTCGTGTCTTTCCACAGAGATCCGCTACGCCTCTCTCTGAGGGACTATATCGGTCATTGTATGACATACATTCATTCCCGCGCGTTCGATAAGCGCGAGTGTCCATCCTCGGTGTGCGACATGACGATGGCGTGCAACTCCAAGCGGTCGCTCAACGCATCAGACTCGAGCCAAGGTCCGGCGATAGTCATTCAGCATCTGAGTAGCAGAGGTCGATTTTTTTCCCGGTGGGCGACCTCAAACTGAGATGTATAGCTAAAATGGCTGGGTGACGCTCTTTTGACTGTCCTCCATGTGGCGATCTGGGGCGGGTACGCGTGCACTTGTACTGCAGAGAATGTACACCCCCAACCGTCGCTCTCCCACTGCAACAAGTCAAAAAGGCAGCGTTGGAGGCCATGCGAGGTAGGATCTTGGACGACGATGACAATGCTCCCGCTTCTCCTCCTTATGAGCTTGACGTTTGTCCACACAGTCACTTCTCAGCAGATATGGGATATAGTAGGTGCCATGTTTCTGCGGTGTAGGAGATAGATTGACGTCGTGAAGTGGCAAACAACATGGGACGGTTCGATGCAGTTTATGCGCGTACCCTTGACATCTCCCTTTGATTTTGGCACGCCTGGACCGGCAGCCAGCGCCAACATTATCGTCGATGATACCACTCTGTACCAACAGATTGACGGATTTGGAGCGTCTTTGAGTATGTCATTTCCCCAACAAAAGTATAGTATAAGCTTAATGTCTTTTAGCTGATTCTTCTGCCCTCGTTCTGGATAATCTCAAGGCAAGCCATTCAACGAATAGTGAGTTGCTCACTTACATCTTACACCAGAACACGAATTGGGACAATTATTGGAAGTTGTTGAGCTACATGTTCAATCCGACCTACGACGCCAACTCCGCAGGTTTAAATTACATCCGCGTACCACTCGGCGCATCTGATTTCTCTGCAAGTTGTCCGTGACTCATCATATCAACAACGTGCCAGCTGCTGAAGAATGGATTAGTGTACAGCTTTGATGACGTCAACGGTGACACGACGTTTCGTCAATTCAATATCAGCAACGCACCTTCATATCTATTCAGTGTTCTTAAAGACATAATATCCATCAATAACCGTGTAAAAGTCCACGTACTACCTTGGTCACCAGTACGTCCACATTTGGTAATCAGAGCGAAGAGTTGACCACCCCGCCTCAGCCCGGTTGGATGAAGGACACCGGTACGATGAACGGAGGCAATCTGTTGCCGCAGTACTACGACATCTGTGAGTCATGCGCACATGTCGGATTGTATTTGATGGCGACGATCATGCAGATCCGACTTACCTCCTGAAGGCTGTTCAAGGGTTCCAAAACCAAGGCATACCTATTTATGCCGTTGGCATTCAGGTAAACTCATGCTTAACGCCATTATCGATTCATTTACACTTGCACATGCATTTGTAGAATGAGCCCCAGAACAGCAATCCGACCTACCCTACGTGTACGATCAGCTCTCTTGTCGAGGCACAGCTTGGAAATACGCTGAGGACCCTTTTGGACGACAATGGACTAGGGAGCGTCAAGATTGTTGCTTATGAGGTACGACACCTATTTTTCCTTGTCGATCACTACTAAAGCGCGACCAAAGCACAATTGGGATAATGCATCAATTTATCCCGTACAGGTGGTATGTGCCACTAGCCTGGAACGTGGTTGTGCGTTCGATAACTTTGTGACCAGATGCAGAATGCTCCACATGCCTTTTCTGGTGCTGCTTTTCATTGCTATGCCGCATCCGTTTCGAATCAGCAGACTTTTCACAGTGCATACCCTAACAAAGTCCGCGACATGTTCAATATGTAGCTATGGCTGACTCTTGGTTCAGGAGCTGTATTTTACTGAATGCACTGGCACTTATGGATCCGACTGGTGGGGCGACATCAAGGTAAGTCAGTGTTCCAGGCTCCGAACACGAGATCGAGTTTACGATTGCGTAGTGGTACATGAATAATATGTGAGGATATGGCCAAGCGAGAGGTGACTTGTACTTACCGTGTGCCACAGTTTTATCGGGAGCTTGCATTATTGGGCGCGGGCGGTAATTATTCAGATTTGGCGGTTTTCGGGTCCTAAGTGACATGTTATTGTCTCTCAGGCTCTCATGTGGAATTTCGCACTTGACGGGTCTGGCAACCCTTTACTTCCTGGGGCAACCAGCTGCGGAGGTGGATGTCGACCGGTGGTGACAGTGACCAGCGACGGTAGCTATTCTCTCAACCAAGAATGTACGTGTTACAGTTGCGCCCAACCGTGTTCGGGTGAATAACGTCAGCACAGTTTGGTCCATGGCACAGGCATCGAAGGCAATTGTTCCCAGGGATTCCGGCGGTCCCTTCGGTCAACGCATCGGTGTCACGGTGAACGGTTCCTTGAACTGGGCTCTGGTCGTCGGCGCCTATGTCGTTAACAGGGTCAACTCTGGCGATTGGAAGCAGTATTCTCTTGTTGTGCTGAACTGTGAGCTACCAGATGATTTCAAACCATGCACTTTTAATCGGCAATCTCAGGGGCTGATAACGCCAATGGCGTGTGGAACCCACAACCAGTGACGGCGACTATTGAATTTCGCGGCCAGCAAGTCACTTACACGTTCCCAGTTGGAGTGACAACGCTCTGGTGGTTTGCGTCCTGAAGGAGTAATATCAGTACAATTGTAGCGAAGTAAATTGTATCAATATGTTAATGAAGCTTGCGTTATGACGGAGCCGTGCATTGTATGTGTATCGGGTGCTTGCTAATGCGTTCTCTACGACAGATGTGTCAAACTCTCAACAAGGCCATTATCACATGTTTATACGCAGTATGGGAATACTAATCTGAAATTCCTTGATATCTAACAGCGTGTCGTGGCCAATTTACGAGTTGTGACAAGAAAGCACTGTAACATGTCACGGTGTAATTTCCCGATCATGCTTCTGTTTGTCCACCGCGGTTGGGCGACGGGCCTCCGACGGGCTACTGCTGGCTGAAGCGGTGAGTCGGATGATTCGATTCTAATCATCTCAATAATGCTTGAAAACCTGCTCCGCTGCCGATCTGTAGGTCACTGTCAGTAAAAAAGCCTCAGAAAGTCATCTTCTCCGGTCTAGTCATGGGTGCTGTGATGAGTAGAGTGCTCGAAGACGATTGCTTATTTGCATAGACGTATGGACCGGAACTGAAAAAGGAAAGACGGTTCTCGTGTCCCTAAATGTTCATTAATATCGCTTCGGTTCACCACCCTGAGGGTTTTGTGCTCTCTCCTACATCTTGTCGTCTCCTCTGCACAACGTAGCTTTCCGCGTCTTCTTCGTTGGTCCGTGTCTATTAACGTGGCTCCACTACGCCTCGGAGGGAGAGCATCAGTAACGGTATGTGATTCATTCCTACATGTTCGATAAACCACGAGGGTGATCGTGGCGTGGAACGCGATTCTCAAGTCGATCATCAGCTTCTAGCTCTGTTGCTTACTATTTGAGTAGTAGAGATTGATCAATTTTGGAATAACCTCGTGTTCGCAATATGGACAACTTTAAACTTGGACGTATAATCAAAAGAGCTTGCTCTGCTGATGGCCTTCTAACTACCCTCCACGCGGTGATTTGTAGACTCGTACATCTGTCGTTCAGAGAATGCACGTCCGGATCAACGCTCTCTCTCTTGGGCAGGTCAAAAAAGCGGCGCTGGGGTACATGTGAGCTAGGAATTTGGACAACGAGGATGATACCACCCCTTCTCGTCATTATGAGCTTGACATTTATCCCGACAGCCTTTTCGCAGGAAATAAGGGATATAGCAGGTATTCCGTTTTAGTGGCATCGGGATAGGCTGACGCCTCTCGTCAAGTGGCAAACGACGTGGGACCGTTCGATGGAGTTTACACGCGTGCCCTTGTCGTCTCCCATCAAGTTCTGCATGCCTGGGCCGGCAGCAAGTGCTGATATTGTCGTTCATGATAGCTTTCGGTATCAACAGATTGATGGAATCGGGGCGGCTTTGAGTATGCCATTGTCATTGTCCCACAACAAAAGTGTCATCGTCCTCTAGCGGATTCTTCTGCTCTCATTTTGAATAATCTTAAGGTAAGACATTCACCATTAGTGGGTAGCATAACTTACATCTGCACAAGAATGCGAATCGAACCAATTATTGGAATTTGATGAACTACATGTTCAATACGACCTATGATGCCAACTCTGCTGGCTTGACTTATATTCGTGTACCACTCGGCGCATCCGATTTCTCCGCAAAGTGTCTGTACTGGTCATCTCAATAATTTATCCGTTGCTGAAGCATGAATCAGTGTACAGTTTTGATGACGTTGACGATGATGTGACGTTTAGCCAATTCAACATCAAGAATGCGCCCTCCTACCTGTTCAGCATTCTCAGGGACATTTTGTTCATTAACAATCGTGTTAAAGTCCATATTATACCTTGGTCACCGGTATGTCCACTCTGGTGATGAGAGTGCAGGTTTGACCGCATCATTTTAGCCCGGCTGGATGAAAGACAGTGGTACCATGAATGGAGGCAATCTGATACCGCAGTACTACGGCATCTGTGGGTCATGTGCACATGTCTGGCTGTATTTGATAGTGGTGATCATGCAGATCCAAGTTACCTCCTCAAGGCAGTCCAGGGGTTTCAAAGTCAAGGCATACCTATTTATGCCATTGGCATTCAGGTAAGCTCATGCTCTGCTTGATTACAATCAACTTACACTTATGTAGAACGAGCCCCAGAACAACAACCCCACCTATCCTACGTGTACGATCACTGCCATTGCCGAGGCGGGGCTCGGGAATACGTTGAAGGTTCTTTTGGATGGCAATGGGTTGGGAAATGTCAAGATTGTCGCTTATGATGTATGAGGTAGCACTCCGCTCGTCGTTATTACCGCTGACTCGTGACAAAGCATAACTGGATTAACGCATCAACGTATCCTGTAGAGGTGGTACGTGTTACTGGCTTGGATCGAAATTGTGCGTTTAATAATAACTCTATGGCCAGATGCAGTATGCGACTTTTGCCTTTTCGGGTGCTGCCTTTCATTGTTACAGCGGATCCGTTTCGGAGCAGCAGAATTTCCATAATGCCTACCCTAACAAAGTTGGCAGTATGTTCAATGCGTAGCGATGGCTGACTCTGATAACAGGAGCTATACTTTACTGAATGTACTGGTACTATTGGATCCGACTGGTGGAGCGATGTCAAGGTAAGGGCTTCAGCTCATCTCCCGACACTCAAGTCAACGATTGTATAGTGGCACATGAACAACATGTAAGGACGTGGAAAACGAGTTATAGTTTGCGTTAACAATGGCACTGCAGCTTCATCGGGAGCCTGCAGTATTGGGCGAGATCGGTAACTTTTCAGATTTTGCAGCGCTGATTACTAGCTGATGTGTCGGCGTCTTTCAGGCTGTCATGTGGAATTTAGCACTTGATGAGCATGGCAACCCAAAACTTCCAGGAACGAACAGCTGCGGAGATGGATGTCGACCGGTGGTGACAGTAAACAGAAATGGTAGTTATTCTTTCAACCAAGAATGTATGCATCGCAGCGAACTCGGCCATATTCAAACGACTAACACCAACACAGTTTGGTCCATGGCACAGGCATCAAAGGCAGTCATCCCCAGGGACCCTGGTGGTCCTTTTGGTCAACGCATCGGTGTTACGGTGAACGGTTCTTTGAACTGGACTCTTGTCGTCGGTGCCTATGTTGTCGACAGGGTCAACTCTAAGGATTGGAAACAATATTCTCTTGTCGTGCTGAACCGTGAGCTGCCAGTTGATTCGAAAGTCTCGGACTACTCATCTGGAATCAGAGAACAACAATACGGTCCCACACCCGGTGAATGCGACCATTGAGTTTCGTGGCCAGCAAGTTATGCATTTCCTGTCGGGGTAACTACACTCTGGTGGTTTGCGCCTTGAAGTGGGGTTTAGTTGCAATATATAGTAGATAAAGCTTGGGTTATGCTGGACCAAAATAAGATGTCGAATTATGCAACAAGGCAGTCTTTTTAGGCTTCTTTCATTATGCGCTGGAATGATGACATCCTGTAGCATTTTAAAAAAACTACTCACTTCGAATAAGTAGAATTATCAACAATTTAGCTTTTTACACATATAATGATGACATCATGCAGCATTATCTTCGTCGCTGTATCGAAACCATTAAATTACAAATACCTTAGCGATACTACATGTCTAAATCCTCCATATTACCGCAATCACTGGCTTTACGCTGGTATATATGTCATACGGTGATTCCTTTCTCTTCCTCCCTCCGCGCCCGTTCTTCCTCCTCTAGCTCTTTTGCGATTTTTAGATCCTGGATTTTGCAGCTCGCGTCAACAAACAAGACATGAGTATCAAAAAGAAATGTACGTACAATGCCAGGTGCGAACCGACTCTTTTGTCTGATCCTGGCGCCATACTTGTAAAACAAGAATGGACTTGGGGCAAACAAGAGTGCTATTAGGCCGATGAGAGTTGCTGCCCAGTTTATGTGCAGCTGATCAAATCATTCATTAGGCAGACTCCTTCAGATAAGCAGTCATAAACGTACATTCTCAAACATCTGAACAGTGAACAAAGGAAAAGCCGCTCCAGCTGCAGAGCGGATGATGGTATTTGCCGCAAACGCGGAAGCGCTGTAGATCAAGTATGTGTCCACCAAGTAAGTCTGTCACCTTATGGTCAGCAGTGTACATTAGTGATACAGGGGCACTCACCAAGAATGACATAAAAATCAGACTGATTCCGGTACCCAACAAGACGGTGCTCAATGCCGGCACATACCACGGAATGCTCTTGTACTCTCCTGTCCATCCCAACCAAAAAGTAGCAATGACCAGTGCTACCGCACCGACCATACCACTTGGCAATCGCTCTTCTGGTGGTGGGAAGCCCTTCCACTTCCTGACCAGTTGTGCGTAGTTCCTTGACATATACACATTTATCAGTGCGCCGATCGTCGTTCCAATGCCGACTCCTATGAAGATTAAGCCGTCCTGCCCTATGGTGAATCCGCGTCGAACAATAAAAATGATGGGGAATGCTTCAAATAGTCCGTATAGGAGGCCGTATACAATAGATATGTAGATAGTGATGAGAACCAGAATGGGCTCCAGGAGAAGCATATGAAATGGTCGCCAGACGGTGCGTAGGACGATTCCGTAAAACGACCAATCTTGCCTTTCGTGTTCGGCATAAAGGTTGGCGTTGCCTACAGGATCGGCTTTCCGTAGCCGTTTCGCCTACGGTCGTTAGTAAAACTCAATCGAAAGCATAGATTGGCACATACCTTTCGGAGGAGCAGCACAGGCGCATATGTTTCAGGAAGCCAAACAATCACGACGAATGTACACGCTCCAGCGAATATCATCATCACCCAAAACACCCACCGCCAAGATACACCATTGTCTATGATGCTAAGTAAATCAGTCCGATTGAGTTACTTCAATTTCGTCTTGGATTACTCACAATCCACTGATAAGGGGTCCCAGTGTAGGTCCTAAGAATACACCTGCCGCAAACAAGCTCGCCGCAAGCCCACGGTCCTCAGCGGGAAACATGTCTGAGATAACGCCACCACTGTTGGACAGCGGCGCGACGGCAAAAAAGCCTGCAAAGAAGCGGGTGACGAGTAATGTTTGGATGTTTGGTGCAAGTGCTTGTCCTAGGTGGAAAACCGTGTATGCGAACATTGTGACGACGAAGATTGGACGCCGGCCAACGAGTTCACTGCCAGGACCCCATAAGAATGGCTACAGATAGGGCATGAGAGGAATCAGGGAGCTGGATACAGAGAGAACGTACGCCGAAGATGTAGCCAAGTAGAAACGTTGTTGTAACGAGGTACGATACTTCTTTTGAGACATGGAAATGTTCGGAAAGTGCGAAAACTGTTGCGGTAGGCGCAGATGAGGCAAACGTGCTTTTGAAACTATATTTCAGAACGATCTGATGCCAATCGGATGGAAACATACGTGTTAACCGTCATAATAATGACTACGACCATCATCAACCACCTGTAACTTTTGGACCAGTTATGAGGATTCTCTGGGTCATCTGGGCCATCCCAAGTGACCAAATTTGGATCTTTAGCTGCACTCTTGGCACTCTTGGACGGCGGTAGAGAAGGGGAGGACAAAGTGGATGTTCTAGAGAGTGGCTCGTGCGGTTCGTCCCCACCATATTGCTCAATGTCGTGTTCTATTCTCTGCGCCTCTTCAAAAACTGGTGAGGCCGTTATTCGCTCGGGGCGATCGGATTCGGCATTACCGGTGGCAGGACGAGAGGGAATGAAGGTAACGGAGGAGCGCGGAGAAATTGAAGCCATAACTTTCGACAATGTCTTCGCTGCAGCCTATATCGAAGGCAGGTTGCGTCAGAAAGCAGGTGTCTTGAAGCATTTTATATGCCAAGGCACATCAAAGCCTTGGTCAAGGCATGAAAAAGTCGGAGTCGTCACTGAACTATGCCTCGGTCATCGGCTTATGCATGAGACGAATTTGTGCAGACCGTAACGTTTTCACCTGCCATCTGTCATCTTTTCGCTTCAACTTGCACGTGACCTCGGTGACCGCCCATGGCCGAACCACGGTCCACGGAGCTTGACACGTTCAGGCTGACTATGTCGGTTGTTGTATATATCAGAAAATCACCCGCCTGGGAAGAGACGGGTGCCTGAGCGGTGCAGTCGGCCGCAAGGTGTTCAAACGGGTGGTTCCTGAACTTCTCAGTCCTCTAGGTTAAGACACATTTCAGCAAACTTGAAGAGAAGTTTCAATAGTCATCGATAGTCAAGGTCAAGGTCGCAGCTTATGCTGCCATCAACACTTCAGTTTATAATAGTCACAACTTGAAGTTCTGGCACATTGTACGCCGCTTCATCTCGAAAATGATGGTACCTTGATTACGTTGAGGATGTCACTATCGTCATGTGTATGTCGTCAGGGCTGGATTGTGGCCGAGCCGTGAATCTGTCCTGTCAGCCGACCTTGTCAGTTTTGCCGAGCCGCGGAAGGCGGTTCCGTCGAACGACGGGACAAAAATGGCTCGGAATGCACCCGTGAATATCGATCATGAGGAAGAAAATGCTTTAGCTAAAAGCAAGTCGCCATTCGTCCAAATGAACTCGTCATTGTCACAGACGAACACACTACTTCCCCTTCGATGGCTTCGGCGTCCAAGTAGGCCGTTGATCGATATCAGGTGACATTTGGATGCTTGGCCATTTCAAGGGCAAGTATCAGGTGTTTTTTTAGGGCAACATAGCCCCGCAGATCTCCATTATGCCCACTGTGTTTCCGAGCAGCAAAAGCTGCCTTCCTTTCCATCCTCAAACCATTCGTGGCAATCGTGTTTCAACAGCCCTCCACTCTTCAAGTTGACGAGCCATTGCCAACGGCGAACAAGAGCGAGGCAAAGTAGTCACAGGCCCGAACGTAGCTAGTTCGAGTGTAGTCGTCATCAACAAGAGCTCGGAATCTTACATTACACTTCAGCCGGCTGTCATTCATTCCCCTTCTCTGCACATTTTTCCTCTTCAACCTCCTTTGCGATTTGGAGATCCTTCATTTTGGAAGCCCGCATGAGCGATAAGGATGGTATACTGTACCTTACAAGGTGCAAATCGGCTCTTTTCTCGAACCTTGGATCCACACTTGTGGAGCAAGAATGAGCACGGAGCGAGGGCGAGAGCTACACAGCCAAGGAGAGTCCCTGCAAAATTAATATGAAGCTGATCAAAGTATACAATCGGCGAACCATTGATGAATATACATTTGTAAACATATGAACAGTGAACAATTGGGAATGCAGCTGCAGCTGCAGACCGGATGGGCGGCGAATGCGGAGGCGCTATATATCAAGTACGTGTCCATCAAGCAAGTCTGTCACTTAATGTCAGCATCACAATGATATCGATCAGAAGATAAACGTACTTACCAAAAATGACATGAAAGTTAGACTGATACCAGCACTGGCACATACCACGGAATAGCACTGTACTCTCCGGTCTACCCCAGCCAAAAAGGAGGCCATATACGATGGATATGTAGATAGCGACGAGAATGAGGATTGAGCATAATGAACGGTCAGAATATAGTGCGTTTGGCAATTCCAAGAAACGACCGATCTTGGTTCTCGGATTCAGCGTAGAGCTTAGCATTGCTTATGGTATCGGCTTTCCGTAGCCGTCTCGCCTACAATCATTAGAAAAGATCAATGAAGCGTGAACTAGACATGCCTCTCGGAGTAGCAGAACAGGCGCATATGTTTCGGGAAATAGCACAATTGCAATGGCTGTACACCCCCCAGCGAAAAACATCGTCACCCAAAATACCCACCGCCATGATACATTGCTGTTTATGATGCTAAGTAAGACGCCTCGTTGTTGCACTGAATTGTCCTGTAACGCACGATCCGCTGACTAGAGGTCCTAGTGCAGGTCCCATGAACATACCCATTGCAAATAGGGCCGATGCAACCCCTCGGTACTCTGCGGGAAATACATCTGAGATAAAACCATCACTGATGGCTAGCGGCGCGACGGTGAAGAAACCTGCAAAGAAAGCCGTGATGAGAAGCGTCTGTATGTTTGTTGCAAGTGTATGAAACCATTGTAAAGGCGATGATCGGAAACCGGCGAACAAAAGTCAGAACAACGGCTATAGACCCATATGGGGTGAGAGAGATCATAGGGATGAGCAGAAAAGGCGTAGCCAAGAAGGAACATCGTCGTGACGAGGTGAGATATCAAATTGTTGAGTCTGCGCCGTTATTGTCGTAGAAGGTGCCGATGAGGCGAATGTCCTCGTTGACCTAGATTAGTCTAACGATCGCAAGGAAGAGGACATACGTGTTAATCGTCGTGATAATGACTAGGAACATCAACATCCACTTATATGTGTTGGACCAGTTTTGAGGATTGCTGAGGTCATTTGGGCAGTCCCATGTGACCAGGTTTGAACTAGCTGGAGTAGGTGGGTCTTGCGTTTCATCCCGTTCGTGTTCCTCAATGTCCTGTGCTAAAGCTTGTGAGGTCTGCAACCGCTGGAAATAGGAACGAGCATTGCCGCAATGGTGGGAGGCTGGCGAGATGGATGTCATACGCTAAAACCAAATCCTATGACGTCATTCATAAAGTCAACTTCAACTTTTTTTTTCTTGCTGTGAGTTCCGGAGATGCCGTAGCGATTCTCCGAAAACATGGTCAAATACGCACAGCTCCCATCATCGCCATCAATGCCCATGAGAATGTAGGCTTAATGGAATTCCCTGGGTTTTCTTGGCGCCTGCGTGGAATGTGTTTCACATAGGCCTTCTCCCGGGCCCGCGCTGTGCACAAGCTTCTCATTCGCACCTGTTTGGCATGTAAGTACACGCGTATTCTTCACACTCACAACATGCACAGAGAACGTTACTTCTCTCATTCATCCGGATTGATTTGTCCTGGGCAGATGATGGGGGGAAATTCTCGCAGAAAAGGAGTTTATCTAGGTCCTAGGAACAACGTCCAAGCTCGGATATTTGTTTGTCTAGCTACCTAAAAGGGCATGGGCGTCCCGCATTCCAGAGCCAATTAATATGGCAATTGTACCTATCATCCGCCGAATGTGGAATGCTGGGTATATCAAGCGCCTTTCGCTCATGTACTGGGCATCACGGCGTATAGCTTCTTCCGCTCCCCATTTCTTGCGACATTATTCCCTAAAATGGGTACAGACGAATCTGTATGTATGGAAATGATGGTCGCCGCTTTCTGGTAGGAATCACTCAAAAGCTACCTCGGGTGAGACGAAAGAAGGACGGTACCTTCAATGCGCGATTTCTTCCTTCTCACGTGCTTGACGCTGGCTCAAGTAGTGACGTCGCAGGAAATCAGTAATATTGTGAGCATCCTCGTCATTAACTCGCCGCTTATACTGATACTTAGCAGTGGCAAACGACCTGGGACCGCTCTTCGCAATTCACACGGCTACCCATAACTACACCAATAAAATTCGGCGCACGCCGTTTTACACATGGCCCAGCAGCAATCAGCGAAATTATTGTAAACGATACTGCAACGTACCAACAGATGGACGGAATTGGGGCGACTTTAAGTGAGAAAATTGTTCACATGCGCTGGTTGACATTGCTCAGTATTTTGCAACTTAAGCCGATTCATCCGCTCTTGTCCTCAATAACCTTAAGGTGAGCAATATATGAATGAAAATGAACGATCGCCAACCCTTCACGCAGGATGCTAATTGGAACAATTATTGGAAACTGATGAATGAGATGTTCAATACCAAGCCCACTGGCAATTCAGCAGGTTTCAACTACATCCGTGTACCCATAGGCGCGACAGATTTCTCGGCGAAGTGTATGTGTATTTATCATATCAGCAAAGCAGTTTCTCGATAATGAATGGACTAGTGTATAGCCTAGACGATATCAACGGCGATGCATCGTTCAACCACTTCAACATCAATAATGCACCTAGCTATCTCTTCAGCGTCCTTTCAGACATATTGTCCATCAACGGCGGTGTAAAGATTCACATTATACCGTGGTCTCCTGTTCGTCCACTTCAATCAATCACAGTATTCTTTTGACATGCCATTCAAGCCAGGCTGGATGAAAAACAGTGGTACCATGAACGGCGGAAAGCTATTGCCGCAGTATTATCGCTCTTGTATGTCATGTATACCTTCTAATTGGGCGTGTTCAAACCGACCGCAAAGATCCGACGTACCTTCTGAAGGCTGTTCAGGGCTTCGAGAGCAAGGGCATCCCTATCTACGCAATCAGCTTACAGGTGAGCATTTTACGCAGTAACAATTTCGTTCTTACTCGCATCTCCAGAACGAGCCCCAAAACAATAATCCGACTTATCCCACGTGTGTGATCGACCCTGACGTTGAAGCGCAACTTGGTATTACGTTACGGTCCCTTTTAAACGCTAACGGACTTGGGAACGTCAAGATAATCGCCTATGAAGTATGAAACGGCCGTTATACCCGTCTTGTTACTAAATTGTAGCTTAGCACAATTGGGACGATGCGACAGCTTACCCTGTGGAAGTGGTATGTGGTACCAATTATGGCAAATCGATGAATATCAACAACCTCCTTTCAGCTAAAACATGCGCCTGATGCCTTTTCAGGCGTGGCATTTCATTGCTATGGAGGGGATGTTTCCGGTCAGTACAGCTTTCATAAATTATTTCCTAATAAGGTTGTTCATATGATCGTTCGCTAAATGAGTTCTGCTGACTTGATGTACTTAGGCGCTGTACATGACTGAATGTACTGGAGCGTATGGGACGGACTGGTGGAGTGACATCAAGGTAAGCGTTTACGACCTATCTTCCAGGTTGGAGAACTTGACGAGTCATAGTGGACCATGAATAATCTGTAAGAAAATAGCTATCAAAGGTTGGTTCATTGATATTAAGAGAGCGCAGGTTTATTGGCAGCGTACAGAACTGGGCGCGGGTGGTGCGTCCGTTTAGATTCAAATCTATCGTGCTTGATTTGATATGCTTCTCAGGCTCTTATGTGGAACCTAGCACTAGACGGGTCTGGTAATCCGATGCTTCCAGGGGCAGGTAGCTGTAATTATCCAAACAATCAGCATTGTCGGCCGGTGGTATCGGTAAGCAAGGACGGAAGTTATTCATTCACTCAAGATTGTGCGTTGAGTCAGGTATCTAGCCCTGTTCAGAAATTTAATATTACCCCTAGTTTATGCGATGGCACACACATCGAAGGCGATCATCCCCAAGAGTTCCGGTGGCCCTTTCGGTCAACGCATTGGCATTAGTATCACAAGTTCTTCCCTAATCGCCAGTGCCTATGTCGTTCGGGGCAGCAAAGCTACCGACCCGAAACAATATACTCTCGTCGTGCTTAATCGTGAGTTGCGGGACATCCACAAGCCATAGCACCTCTAAATTAAATTAAAACGATAGAGGGTGACAAATCGCAGCAGGGGACTGTCGCGATCGGATTTCGTGGTCAGCAAGCGACTTACACGTTCCCCGTTGGTATTACTACCCTCTGGTGGTCAGCACCCTAAAACAGATGCGTTGACGTGGAAGTAATTTTGCAAACGTAACACGACGCAATTCAATAAATAATAAGAAATTCGTGTTTTTTTGATGCTATTTTTTTTTCCAAGTTGTATTTCTATGATCGAATTCATATCATAACATTGATCAGCACTGAATACAATTGTCAACTCGACACACCATGAGGAGTTCCTGGGAACGATCAACTAGCGGCCCTGGATGACTAACGTGTCTGCCAACTGCTCTCGTTCAACATTGTAGGCGCATTCTCTTCCACATGCATTGCTTTCAATTTGGTTCTGGCGCATCAAAGGGGACGAGTATGGCTTTGAACGTGGCGGCACTGTAAGAAACAATAGTCGGTAACTTGAAAATCTATGGCAACTGCCTCGCCCTTCGCTTAGAGTCTGTTGACCTGAGCGGACGTATCAAAGACGTACTTGTGTCGGCTTGGTCCAGAGATATGGGTCCTCTGCCGTCAGGGAGCCACTCAGGTGCACACGAACAGAATAAATCAGGGAAGAGAAGGTTAATGCCCGCCCACGGTCCACGTTGCACTTGACATATAAAATGTGCGTACTCCGACGGTGGTTGCTTTTGTTATTTTATGTCAGGTTGATCATCCTGGCCTAGTTGACTCAACTAATTCCACCCATCTCTGGCGAATGAAATGGCGTCCTACTTTCGTAGTCTCTTTAGCTCCTCGGGTAACCGGAACAAGTCGCAGAGCAAGGCGCACAATCGGTCCACGTCCGCCAGTGCGATTCCCGCCCAGACTCTAAGCCATGTCTACGCCGAACAGGGAACCGTTCCTTCCATTGCCATTCCTGCTGGCAACGCGCGTGAGCGGACGAACAGCAACGTTGCAGCCCAGGCCATCACTCCCTCGCCATTGCGATATACCAGCACTGGCGATCCGGGCTCGTTGTGGGGGAAGAAGAACAGACCCAATTCAAGTCAGCAGCAGCAGCAGCAGCAGCAGCAGCCCAACGTCTTTGGATCCTACTCGCGACACCACCGTGGATCGAGTGACACACACGCTCATTATAGCCAACCTTCGCTATACCAACATCAACCCTCTCCCACTCGACCTGTGAACCGAAGTGCGAGCCATAAAGGGCCCGAACGGCGTGAGTGTAGATTTTGGTTTTGTTGCTTGAACTGATCGTGTGTGTATCCAGCACCGTTGTACCCCCTGTACACGCCGAACACTTCGTTCAGCAGCGTACACTCGACTAGCTCGTCCACCAGCAAAACACAATCGGCATCATGCGTGCGGCCCGTCATGCCTCCGCGGTCCAGCAGTGCGACTAGCGTGGCCATCTCCGAGACCAGGGAGCCCAAGTCGGCGCTGAAACGGGACTCGACGTGGGGTGGCAATACCAAAAACGCTCGTACGTAGTAGTTAAAAAAAATACCTCCTTCCCAGGTTTGGGATTGTAGAGTTGCAACCGAGTTCTGACAAGAAACATCTTTGAAACAGGTGCCCATGTCTCCTTTATGAATCCAAACAAGCCACCCACCCTTACCATGCACCCGTTGCTGGCCTACAGCCGGCTCCATCGCCCCCCGATCTGTTTTGACGTGACGTACGCACCCTCGTCCTGCACCGTTCTCGACCGGAGCACCTTGAGTCCTGTCCCGCCACACACTCTGACGCAGCCCGCGACAGAGCCGCCAACGTACACGCGGCTAGTGCTCCGGTGCGACAAGCTGCCGTGGCCCGTGCTGGTGACCTCCCCATCCGAGAACGCGCCGTCGTCGAACGGGAGCGCCAACAGTAATGGTGGGACCAAATTCTACGTTGGCGGCAGCTCGTCCTCCGTCAACTCGCACACGAGGAAAAACTCGGGCATGGCGATCACCAACCTGGATATTCTGTTCGCGCTGCACAATACGCTCTCGCATCGCGTGACGCCGACAGAGTGGGAGGGGCTGGGTCAGGGCAGCCGTGCTCAACGCAAGGCGACGCGCGCGTATGAGAAGCGGTGTCAGAAGATGGGCGGGGGGTGGCAAGGGGGCGTCCGTCGCCTCGATTTTCTTGGACCTAAAGTGATCCTTGTTGGGATCGAGCTCGACAAAACGTCGACTGAGAGGGGCGCCACTGGCAAACTTGTCGTTGGCAAACCGTGAAAGGCATACTCACTGGAACTCTGTACACTATTCAACGACACATATGCACTTGCACTTGGGATTAGGTAGGACACATTGTAGCATCACTCATATGTTTTTTTTCATACGGACGGACTTGGAAATTACAAGATAAGATTAAATCTAGTGAGATACAGTTTGGTGATAGTTATTATTGAGAGGAGATACGAGAGCAGGGGGGTGCGAGACAAGGATAATACAAAAGTCCGAATACAGCACTGAAAGCAAATTGAGAGCGGGGGACGAGAGAGAAAGAGAGAGTTGAGGAGTTGAACAAGAGAAGTGTTATACGAACATGACGTCCCATACACTGTCCCTAGCAAGGGGCGCATAGGTCAAGGCATAGAAAGTGGTCTGCTCACCCAGACAATCCACAAACGATAGCCGTTCGTTGATGCCTTGGAGGTGGTGCGAGCGCGCGTATAGGATCCTTTGCTGGTAAGCCCTATCGGTAGCTTCGCGGACGATTGGAGGAAGGCTGCCGTAAGCGTCTCTTGACAAAGGCTGGTGTAGGTACTTGGAGATAGTGTAGAAAACGTCTGCCACGAGGACACCGTGTGGGTTGGTCACGTCGAACACGAGGTTGACGCCAGTAGAAATGCGGAGCCGAAGAGTCTGCACTGGCGGAGACGTCGCGGGCTCGTTCAAGGCGGACGGGTTGATGTTGGGCGCAAGACAACAGTACGACGGATGAAAGGGGAAAGCGATGTTCAATTTGAGGTAGCGCGTACACGTGGTGCTGAGAAGAACGTGAAGAGTGGGGACTGTAGTGTTGTTATCAACGAATGAGTCATCACTGATATCCATATCAATATGGTTGGATACGAACCGTGACTGTTGACGCCATGTGGGAGAGGGACGGCGGCGAGGTAGGGCGCGTTGAGGTTGTACGACGAGAGAGAGGACGGCGTGCCCTGGTTTCGATCGAACAAGGAAGAAGGAGTTGGCGATGTGTAAGACGACATTGAGCTGGAGGGAAAGTAGGCAGAGGAGGGGAGGGCGGGAATGAGTCAAGTAGGCATGGGCGGGTCGGGCTTTATAGCGCGCCCCTTTGTGCGCACGAACCTCGTCTGTGCGCCGTTTTACTCGGGGAAGAAAATAGGACGAATAGAAGCATCGTTCCTAGGACAGTGCTTAGCCTGGAAGTTCCATTCGAGTCATGTCCAACGTCGGCTGCTAACCGTATTGGGTTATGTATGAAGATACGCGATTCCCATAACGGGAAGGGCGCATCAAGCGCAACACTCACGCGCCCACTACCGATGGGATAACATCAAACTTTCATAATCCGCCCTTGTCCTCTTACGACAGGCCGCCATCCCGCCATCCCGCCGCACCCCCTACCCATGTAAAAAAATTTTTTTTTCATCCCGTGTGCCTCACTCGACCAATGCTGTCCCTCCAAGGGCGTCAACCGTGGCCTCTTCGCCTCATTATTTTCCCGGGTATTACGACGCGAGGATTGGAATGACTCTGAAACCACGATTCACATCCTCTCCTCCTTACCGTGGCAGAACTTAAACCAAGGCGCCAGCGCTGAAAAAGCTCTCACGGCTGGGTTCCTGACCATACTGTTTTAGCCTCTGTCGTTGTCGTGGCTTACCTCGTCTTTGCGATATCAATCAGGTTGGACAAATTCGATTCGAGTTTGGGCGTGTTTCAATTCTTTCCTAAACCACTATGAAGTGGTAGCATACTTGGGCAGTACTGATCATTATTTATTGATGCGCGTAAGCATTTATCCAGATAGCAATCACTTTCGTCGAAGGAGCCAAGCGCACTCGATCGCTACAGCTGGGACACCCCCGAGAGATGACCGTATTTATCTCCCGGTAACGACGCGCTTAATCTCTGGCAATCCGCCCGTGAATGAAGACCTACTTTCTCTCTCGTTTCGGCAGTTCTGTCACCAAGATGACTCGCACTGTTGGGCGTCGCAGAGTCGGTTCGGTCCGATGCGCACCGTTTCCGGAGACTAGGGCAGTTTCCGAGTCAGTGTGCAAACTGTGAAACAATCTAAATTCTTTCTACAAGACGCGATGACAGTTGCCACGTATTGCGTCGCACTATCTGAACGAAAGTCAATGCGCGAGAATAGCTTCATGTTAGCATCACCGCTGGCCTTGATGAATCGATGTCGAGATGGCCCAAGTGTCCACTGCCAGTGGGCAGGGAACGCCCATCGGCGAACCGCAACAGAGAACGGCCCTGGTAGTCCCGAGACATCCAGACGGAACGCCGATGTCCGGATTAGTAATGCACGCTTTTCCCAGCAAGGAGATGTCCGGATTAGTAATGCACGCTTTTCCCAGCAAGGAGTTGTCCTCTACAGCATACACATCCTTTCCGTCCCGGTACTATGTCAGAAAATGCATCAAGCACATTTTCTCCTGACCAACCCCCCCTCGCAAGTGACGACGACTTGAACCAAAGCAGCAGCACTGGACAACCTCCTACCACTCTTAATTCACTCCTGGGAGGGACATCTCGCCCAAAGTACCATATTAGTCTCTATCACCTATCCAACTGCGTTCCTGGCCTCGCCTTTGCAATATCAAAATACAATCTAAGCTCGCGTGGGGAATCACTCAAGTTGAACAAATTTGATTTCGGCTTGGGCGTGTTTCAATTCTTGTATGTGCCACTAATAAATCATTTTTACTATGTCAATTGTGTAGACTCTATCTCATCGGCCGCTACGAATCTTGTCCACCTTCAATACTCCGATGGTTTCTAAACACTGACTGGGGGGTTATCCTGAACCCGGTCATGAAGGCCACCTCTCACATCAATTCCCATTATAGTGAGATCGGTGTTGACTACCTGTCATTTGTTTACTCCTTGACCGATTTCCACAGAAAAGATCCAAGATCCTTTTGGGTTTTGGTTTTTCCTGCTCACGGTCATTGGTTCTGTGCACTGTGTCCTCACCGCTGCATGGGCATTCTCTCACAGTGACCCTCTCACCCGGAGTTTCGTACTTGCGGCTGCCTTTTTATCTTTACGTATGTTGGCCTGACTTGCAAACCCCGATTACATTACTCAAATTGGAATATGGTCAGGCACGACCAACTACATTACAGGGCCGCCATCATCCCTCTGTGAACGCAGAGACGGGGGATCGAGAAACCGCAATGCGATGGCTTCTCTACATGTAGTCAATATGGTGCTGACAGCAGTGCTTGTGGCTAGTATTCTACTAGCGTGCTGGATGTTGGTAATTACACGGTTTGTGGAGTGTATTATTGTCCCGCCAGTCGCATTCGTGCTTGCCTATTTGCTTCACCGGCTCTCAATCAAGAGACTCAACTGCGTCAAGTGCTTTTGTTCATATCAGGTCCGAGGAATTGGTACGCATCACTCGGTGATCAACCTGTTATTGTTCTGATGACCATTGGCTTGAAGCTCTGCTAGTGAATTATATAGGTCTCGTTGTCTCATCTTCTGCGTTGATTATTATCTTCACATCACTGAATGGATTCCGGAGGAGACTAGGTGTGACGTATTTCGCGATACGTCTTGCCATGGACTGTTTTCATGTAGTTGTAGTATTGCGTCACTCTCGATCTGGTTGTAGTGGTGTATAATCTGTCACTTTGATTACAGTATTTAAAACTATAACATCAACAGCCTCTCCACCACATCCAACCACTCTCATAGCATCCACTGGCGCCTCCTCGATCCCGGACCACTCCCCAGGCGGAATCGGCAACTGGCGTCAGCACTCCATTTGCGCAAACACTGATCGACGTCCACTGCCGAAAAAACGGCCACGCTCTGGGGGAGATCGTTCATCCCGAGCCTGTACGCAAACATCACGCACGTCCACAGATGCGCTACTTGCGCCAGCGCGGCGCGGTACCTGTCCTCCTCGCGCACAAGGCACCGCAGCTCGTCGTGCACCGACAAGAGGTACCGCACCCCGATCGCGCACCGCACAGTCAGGTACTCCATCGCCACCACGAGCATGTTCAAATAGTCCACGCCTGAGGACTACACGACCCAGTTGATGCGCGAGGGCACATAGCCGATACCTACATGGCTGAGCCGCAGTGTTCTACGACATGGGCATCGCAGCGTCGGAAATGGGTTCAGTCCGATGCGCACCGTTTTCCTAGACTAGGACAGTTTCCGAGTCAGTGTGCAAACTTAAAGAATAGACATACACGGCCACAGGAGAGGACCCAACTACGTGTTAGCAAGGCGAGTGAAAAGATCTAAATTCTTTCTACAAGGCACGGCGACAACTGCCACGTCGCGCTTTCCGAATGAAAGTTGTTGCGTTGAATAACTGGTATGAATCCATTCGATCACCTCGGAAACGAGTTCGCCTGATGCCGTTGTTTTGATAGATGTGTGGATAAGCTTCCAGATAGCAGAGCCTCCACGAAGAATCGGGAAACTCCATTGACAGAGCCGGCTGATAAGATTGAGGGATCGAGGCTGGTAGTCAGTTCGCCAAATAATGATAAACACATACCCGATCTACGCTCTACCCAGCAAGGCGCCTAGCTTTGGCTTTTCAATAATGCAAGCCAGACCAAAGCCACCAGAAAGCAGGGCCTGGGCTGGACCGCTCACGACTTCAATAGGGCTTTGAACTTTAAATCATGCCAAGGCTCCGCCAATGACTGAACTTGTTCTATGGCATGCCATGCGCTTTCAGGTACATGACCGCCCTAACACGACAATGGGAAAGATCACATCAATTATGCTTCATCTCGTGCGTTTTCTCCGCATGTGGTGAGGTTCTTATGAGAAAGTAGAACAAGTGGAGGATTCGCGCATCAAAGTAAAATTATTGACGCCCGAAAATAATTATCAACCCAGGTACATATACCACTATAGTTCCCCGCAGCATCCGAATTCTCATCGACACTGTCTCACAATGTCCACAAAAAGTAATTGGGAAGACCTCGCGAAATTGGGCAAGAGCAAGCGTGAAGTCTTCCTCACTCTCAATTCCAAGCGCGGCAGCACCATGTCGGGCGAGTCCCATTTGCATCTTAACGATTGGATGGCTGATCAGTATGGGTCAGTAACCATCGCCATTATGATCCCCTGCTAATCGTTCGAGTCCAGATGGTACTGCTACAACTATATCAAAGGCCAGGCAGTCAAAACCGGCAGCCGCCCTATCAACGCCCGACAAACGGTTGTTCGCCACGTTTGGGATAACACCCAAAACAGCCAGCCTCAGAAAGAGAAGTGGACAGAGACCACAACAAGGACGTACACTGCGACTTTGACTACCACCGTTTCTGCGACAATCCAATTGGAGTCATCCATTACCGTCCCGGGCGTTGGCGGCGGCAGTGTCTCCCTTACTGTTGGAACCGAATCCAAAAAAGAAGACAAGTATGAGGAAAAACACGAAGTCAAGCGCGAGTTCGAGATCAGGTATGCCCCCCCCCCCTCGCACGTCGCGTTTCTTGTCCGCTGACGACGGTTTGGATAGAGTTGGACCTTACGAGAAACTAGAGCTGAAGCGTACACAGACCGATTTGGGAGCAATCGATACTTATCGCGTGGTAGGTATCGCAATTGGCTGAGTAAGCAGGAGCTGAAAGTAGCACAGCCGTACGGTGCCAAAGGAAAAATTGGAAGTATGCATATATATATATCCAAGTTGATTTTGCAGTGACTAACCATTGTCCGGTGCTACAGCTCAAGGCGAGAAGTGAGTATCGTCTCTTACAAACCTGTCGAAAGGGGAAAAAAACCTTACGAGCTACTTATGACAGGTACGACGATCATTATTATTGGGTATCAATAACTTTTGCCGTGTTTGTCGAGGTTTTGAGTATTTTACAAACAGGGCTACTCATTCAGCGACACCTTTGGTGATCCCACATCCTACATCGAGCTTAGCGGGACCTCGAAAGAGACCGATTACACCTTCACTTTGGTGCGCACTGGAGGAAAAAGAGCCAGGAAATAAAGCATAAAGTACCTACTAGGTTGTCACCATGACTATCATCCATAAGTCTTGTTATTCCAGTGCTCCCACTGCCACTCATAATTCACGCTTTGGTAGCACGTACATGTGCCAGTGATGAGAAGAATGTGAAGAGTGGGGACTGCAGTGTTATTATCAACGAATGAGTCATCACTGATATCCATATCAATATGAACCGTGACTGTTGACGCCATGTGGGAGAGAGACAGCGGATAGGTAGGGCGCGTTGAGGTTGTATGGTGGGAGGGAGGACGGCGTGCCCTGGTTTCGATCGAACAAGGAAGAAGGAGTTGGCGATGTGTAAAATGACATTGAGCTGGAGGGAAGAGAACGGATCGGTGGGAATGAATCAAGTAGGCATGGGCGGGTCGGGCTTTATAGCGCGCCCCTTTGTGCGCACGAACCTCGTCTGTGCGCCGTATTACTCGGGGAAGAAAATAGGACGAATAGAAGCATTGTTCCTAGGACGGCAGACAGCGGGTAGCCTGGAAGTTCAGTTCGAGTCATGTTGGTTATCATATTTTTTTTCTTAACGTCACGGTTGTGCTCATGTGCCCACTTCTGAAGAGATCTAACTTTCATAATGGGCTCGAGCTGGCTGAAGAATTCAAAGCCGAGACATCCTAGCGAGAACTTCAGCGGTGATAAAAACAGCCTAGAGAAACCGAGGACTAGCCAGTTCAGTCAATTTTCGTTGAGATAAATTGAACAAGTTAATAACTTTTGGACGTTACGTCAACCTCCCAACACAGCCACGCACGCACAGCCAAAAATCCAAGCTTTCCCAAAAGGAAATGTACTCGACAGCATATAGATGCGGCACCGCACCAAGCACATTTTCTCCCCTTCCTAGGTAAGTGACGACAATTTAACCAAGACACCAGCACTACAAGTTCCCGCCATGACCAACACTGAACAAGCTCCCACCATGGCCAACGCAGAACAAGTTCCCGCCATGACCAGCATGACCGAACAAGTTCATACCATGACCAACGCAGAACAAGTTCCCGCCATGACGAACTATGTTTCCGATGCTCGTGATTCACTCCGGGAGGGGGCATCTCGCCCAAAGTACCGAATTGGTCTCTATCACCTTTGCAACTGCATTCCTGGACTCGCCCTTGCGATATCAAAATACATTCTAAACTCGCGTGGAGAACCGTTCAACTTGAATAAATTTGATTTCAGCTTGGGCGTGTTTCAATTCATGTATGTATTTCTAATAAACCGTTTTGACTATGTCGGTATATCACTTCTGTAGACTCTATCTCATCGGCCGCTATGAATCTTGTCCGCCTTCAAAACTCCGATGGTTTCTAAACACTGACTGGGGGTTTATCCTGAACTTGATCAGGAAGGCTGCCTCTCACATCAATTCCCGTTATAGTGAGATCGGTATTGACTACCTGATTTGTTTGTTCCATGACTGCTTTCCACAGAAGGGATCCAAGATCCGTTTGGGTTTTGGATTTTCCTGCTCATGGTCATTGGTTCTGTGCACTGCGTCCTCGGCTTCGCATGGACAATGCCATTCTCTTACGACCCTCTCATCCGGAAAAAGATACTTGAGGCTACCTTTACGTCTTTAAGTATGTTGGCTTGACTTGCAAACCCTGAATACATTACTCAAATTGGAATATGGACAGTCGGGATTAACTGCATTACAGGACTGCCATTGTGGCTTTGTGAACGCAAAAACAAGAGATCGAGGAACTACACAGATCCAATGACTTCTCTACATGTAGTCATTGTGGTGCTGACAGCCGTGCTTGTGGCTATTGTTATACTATCATGGTGGATCGTAGCATTTGCACTTATCATGGAGTGTGCTCTTGTCCCGATGTTCACTCTCGTGCTTGCCTGTTTGCTTCGCCTACTCTCAACTAAGAGACTCGACAACGTCAAGTGCTTCTGTTCATATCAGATCCGAGGAATTGGTACGCATCATTTGGACATCAGCCCTGTTATTGCTCTGATGACCATCGGCTTGAAGCTGAGTGGGTGAATGCTATAGGTTTCATTGTCTCGTTCTCTGCGATAGCAACTATGCATGGAGTCTCGGAGGGACTATGTACGACGATTTTTGTATATGCTACCGCGGCTTGTTTTCAAGCACTTAGACTATGCTGGTGTTTGTACCACTCGCGATCTGGTTGTCTTGGTCTTTAGATTAATCTGTCCCAGACTTCTATCATGTTCAATAGTAGAGTATTTAATAAATAATAGCCTCTCCACCGCATCCGACCAATCGTACCCCACCCGCTTAGATTGTTTTTACGTTCTGGCAAGCCCAACAAAGATAAAAAAATACTATAACATTAACAACTTCTCCACCGCATCCGACCAATCATACCCCTCTCCATCCCCCACCGGCGCCAACCGCGACCTCTTTCTCGCTTTCTCTTTCTCTTTCTTTCTCGCCCCGGCCCCAATCCCACCCTCAAACTTGACCCCATGCACTCTCTGTGCGAGCCCCTTGACCTCCCCAAAATCCTGAGCCGCCTGCGCCCTCAAGAACGCCGCCGACGCAGCACGGTGCACCATACACTCCCCCTCCTCATACCCTTCCAACGAACCTACCCACCCCTCCACACCAGCACCAGCACCAGCACCATCATCCACCCCAACCCCCACCTCACCCACCTCACCCAACCCCTGCTCCCCCGTCCGCTCAAGCACCTCTTCAATCCCAAGTCTCTCCCCAGGCGGAATCGGCACCGGCTGGCTAGGCGTCACGCACTCCATATCCACCTCCTTGCGCAAACACCGATCGACATCCACCGCCGAAAAAAAGGCCACGCTCTGGGGCAAATCGTCCATCCCAAGCCTATGCGCAAACATCGCGCGCGTCCACAGATTCGCCACCTGCAGCGCCAGCGCGGCGCGGTACCTGTCCTCCTCGCGCACAAGGTACCGCAGCTCGTCGTGCACCGACAGGAGGTACCGTCCCCGGATCGCGTACCGCGTCATCAGGTACTCCATCGCCACCACGAGCATGTGCAGATAGTCCACCCCTGAGGATTGCACGACCCAGTTGATGCGCGAGGGCATGTAGTCCGCGCCAAAGGCGGTCGGGAGGTACTCCCTGCTCAGCGCATACGTGACGCCACACCCGAGCGCAGGTGTCCGCGGCCGGTCCGAATTCGCAATCTCCTCGAGCTTGTTGAACACGTAACTCTCCGACCCTCCAAACCAAAACTTGCGATCAAACATATCCGTCCGGTGCGTGTTCCGACCCTTGGTCGACGCGTATAGACTCTCCGCTAGCTTTTGCGCCTCCAGCACCGTCATCTTGCCACCGCCGCTCGCTTGCATCAGCAAAAGCACAGCGTGCCGCATCCCCGCCCCGTATATCCTCGAATAATTAAACACCTTGGCCTCATCCCTTGACAGCCCCAAAATCGTCGCCGTCTTGGAATGTAGATCCGTTCCAGCCGCCTTGGTCCCCTCGAGCGTCATCCACCCCAACGCCGTCGCCCCATGCATCCCAAACTGCGCATCCCCCATACAGCTCGAGATCCACAGCTCCTCAGAGTCCACATCCGCACCCACCATCGCGTACCCAGGCGGCGCACGCACCATCGCCTTGAGCTCAGACCCGACGCGATTCCGCTTCGCATTAGACGCCGTCAACCACGTCTTTTCAATCGCGCGCCGCGTGACCGTGCCCATGGTGATCACCTGAGGGAGGATCATCCCCCACTTGGCATTATCCCCGCCGCCCCCCTCGGGATCGATCATGCCTTCAAAACCGAGCTTCTCCCCCTCCTGGCCCTGACCCTGGCCCTGGCCCTCCCAGACGACCATCTGGTTCATGATCCGGTCGCGCGAGCTCATCCAATAACTACACACCGCGTTAAGCTCCAGCGCCTCTTTCGCCTCTCCACCTGGGCTGGTGAGGGTCCCATCCGCAGCGGGCTTGACAAAGCTCCGGGAGAGGGGCGACCCGACGTTGGCCTTTTCCCCGTCCTTGTGGGGGAGCTTGTGGAACGAAAAACCGTGGTGCAGGCAGAGATCGGCAAGCTCCGAGTCGGCGGGATGCGTAAAGACGAGCGGGGAGGAGGAGGAGGAAGAGGAGGGAGTGGAGGAGACGCGGTACGTCCACCCGTGTTCGCGCGAGTGGTAGAGCGGGCACCCCCGCCACGCGAGCCTCAGCAAGAGCGGGGCGATCCGGTTGCGAGGCGTAATGTCGATCGTACCGGGCGCGACGCCCTTTTTCGGTTTGGTCAAGTCCCAGTACCATTTCGGCCAGTACACGGGGGTCGGCTTGACCTTGTTCTTGTTCTTGTTCTTCTTATTCACCTTGCTGCGCCAATCAAGCTGTGCGTACCACGGGTCCTCAGTCACGACTCGCGGATCTTTTTTGGCCTCGTCTGCGACGCGCCTCGCAAGGCGTCTCACCGCCTCCTCAGCGTTTTGCCCACGAGTGGCAAGGCAAAGAGCCAGCTCGGTTTCTTCGGCCGTCATTTCGCCCGAGGCCAACAACACCTTGGCGTGACGTGGACCCAGGACCTGGACCGTCTTTTGCCCGCGTGAGGTTCGCAGTTGTCCGATTTCGCCCTTGTGGTCGCGGTAGTGCCAGCCGTGTGTAGACGAGTAGGTAAGTGGGTGGCTGTTGTAGCGTAGCTTGAGAAGAAGAGGCAGTGTGCGGGAGAGAGAACTGGTAGAGAGGGGAGAGGCAAGGAGAGTGGTGAGCCATGCGGGATCGCGTTCAGGTTCAGGTTCAGGTTCAGGTTCGACCTAAGGTCATGAGTAAGGATTAAGAGGGAAGACAAGGACGTACGATGCCTCGCGATTTGGAAGCCTTTTTGGGGGTCCAGTCCAATTGTGATAACCAAGGGTCTCCATCCTTTTTCTCAGTATATGATTCCCCCTCCCCCGCCGCCATCGCTTCCTCTGCCAATGCAACCAACCTCCTCCTGACAACCTCCTCCATGCCCCGATACACGCTCTCGGCCTTTTCAATATACCTCTCCCAGGCCGCATTGACCGGCAAAAAACTAGACCCCATGGTAAGGACGCCTGCAAAGGAGACTGGATGTGGACAGCGAGTGAGAAAGGAGGGAAGGACGGTGGCAAAGACTTGGTGTGTAGTACGGACGTCTGTGGCGCAGTAGGAGAGGAGATCGGGGAGAGTGAGGGAGTCGGAGTCGGTTGGTGTGGCCAGATCGCTCCTGGTCAAGTTGACGAGCTTGTTGCGTATTCCTGTCTTGTCGTGCAAATCGATCCCGCAATGCAGCCTGGCAACGTCGACGAGTGAATTGGCCGAAGTGAGGGATTCCCAACGCTTGACATCCTCGTCCCCCTCTTCTTCTTCATTTGTCCCCCAATCCATCTCTGGGGCCAACGAGTGTTCCATATCCGTCCTCACCTTCCTCAGATACTCCAACCTCTCCCCATCCGCATTCCCTTCCTCCTCCCTGACCTTCCCAATGAGCTCTCTCAGCGCCTCGACCGCCTCGTCCCTCTGGACCCTCTCCGTCTCTTTCTTCTTCTTCCACTTGTTCCATGCAGGGCGCTGGTGTGACGATATTCCGTTCACAGCGACGTGCAGGGCCATCGTGTCCAACCAGCGGGTGCGGGTTCCCGAAAGCGCATACTCGTCCTTGACGCGGGCGCGGTCAAACGAGACATTGTGGCCTACGACCAAGCGGCGTTGGGGGCCGAAGGGAATGAGGTGGGCCGGGTCCTCGGACAGACCGAGCAGCCAGGGCGATATCCAGGCGTACCACGCGCTCTCGGACGCGGCAATGGCCAGAACGGGGTAGGGATGACCCTCCTTCGGCATGGTCTCGACATCGAACACGAGAGCGTCCTCGGCTGGAAAAGACACGGGCTCACTGAAACTGGCGCCTCCTGCTTTGTAGTGGTAGACGGTCCAACCTGGCTGTGTGAGATTCCACTCTGAGTGGTCTGGGACGGGGGGCAGAGGAGCGGAGGCGAGGGAAAGGGCGAGGAGACGGTACGGGTGGGATGCGAAGAGGCCGATGCGGTGGAAGTGATGTGAGAGGTCGGGACCTTGGAGGGGCGGGAGAGGAAAGGAAATAGTCGGGAGGGAGGAGGCACGTGAGGGGTCGAGGCCATGTGCGGCGAGGTGATCACGCGAGATTTGGATGAAGGCAGGAGGAGGAGGCGTGGGGAAGGACGCGGGGGTTTGCGGAGGGAAGATTTGGGCGTGAAGAGCTGGCGACAACAGCTGGACGCCCAATGCGTTGCGAGGCGCGTGACGGACCAGAGTCCAACGCATGATGGCGGTGATTCAACGACGTACGTACGTATTCACTCCGAAACCGCATACTAAACAATCCTAGGCATACTGCTTTAGTATACATTGAGGTAAGTCCTAGGCATACTGCATACTGCTTTAGTATACATTGACCCAAGTCCTCGCTTCAAAACAATAACCATTATCAACTCCTCCCAAATCATATCCCCTTTCAGCCAAATCATACCCCTCTCGCTATAACATAAATTTGACAACATGCTCCCCATCCTCACTCATTGCTGCCATGTCTGTCCAGAAATCTTACGCTCTCCAGATCCAACACATCCTTTCCACCCTTTTGGATCAGCTCCAAATCCCATACACCAGCCCTCCATACGACCATCCCTTACACGATGCCTGCATCCATGGTGCCTTATCTCGTGGCATCTCCCTCTCTGGGCCTGTCCACATAGGGCCCTACCTCCCCGTAGGCGTCTCCATCTCCTCAAACGGTTACTCCCACCTCCCAGACCCCAACACCCGCGTCTATATCGCTCTCTACACCGCCGCCCTCGTCGCCGTCGAAGACGTCTGCGGGAACAACATCGACCTCCTCCGTGCCTTTTGCCACCAATTCCTCACCTCCGCTCCTCACCACCACCCCATCATGGACACCTACGACCTCCTCCTGCGCGAACTGCCTACCCACTTTGATCCCGTCCCTGCAGACATGATGCTTCAGTCCAACATAGACTTTATCGTCGCCAACGTCCTCGAGTACGAGATGCAACATCGCCTCGTCTCTCCCTGCGCAACCGGCTTCCCCGTCTTTCTAAGAAACCTCTCCGGCGCAGCCAAGATCTACTCCTTGCTCGCCTACCCGCGCAACATCCCCGTCCGCTCCTACATCCAAGCCATCCCCGCCTCCATGACCTACGTCAATTTTATCAAGTACGTTCTCCACCCTCCCTCCGTCCTTCCTTCCCCCTTCCTTACTTACTTACTTACTTAATCCCCCAGCGACATCTTTTCCTTTTACAAAGAAGAACTCGCCCACGAATCCGTCAACTGCATCTCCAACCTCGCACGGTGCACCCACCGCCCCAAACTCGCCGTCCTCCAACACCTCGCAGACCAGTCCGTCCACGCCCACCACGAAATCCTCGCCGTCCTCGGAGACGACCCAGCAGACCCCCGCGTCCTCACCGCCTACCTCGCCTTTTGCAGAGGTTACGTCTACTTCCACACCTCCTCAAAGAGGTACCGCGTACCCGACTTGTGGCAATTGGCAACCGCAGAAAAAAATCACGACAAGTCCAGCCAGGTGTTACTGCCAGTGGCAGCAGCAGGCCTTAGTACTAGCCCGACTCGGACTAGTCTTGGGAAAGGAAGAACGTCGATAACACCGAGAATTAAAATTTTGGCCGCTATCATGGTCTTGCTCTTCCTCACTAGCCTCAGTCTCCTTTTCAAATTTGCACCCCCGCATTTCCCTCTGCCCTTGGATGTATGATATCACATATCACATGATGACGATTTTAGCAAATTGTATCATATATGATGTATTTCGTTCTTTGTATCCTAGCCGCGCGCATTAGCTGCCTTTTTTGTTTTTGTTTTTTTTGTTTTTGTTATGGGGTTATATTAGCTATGGTATGCGGGCGCTGGACTTTCCTTAATAGTAGTAGTAGTAGCAGTAGTAGTAGTAGTAGTATTGAACAACGCATTGTGAATGTATAAATAAAAAAAAGAGTAGATCATTAATCCTTAAAGGATACTCTGTCTGGGTACTAAACGACATCCTGCTCCCAGGCCTCGGCAACTAAACTGTACCTTTTTTCGTTGACGTGGCCGTGCGGCACAGATTTTTTTAAATAAATTAAAAAAAAGACTGGTCGGTCGTAGATCGTTCCTGCATATTGTCCTCCACAGTGGGACGCGTTTAAGGCGTGATAATGGAGACGCCAACGGGGAGGAGTCCGAGTATAGTAGGCCCCAGGCTGCCAGGAAGGAGATACCGCGTTCTTTGGATGCCAAGGCACACTCTGGCAGGCAACGTGCCCCGTCCGCCATACTACTAGCACTCTATGCTCGCAAAAACGGGGATCTGGAGCCGGTCCAACTTATAGTTGATATGATGAAGGATGTGAGCAACCGGTGCGGCTTACACAGTGAGAGGATAATTTAATTGGTGTTTGGGTTCGGCCCGGGGTGTTGTACTAGTACTAACTATCTGGGAAGAGAGACTCACACGATGTGAAGGCTTTTATATCGGTACTGTGCATTGCCAACTTGCTAATAAATAGATAGTCGGATGGCTTAGGGTTGCAATCTAGTAGCGCCTTTGAGCATACGGCGTTACGCGTAAGGTCCAAATCCTTTCCCACGCCCAATGAAACATGACGTCATATCGTACACAAGTAAGTCTCAGAGGATGAGCCACCCAGATTTGACTCCCCATCTGCCCAATAATCTATGGCTGAAAGTCTGGAACTTTACCTTACCATGATTGGACTCCCAGGTTATCCATTCTCTGTTCCCATCGAAACCTCCGAGACTGTTGACAGGCTGAAAAAAGTTATCTTGGAGGAGCTACACTTTGACCGTGTTTCTACCCATCAACTCACCCTCTACAAGGTCAGCCTGACAGTGAGGATCGAAACACTAACCATATTCTATCCTTTGTAGGTGTTTATAGATCAAAACACCACTAGTCAAGATACTCTTAGTCGACTTGATGCCTCCGATGGTGAATTATTGCTCGAGTCCAATCTTGTCTCATATTACTGGCCGAAGCAGCCTGCTCCTGGAAGGCTCAACATCCTGGCGAAGCTTGCGGATACCTTCTTAAATGAAGTATATCTCGCCCATCAACTAGTACTACCCCTATCTGGTGCAGAACCACCACCTCACTCTGGTGAGTTGCGCATATCAAGGTTTATTATTGGTCGCTATAATCCTTCATACACAAAGACAAGTGGAGCCCACGGACGGAGACTGTAAAAGACCTGTATGAGGTATTGTCAGAGGAGAAATTGGTCTATGTAAGTATTTCACGCCATGAGATTTCATCCACTTATCTTGCATGTTAGGTTCGAGGATCTCCGGCATCTGGTAAAACCACCCTTATGTTCTTACTAGATGCGCATATCCGGCGTATAGATCCATCAGCCTTTGTGTATAGGTTCTCCTCGTGGAAATCTTCCGAATCGGACGCGATTCTTGACGGGATAGATGATGTTTACTTTCACCATGGTGGCCGAGCTTTCTTACTGTTCGATGATGCCCAAGATACTTATGGTGATGATGAGCTTTGGTCTCAGTTCTTCAAGAACGTCGCGGACAGGCTCCTCGGTCAATATCATGTTATCACTTTTTGCAGTTATGGTAGCTCAGGTCATCGTCCTGTTGACACCAGACGTGGAACAGCAGTGACTCTTGGTGATGTGGCTCGTATCACTCTATGGCCCAGAATAACAGCCGATGGGAAAGAAGTGAACGGCCTATTTCTGGATCGACAGGAATTCAATGAAATTGTCGTACGCCATGGATTGCTCAACATCAACTCCGACGTTTCGCAACTAATCTTCGACTGGACCAAAGGGCATGTAGGCGCTGTTGTTGGGATCTTGGATCTCGTATCGAACAAAGTATGCCTCTCCCCCAATTTCCTGGCCATTTCTCGTCCCTAACTCTGTCTTGAGATGAAATCACGCATGCAAAAAGGGGAATTGCTTACGGTCGAAACCTTTCACGAGGAAATTTCATTCGATGATATTATAAGAGCTCTAAATCAAGGAGCCTTCAAACTTGGAATACCGGCAAGCAATGACTTGAATGCCGATGTCACTAGAATCTTTTAGGCGCTTGCTTAGGGATGGCAGGATTAAGGCTCAGCCTGGAAACGTTGATCCAGCCATTCACACTTGCCATTGCCGCGGATGGATCTACGAACGACAGGTCATAATAGAACCTCCGATACAATCCACGTTCTACTCGTTTGCGTCTCCTCTCCACGCTGCGATCATTTCCTGGATGCTTGCTCCAACGGATGATCTCCCTCGGTTTGCATCTCTCTATGATCTGTCAATCAAAGTCATTTCCAGGTTTGTGCCTTCTCGGTTGGCATCACGGGAGCCCCGTGTTGGTGCTGGTTTCTCTGAGCGGCCGCCTGAAGCTCTGTACCAAGATGAATTTTATCGTTGTCTGTTTGATGTTACTCGTGGAAATGTTGCCATCTCTCCTGAGTTTGCAACGGCCCAGAAAGCAAGAAAGGAAGGTCGCATCGACTTCTTCATTCCTAATGCTCAATGGGGAATCGAGCTCACTCGAGACGGGGACCGTTTGAATGAGCACGCTTCACGATTCAGAGCAAAGGGTGCACATGACGAGTGCAATATCCTTCTTGACTTTCGCACAACGAACGTTAGCGATCCACATCCGAGTATGGTGTTTCATTGTTGGTGGGGGTTATGTGTAAAGCTAACTTCTTTTGTCAGACATTCCTTTCTTGTATCACATCGTATTCCAGAAGGAGTACCAACAGGTGTGCGTGTACAACAATATGCTGGAAAAAGTTGCGGAAATGGATTTAGAAAATCGGGTGTAGTGTGTTGGTTAGGCAATAAGAATCACAGAGTATGGACGCACAAGTGTGATCTGTTAATGTCTGAGGCTCGAGTCGTTTGAAGTTACTAATATCTTGCAGAAGGACGAACGGCATCAAGACTGGTTGCGGAATCGATTGGACGACGACAGAGATATTTTCATAGATTCATCCCCTCATCGACACTGTTATAACTGTTATTGAAGGAAGCCGAACGGCGTGAAAGGCAAAAGTATTTTTTGAATTACTTATGCTCGAGGGCGTGTCGTCCCTCTAAACGCCGAGTTGGGCGCACCAGGGGAAGCTGGAGTTGGCGAACAGTACGTGCGCGGCGTGCCCTACTTTTTGCGAACGAAAAGGGCTCGCCACGCATTTTCATCCGAACACTTGTAATGCATCAATGAAGCACTTGAATGGGCAAGGGAAGCTGTCAAGAAGTTAGGTGAGAAAAGCTCTAACTAAATGCACCTAGCTATACATGACGTACCAAGTAATACCGGAGGAAAGCACGTTGCGGTCAACCTCAATATCCACCCCGTTCTCGTCCTTTGCTTTGGAGATGTTTGATGTCGAAAGTACTGAAACCATCATCATCCACAGCTATCAAGATAACATCACCACTGATTTGCATTGAGCGTGGGATAGCGTACCACGTCATTAGCCATAAATCTCCCAGGACAAATCCTACAAGGATGAACAGCCATGCATGCGCCGACGAAAGTTAGCCTACCTGCGTCCATATCCATAAGCAACTTCAACTGTGTTGTCTTTCAGAGTCCCATCCAGATTTAAGAACCGATCCGGATTAAACACCTCAGGATTCTCGAAATCGTTTCGTCTTGACAAATCGCCCTGGGGGAATATATATACAACCGAGATGACTGTACAGTATAAACTTACCACCCATTCGCCAAAACGAGCGCCCCTGTATTGAAACATAAACTAGAAGGCTTTGTGAACTATAGAATGGCTTACCTTTCGGGATATATAAGCCCTTGTATACATCATCCTTAACCGTCACATGCGGCAGAGCAAGTGGTACTGCAGTCCTCCACCGTAGGGTTTCCCTCAAAATGGCATCAATGTAAGGTAGCAACGGCCTATCGTCAAAGGTAGGTAATCGATCGGTCCCGACGACTCTATCAAGCTCGGCCTGAGCTCGCCTTTGTACCAAAGGGTGAAGTACCATGGCGAAGATGAAAAACAACTGCGTGACTTGGGTCTGCCCGTCGATCAATTTGGCGATGAGCATTTTTTGATTTTACTTTGCCTACCGTTTCTGTGCCAGCTTGAACCGACCTCAACGCTACCACTATATCTCAGAGAAATGAAGCTTACCCATATATATGCTGATAAGTACGTCCTTCAATTCATCTTCGTCTTCAAGTATCGTGCCATCATTCGCTAGGCGATCATGTAATAGCCTTGTCAGTACACATTCCTTTGATGTTCCTGCAAGCTATGATTTTATGAATCATCCCAACTCTAGCTGGCCGGCACAGGAGTCAGGGACACTCACCAGACTTTTTTTCACATCGTCAAATGGCTGGTCTGTGGGCATTGTTACTATTTTCTTTACGTCTGCTGCCCGCCGCTGTGTCACAGCACCAGGAAACCAAACAGGTACATGTCTGAGAATCGGGAATGAATTGATGAGAGTACCTCCCGGGTGACAAAGTTGAGTCGTAGCGGTCATGATTTGTTCCTGCAAATCGACGTAGTGGTTTTTCATCTCCCCCACGGCGATGTTAAGCCCAAACGTCATAGACATGGTGATTGCAACGCTTAACCTGCTTATGTAAACGATCAGACATAGTACTCTATGTCAGAAGCGTACCATTTGCAATGGTCTTCAAAATTGTCTGGCTCACGGATAAGTAGATCGGTGAATAAATGTACCTTATCTGTATAGAGCCTGTGATAGAGTGGTATGGTCTCTTTTTTGAGACCTTCGTGGAAAATGAGTCTCTGCTTGCGCCATTCACTGCTGTAGGGTCTTAAAGGGGTGATGTTATCAACGCCCAGTCTAAAAGAAGACAATCATCAGTTTTATATGCCATTACGGATCGCAATTACTTTACAGTTGAGCCGTTGGAACCCATGGGCGGCTTGAGTAGTTGGCTGAACGCTTCTCAAAGAGCTCGGTTATGTCTTCCAACTTGTGTAGCACGACAATATGCACGCCCATCGCAGACAGGTATATGATGTCGCCTGAAATGTCAGCTGATGCGTTACGTTGACGAGATGTCCTTGCACGTACTCTTGAATTGTTTTGACCACTCCAAGTATTTGACCCATGGCATTTCCGATGGGATATCAAGTGCATTGCCGATGATTGGCTTTGGGCGCGGCCAGGGGGATATTGTAAGCGGGATTTCTTGCGCCACTGCGTCCATAAGAGTATGAGAGCCAAACCACCAAGAGTGAATGCGAGAATGGTTGACGAGTGGGCCAGTACCATAGCGTGTAAGAGCCAAACACAAAAGTGTCCACTGATATAACGCCGAGCACCCTCGGCTCGGGCCAGTGGGCTTTTCGCACCTTTCGTTACGCCCACTTCATTGTTGTTGTATAACGGATGCTTTCTGGCATCAGCTGATCGGGGGAATCCACTTTACAACATGACTGCTCAAATGGATGGCCGTGTGCACTGTTTACGATATAACTGACAGTGCAAATCGAACTGAAGGAAGCATTTGGAGATTTTACGATATGACCGCCGTAATCCATTATCGGGCTAGTCATGGAGAGCAGTGAGAAGGGGCTTCATGTAAACTCGATACCGTTGCAAGGCCCGCGACAGGATCCATGCCGTATAAGAATGCCAGTGTCTCTCGTAATGAGCGGCACTGGTGACATCCGCCAACGGCCACCCACGGTACGCATGGCCTCGCGTACCATATTTTGGTGTAAGATTAGGCTTTCACCCCAGAATCACCTTCCAGGTATGGTGACATGAATCAAATCATGTTGAAACCGAGGGTAAGAATCGCGAGCATGAGTGAGTCCTGGGCGCGGGACAGGGATAAGACCGTAATGTAGACGGTGTAGGAATGGATGTATCCCCTAGCGAACGACTGATACGCAGCCAGCGGCTCAGGGATTTGAGTGCGTCGGTTTCCAGTCGGTATATTGGAGCTAAGGGATTCGCTGGCGAGTCCTTTGTAAAGGTGGTAAAGCGCGTTTCATAATGAAGTAAAAGATCATGGAATAAAGATATTTGGGCCAGCTGGTGTGTGTTGCATCGCGTGTTTCATCATGCACGTCGTGATAAAAGCCATGCTTGATATGCTAGTAGCAGCACGATATTAGCTGGGACGCTGTCATATTGGTGAGAGAGTTCCTTAATTGGGGGCGGTTCGTTGGAGGTGCACGGCAGGTGGCTAGATGGAGCACGGTCGAGAAAAAGAGAGAATAATTGAGATAAGCCAAGCAAGAGAGAGAGAGCAGGCGATAGGGCGACGAGGAAAGGCGAAGGAACTACTCAACGACAAACCCTCTTAGGAGCCGGGAAAAATGCATGCGCTGCTGACGGCGAGTAATTCGAACCGTCTGGAGTTGTCAAGCCGGCGTCGGTCGTCGAGAGAGCGGGGTTTGAAACAGGCTCCCTTGGGAAGTTGTGGCTTCCTGACAAGAGCAGATCCCCATTTTGCTCGCTCATCTGAGCAGTCTCGCATCATGCGCGAGAAGTGACCGCCAGGCGAGGAATGCATAGCGAGAGCGGTTAGGGTCTGCCCTTCAGTCGCCTGGATTTTCCGGTTCCTCCTCGCCTGCCAGTGGGGCTCGCTCTCCGGTGGCGAAGGAGATGAAGACCCCAAAGACGCAGATGCTCATGCCAGCATCCACGTCGCCTCGAAGTCCGGAACGTTCACCTGTCTCAATTCAATTGTATTGGCCGTATCACGACACTTCCACCCTTCGGATGCTTCATTCGCACCCTCTCATCTATTCAAGCAGTCATGACACCGGTTATTTTGCCATAATATAAATGAGCCCATGTTCTGGCCTCAAGTCTGCATTGTTCCCCAACCGCAATGGACAAGGTGAGTTGTTTCCCCGACCATCCAAGACATCCTCTCAGTCATTCCAGGCGAGCGCTCTCCAAATCCAAAACATTCTAGAGACCACTTTGGAGAAAATCCAGATACCGCTTGCTCCCAAAGAGTATGACCAAGAATTCCATAACGCTTGTCTCCGTGGCGCTGAGGAACGCGGTATCTGCCTTCAAGGACCGGTGCACATTGGTCTTCGCCTCCCCGCCGGCGTTGTGATGGGATCAATCGCGTATGGCCACCTCCCTGACCTCAGCACACGCATCTTCATTGCGCTCTACACTGCGGGCCTCTTAGCATTAGAAGATGTGTGCGGCGATGACCCCAGCCTCCTCAGTACATTTTGTGACCGCTTCTTCAAATCCATCCCGCATGGCCACCCTGTCGTGGACGCCTGGGACATCCTCACCAAAGAACTCCCTCTCCACTTTGACCGCGTCCAAGCCGATATAATGCGGCTGTCTAGCATGGACTTTGTCCTGGCGAACTTCATAGAATTCGAGTTACAACACAAAACGGTCGGTCCCATCCGTTTATTCGGTTAGCATTATTCTTCTGACAATGCGAATGACATTTCAGAATTCATCGCACGCACAACAATTCCCCGTCTTCCTCCGAAACATAACGGGCCTCGCCAAACCTTTCGCCATATTCATCTTTCCTCGCACCATACCCTTTACATCTTACGTCGAGGTGCGCACATGTCCATCCTACCATCCTGTGCCTGACATATAACCTTCCTTCAGACAGTCCCCGCCGCGATGAACTTCATTAACTTTATCAAGTATATATCTATTCCTCTGTTCCGACTACCACGCTTACCACGCTTCTTTCCCATCATCCAGTGACATTTTCTCTTTTTATAAAGAGGAACTCGCCAACGAAACCGTCAATTGCATCTCCAACATTGCTCGGTGCAACGGCCAGACAAGACTCGAGGCATGCCAATACCTTGCCGACGAATCTGTCAAGGCGCACAAGGAAATCCTTGCTGTGTTGGACGGCAAACCTGAAGCCCTGGCTGCATATCAGACGTTTGCTACGGGATACGTCGATTTCCACACTTTGACCAAACGGTACAAGATTGAAGAACTGTGGCAGATGGCGGCTGATGCGAAGTAAATAAAGCAGGCGTAGCTATTCTCTGTTCAGGATGTTGTAGAAGAATGTCAGTACGAAGTGCATGAGTTGAACTCATCTTGGTCGTAAAAATAAACAACCGTGAGTAAGAACTTTAATTGAAACGTGAGCGCTACTTATTCTCTATTTGGCGCGTCGGTCCGCACTAAGGCATTTTTATTTTTTATTTTTTTGAATAGACAAGGTTGTATTGTGAAGGGTATTTACGACAAACAAAAGGCATGTGCATAAAATAAAGAACGGAACTTAAGAAGCCCGTGTGTATACGACAACCGACGTGTCACCTAGCTATCAGGTCTTATCATGGCGAAAAGTAACCGTTTTAATCATCAAAGAGCCGGCGAAACACAGCTCGTTGCACATCCCGTCCAAGTGGGGGTACTGGGTCGATGTCACCAAAAGAGACCACTGTCCGCACTAAGGCATACAAATATTTTCCTTCTATTCAATCCTGGAAGTTCACAGATGCTCATATCAATTCATCGCGTGGAGGCTGGATGTACCAACTCGATATCGATCCGGTCAACACTGTCATCGTGGAGGAAAAATAAACGTCGCTACATAAATTAATATGGACGCCAGGCGAAGGTAAGAGAGCGTGGGACACGACGGCCGCGCTTTTCGATAATAATCTCACGGAATATCGATTCCTGGATGCGATCAGCACGCCTACTAGTAGCACAACGCCTCGGATAATACAAGGCAATACCCAGCGACGTTGTTCAAAAGATATTTCCCCAATTCTCGAGGTTAACGATGCAAAGAGCTTTCCGTGGTACCTTGGTCGTCACATTTGCGTGGCATGGAGAGCGACGTTCCTATATTTTAAGAATTCTAGAACGACAGGTTTCGGAGGAACATCGGAAATTCGTGTTGGACGCGCCGATCCCCCATTGTCAAAAGAACAAAGAACAAAGTCCGAAGAATGGACCAACCAGTTTGGGTTGCGCCGCGTACTCCAACATACATTCCCATGACGAAACACAAGCCAGATAACAGCCGAAAGCGATCGTAAAATGCACGGAGGTGGATGTTGTGAGCACCGCATAAACCTTCTATGGATGCACTAGGGAATGACGCTGGCCCTTGAAAGGAATGCCGTGTTCTTTGGCGCCGTGTAGACAGGTGTCATGTAACTCCAAGTCTAGTAAATTTGATATAAAAGGACCTCTCCACAGTGGATGAGTTAAATATGCACTTTGTTTTGAACGGAGACCCTAGACTTACTGTTCAACAACGTCTATTAGGCTCATGCGACCGAGTAATGCTTCTCGTAGTTAGTACACTGTAGAGGGTAAGCTTGACGCAAAAGGACGAGGGAGATGAAAGGATGAGAAAAGCTTCGGGCCATATTGATGCATGACGAAAACCTGGGAACCTAAGAAAAGCTGTGCATCCAAGCACAGAGTCCGCGAATACGACCGTGCGAAAGTCTCGCCTGGGATGAATTGATGACGGGTGCCGGTGATCGGGACTGGTCATAGCCGAGAAAATCAACGCAAGTCACCTGCAACGTCGCGCATAGCACGGTGATCTGATATGATGGGACGATAATTCCGAGATATCTGGCAAAGCTTCAAGCTCCAAGATACGGACGTGTTAGGAAGACTGCAGGGATGAATTCCACTTGTCAATATGTCAATATGTCAACACCCCATGGTTACATATCGTGACCGGTCCCAGATTCAATCCGCGTATTGGCAAGTCTCAAACCCACGTTGACGATTTAGTGATGCATAAGTATAGTACAAGGACATGTTTTCATTTGTGCTTCGAATCATATCGGGAGATACACCCAAATCGAGCCCGGCGACAATATTCAAGCGGCTCAGTGCTTTGTCTCCGTATGATGCATGACGTGTTGTTATCATTATCCGCAGTGTCAGTTGTTGCGCTTTTCGACCTTGATAGCTCGATTGACCGCAAAAATGAACAACGTCAGGATATATATAACTCCTTTGAGAGTGGCAGTGAACACTTCAAGCGGACAATATATGGCAAGTTTTCAAGAGTCATCGTTTCTCAATTGCTGTGTATGTGAACGTACTATGACAAGTGATGTTTTTCTTTCTTCATTTCTGCTGTCAGTCTTATCGTGAAAGGCTGTCCTTTCCATCGATCAGTAACTAATATCCGATGTCTACAGCAACATTGCGATGATATAAGAGCCCTCATGTCACCGTATTCTCAAATCCACATCGTTCCCTAATGGCAATGGACAAGGTGCGTTGGCGTTCAAGACTCCTGGACCTGGCAAGACGTTGACTAAAACATCCCCCCCCTTAGGCACACGTTCTCCAAATCCAAAACACTCTAGAAACCCTTTTGGATCAACTCCAAATGCCGTTTTCCATCCGAGAGTACGACCAAGAGCTGCACGACGCGTGTCTCCGCGGTGCCCAAGAACGCGGCATCTCCCTCCAAGGTCCAGCACACATTGGTATTCGCCTTCCCGTCGGTGTCGTTATGGCATCAATTGCATACGGCCATCTCCCTGATCCCCTCACGCGGGTCTACATCGCGCTCTACACTGCAGGCCTCACCTCTTTGGAAGATGTATGCGGGAATGACACCAAGCTCCTCAGCGCATTCTGCGAACGTTTTTTCAAATCCATCTCACACGGCCACCCCGTCATGGACGCCTGTGACCTCCTCCTTAGAGAACTGCCACTCCACTTTGACCACGTCCCTGCTGATATGATGTTGCTATCCAGCATGGACTCAATCGTGGCGAACATATTGGAATACGAGATGCAGCGTAACCCGGTCCGTCAACTATGTTTATTATTCTTTTGGTTTTTTGGGTTCTATCTGACATCATGGACATTTTAGATTTCGCCCAGCGCACAACAATTCCCGTTCTTCCTTCGAAACCTAACGAGCCTCGCTAGACCGCACTCTTTATTCGCCTTTCCCAAGAGTATGCCCTTCACATCTTATATCGAGGTGTGTGTGTGTGCGTCCCCATATCCCTGTACCTGATCCCGAACTTCCTTCAGGCCATCCCTGCGATGGTGAACTACATCAGCTTCATCAAGTAGGTATTTAACACCTGATCAATGACTATGGTTACTTACTTACTTACTCCTTCCTCTAGCGACACCTTCTCCTTTTACAAAGAAGAACTTGCCAACGAGAACGTCAACTGCATCTCCAACATTGCTCGATGCACTGGCCAAACTAAACTCGACGTACTCCAACACCTCGCCGACGAATCCGTGAAGGCGCACAAAGAGATCCTCGCCGTGTTGAAGGACAGACCGCAAGCGCTAGCTGCGTACCAGGCGTTTGCGATGGGAATCGTCCATTACCATACCTCGACGAAACGGTACAAGCTCACAGAGCTGTGGACGATGGCGGCTGACGCGGAGAAGCCACCATTTACGGCTCCTCCCCGGTCCAAGCCGGTGGTGTCAACCTATTAGTATTAATTCAGTGTTGTTATACATACCCATCGAGGCCTCTCGTATCTAGAATGACGATTTGTTGTCGATCGAACATCAGCCAAGGAGCTGTGAAACGTGCTTGAATTGAAGTGCAGCCCATGTTCCCCTCGATTCGTGCATGTAACATTCATACTGGCGAAGTATTATATTTTGTGCTTTCATAATGACTTTATTACCAGCTTGAACGATCCGCGCTTCACGCCACAGCATGGCTTGTACAGCATGAACATTCGTTGCATCTACCCATCATCTTGGCGTTGCGCTTGGGGGACTTCAGACAAAGAACAAGAATGACGAGAGCTGTGAGTGAGTTATCGTATTGGAAACGGTATGCACTCGGGCCACTGGAAACTGATGCGCCATTACATAATACGCGAATTGCCGTGTCGGTCGGTCACGCTGATGGTTCATCTTTTTCTCATGCTCTCCACCACCACCAACGACGTTCAAGCCTTGTCAACACCATGCTATTCGATATCCAAGCTATCCTGCGCTACATCCGTTTTTTTCTACCATGTCTGTGTGGTATCGATTCGATAGGGTCAATAGGGTAAGTCAACCATGCGTAGTTTTGTTTCAACCTGCGCCCCCAACGGCGATCGTTGCTCATCCACTTCATCGCCCAGCGCCATGAAATAAATATGATATCCTTCAGCGTCCGTGGCCACCATCAAGCCCGTTTACGCATTCTGGAACCACGGCGGTAACACACCCCCGTCGTGTGTTAAGTGCCCGAAAAGGAAACTTCAACACGGCCCCGACCGCCGCCTCACTCGATGTGCAGGAACCAGTCCCTGGGTGGGGTATATTCGGACAGGCCCTTCCACTTGAAGCGGTTTCCATAAAACGATATCTGCCCGCCCATCAACATCCCCACGGGTTCTCCGCCCCCGCCCGTAATCCACGAGCTGATGTTGTTGGGATTTTCGACAGCCCAACCAACCTCCTGTATCCCATGGTGGACGGCCAACAGGACATCGTGGACTGTGACGTAGTGGTAACCCCACGTAGAAGGGCGGACCACAAATGTGCGGGACAGTGGTCGGCAGGTGATGACGAGCTCCTCGGAGACAGGACTGATGGCCGGCTCATGCAGCCATTCCATCCGTGCATTACGAGCAGATGCATGGCGTGGGTGCCGCCGCACGTCGTAGACAAGATTGGGGCAGTTGGCATACACTAGGAGGGGATGAAGTCTTGGTCCATCGGGATCAGTCGGTTGGAGCGGGATAGGACGCATTCTGGGTGCACCTGGTGCGAGTGGGATCCCTGCACTGTTTCTCTGCGGAGACGGCGCGGGCGTGGGGTATGACTCGGCACCGTGGTTTGGTGAGTACTGTTCCCAACCGTTGTACATCGTAATCGTCGTTTCTGATGACTTGTTCTGTCACTAGATGTTATCAGGGAACGCTATGTGCGACCGTCTCGAGATTATCGCGATGGGGGCCGCAGCATGGAACGTTGCTCACGTCGATTACAGCCTGGGAATGAAATGGAAGGCCGTAGGTCTAGGTAGGGTATTTCTTCTCTCTCGTGTATTTATGAGAGCTGAGGATAGATGGATAGCGATAATGGGCCGGCTGGAGTAGTGGTGGTGGTTGAGAGGAAAGGCGAGAACGCTAGGAGGGGGAACAAGAATATCTGCGCGACCTTTATCATAAGGAGATTTGACACGTGACTGTGCACAGGGATCGTCACGCCCGTTTTCTGTCACGTTCAAGGCCCCCAAGGTGTGCATTCCAAGGCTAGCTTGACCTCACCTTTCGCTGACAGATGCCGTCAGGTCTCCGCGCGCATTTTAATCCCGCCCATCCAGCATATTTGCAAGTTGTCATATTGCGCAATTGTGCTGACCGCATTCTGATGGCAGTGCTGGCGTCGCCTTGCTGCTCGTATTTGGAAGATTATAGACGCCCAGGCTCACTTTGCCCCTTCTACCCGGAATTTCTTTTTTCTAATGACGTCCAGATATTTCCACGGCCCTCGGCCACTGACCTTTCGGGCCTCTGGGTCCAACCTGTGATACCCATCTTACTCTCTCTGAGCTGCGGAAAGAATTGACTAACGTGTTCGACTGTCATCGAACCCTAAACCCTTGAACAATTGAGGAAATCTATGGATACTCGGCTATGCGCAGGAGCAGAAGCACTGCGCAGATCCCGCCGTGTACCGATGTCGCATCGGGATATGTCATGGACCGGTTCACAGTATCTACCGGATGAGGATCTAGCAGGCACGAAACTACAGTGTCGTACGTTCAAAAATGCTGTACTAGAATTGAACACAATTTTATCGAACCAGAAGAAAAACAGAACGTATGACCCAAGGACTGGATTGATTGATGAAGCCCATCTCGGACTACGAGTCTAATTCCGAGCTTTCGTGCACTTTATTATATTCATAGAATCGAGCCGGCCATCTCTGAATTAAAAACGACATATCCGCATTTGGGTTCCTTGGGGCAAGTGCTCTAACAGCCTCATTAGGGATGGACTGTATAATTAGTCACCGGGATCTACAGTTAGCCAATGCGAAACTTTCGGTCGTTAATTATGCCGCTCAGAATTGAACAGGACCTAGCTTGAACAAGACTGGATAGTGCTTATAGAGTGATGCAGTAATAACGTGTAGTTCCTCTCTGTTCAAGGGTGGCTCAGACGAATTCAGCGAACCGCGCTGTGCGGTTTGACGTGCCGTGCCGTTGATATCTATTTTAGGCACGAACCGGACACCTGCACAGATTAGATCTCCCTGGTAGCGCTGCCGCTAGTAATGTGGCGCATGCTCTCCTGGTTACCGCCACTGCCAGTAACAACGGAATGTTAAGTTATGTAGTGTGTTATCCGTGCTGACAACCGCCGCAGCCGCTAAACGAGCTGAGCAACGACTATTACAGTTAGATTGATAAATAGGCTCTTCTTCTTGATCCTCAGTCCGCAGCGACTGTGGAAGTAATAGCCTTGTTAAGCAATGTCCTCATTGCACAGTTAACCTTTTTGAATGCTTAATAAGTCTGCTGTGCAGCCAGATTATTGATGACTTCCGAAAAAAGTGAGCTCATCCAGTTCGTCCTGTATCGTCCTTGGTTGATGAAATTGATGGATATAATCGAGCGCGCTGACGCCCATGTCAAGATCAACCCCGCCATCTCCGATAATAACCCTATATGAGAGATCACCACCCTCCAATTGGGGCGCACGGAAGTAGACGGGTCCGATATAACGACTGAGAATCGGGCGGCGGCGTTTGTTGCTCTGATCCTTGTATCTCCTGACTTGGACAAGTACGCCACGAGTGATGGTGTCGGTTTGACGTTCAAGCAGAATAATATGCCTGCGATCATTTAGAGCTTCCCGAACACGATGTTTCGTCATCGGGTGTGTCATGTCCCAGAAGAAACATTCGTCGACAGTTGATGAGGCGTCGGGAAAAATATACCAGTCACCAATTATACTTCCGTCCTCCAGGACCTGGATATCAGGTTCCGTAGAGGAAATAGGAAGATCAAACAAGTTGGATGGAAACCAGGCGAACGGACCAGCTGAGGGGGTGGCATTGTGGAATAGCTGATCCGATGATAACTTGCCAATTTTGCAAATAGCCTGTCGATATATGCCATGTTGGTCGTCGGCGGGGTTGTCTATTCCAATGAACAGACCTGTAATAATGGCACGATCCCGAGTCCAAGAAGTGAATCTCGGGCCAAGGGAAGTCAGGACATCGTTGATAGTGAATTCTCTGGGCTCAAGTTGAGCCTCTCCCCGTAGAGAGCGGATCGCTGTGGATGCCAATATACGAGATAATGACGACACAGTTCCGCGATGGGATAAAATGACCTTATCCAGATTCTTCAGTACATATCCTGGAAACTCTCTGGTACTGAAGAGCACCTCCACCCGCGCTGATCTTGCCAGCTCCAGAGCTGTCCAACCCCTCGTGAACCAGTTTGACATGACGAGTGCAAAGGAGGCATGATTGCCGTCGATCCATTCTGACGTGGCCAAACAGAGGTCGTGAACCACAGTGCATGCCGCTTGAGAGTAGTACTCATGGATGCGATCGATGGCCTTGGCGCGTGCTAGTCTGTCTTGAGGGATGCAGATGGCGTCCCACCACAAGCCTTTGCACTTTAAACGGCGTGCAATGTCACAAAAGAAATCGTACAAGCATTTGTTAACGCTGCCACTACCCCCTGTGCCATCAGACCAAACGTGAGAAATGGCCATGTAGCGTTCTCCAGATTCTAGAGGACGGAGCTCGCCATCAATTGCCCAGGCAGTCGGCCTACCTTGCTCTGCCGCTTCGTTAAGGAGAGGAAACGGAACCTTTTTCTTTTTGCACTTCCCGGCACAATCAGGCCGATGAAATTGTACAACGTTCGTGAAGTTGACAGCAGATATTTCACAGTAGTCGAATGTGCAATTCTTGTGGGAAAGGCCGGTGCTACAAAATTTGTGCTGATGGGAACAGGGATGGTGTTGGTCGGGAATGAGTGCAGGAATGTTGGATTCTCTACCAGGCAGGTTTAAGCAAATAGCCCATATCCGATGAGGACATAGGCGTCGCTCATAAGCACGCGAGATGGCCCAATTTATGGCTCTATCGTTATCGATGTCGGCCAATAAGCTGGATGACAGGCGTAACGGAAAGTGATTATATTTTCCTGATATTATCCCCTCGAGCCAAGAAAATATATTAAGCACATCGCGGACGTTCAATTGTCTTGCCCAATCGGTGAACGCTGCGGGTTTTCCGTCGTAAGACATCTCGGCTGGCCCTGGGTCGAAATCAATGCCGACACCAGCCATAATCCCCCAATCCCAGCAACCAATAATGTTCACGGGACTGACGTGATCATGCCTATAGCACGTACATGCTGCTTCCTGAAGAGCCCAGCGTCGAAGGCCTGGCCAGGTATCACATCGCGGCATTACCAAGTTTAGTTGATCCTTGTAGTGTAAGCAACGCGGATTATTGCAGTCTCTAACCATGTTGGCGCGACAGGCATAAAATGTCTGAAGAGCAAACCGGAGTGTATCTGTATAATCAGGTGCATCAGGCACCTTGCCGGAAAGGTCAGAGCCTCCGAGTGTCCTGTCCCTGGAACTTTTGTTAACGCAGCCTACTTCGCCGGGCTTTGGTCCAGCGAGGATGTCGTTGAATTGAGTCTCAAAGACCGCCGTTGTCTTGTAAGTTGTAATAATGTTTTCTCAGAGGATTCGGCGTGCCACGGAGGAAATACGGGACTTACGTTCCCGCGGACATCATTGACAGCATGCTCGCGGCTTCTCAAGAACTGAGGTTCGAAGATCTCATTAACAAAGCTTTGTCAGAGGGCTCGTGAAATATTGTAGGCTTACATCGTCACAATCATCATCATCATCGTCATCGTCGAAAAAGTCGCCCTCATCGCCACGATTTTCATGTCCGTAGACATCCACACTCGGGCCCGGAGGCTCAGAGGTCTTGTAACAAAGTTTTCTCAGAAGACTCTTGGCAGGGACAATAGACGTACATCGTCGCAATCAGCATCGTCACCGTCATACAAGTTGCCATCATCGTTAAAGTCACCATCTTCATCGTCGCCGTCGTCAAGAAAGTCGCCATCGAGCATTTGGGTTGTGCCATAAAGTGTAGGTAACAACTCGTGCCAAGCTGGTGCGGCGGTGCGTCGTCCGTTAACTGCGTCGTATTTCAACATTCATTGAGCGGGACCTTCGGAAGGCGGCACGTGCTGAGCCTTGGCTAATCGGTCACGCAATCACGCGTGACGTCGCGATGATCACCTACTTATCTCTCATTGATGGGAGGCGGGATGTCTTCGGGACCGTTGGTATGGTACTGTTATCTCTGCGATGCGAGACGGCGCACAAGCCTCTTTCAAAACTATCACCAGTCTTACCTCGCCTAAGCGAGGACAAGTACACATAGCGAAGGAAGACATATATTCGGGGCAGTATATAAATAAACGAGCAATGGCGGATAATAATAAGAGATGTACCATGTACTTATTTACGAAGGGGCCTAATCGAGGGAAAAAAAAAACTATCAACATGCATATGGACTATGACCGCGGCCGGCAAAATATCCTGTCCCACTTCCAATATGGGCGCAAACCCTTGCCGATAATCGTCGCCAGCCTAGAATCGATGATTCGGTTTCTTTTGATGTTGTCCCACAAAGTGGTGTACTGGAGGCTCTTTTTCTAATGCAGACGTTAGTTAGCTCCCTATAATTTTGACCATTTAATTAAACTCACTGATACTTGACAATATATTCACATTTTCATATGACATTTTCAAAATAAATGAATTGCATAATTGCATGATTTTGGGATTAGCTTCCACCGCATACCACCTACTGGGAATGATATTGTAGTTGTTTAGGTTAACTTGCCCCAGGGGCGCTACAAAAGTGTTAACTAATCTCTCTGTGACGGAGACTCGCCATACTTAGCATCAGTACATTGTTCCCGAAGAAGTCTTTGGCAGGTACTCCATGAATGTCTTTGAACATGCATACAACAATGCACTTGCCTCCATCCTTACCGATGAAGACGCAGGGTATGTAATGTCTAGGTCTATAATGCTTGTGCCCCTATCGGAGAGTCATGGTACTTGTCTGAAAATGATATATGATATCTGAGCTTACCAGATCTCGTGGGAGCAGCCAGTAAACAGTGCCGCGCACAGGTTTCTCCAATGATTCATGCCACCCAACCACCAGTCCATCTGATGCCGCAATCAATCTGTCCAAACCTTCTTCTGAGATGATCGTGAGATGCCCAGGCCGTATTCGCAAGATCTTCGGATCACATTCTACATCATGCCTTTCGCGAGGAAAGACATATTTTTTTATATCATTGGACGCTATCAAAATGTTAACTAATCTCTATGTGTGACGAAGACTCGCCTTACATTGTAGCTCAACCTCGTTAAAGAAGTCCGTGGCAAGTCGTGCATCAGGGAATATGGACCCGGCAAATCGTGGATCGGAGCTTTCCGAATCGGACATCCTTACAACACGATAGTTTTGTTGAACCGAATGAATGACGACAAATGGGTCGTATTGAAGGCCCTCTCCGGTCATCTATCAGAAAGTCCTGTCCAGACAAGGCACTTCTCCGAATATGATAACTATGCTTACCGCATATTCTCTCAAGTAAACGCCGCCAATCCGGGGCCCGTGTTCACGCTTGGGGTCCCATCCAGGCACCGGTGTGACTGTCTCCTCGGATGCAGCCACCAAGACGTTTAAGAAAAGAACCAGATAACGAAGTAACATCGTGCTTGCTTGAGTAACTTTTGATTCAGGTCAATACTTACGAAGCGAGCCTTTTATCAAAAAATTGATGCCGAGATGACCGGTCCATGCAACCATTGCAACGTCTCCACATCCACTTCACGACCAAAATGGCCCTCTTCCTCCCACTTCCGGGTTGGCTTTCAAAAAGGCGATAAGCCCCTATGTAGTTATTGTCTTGCCGAAAGAAAGAGAAAAAGGAGAGAAAACGGCCGTCATACGTAGAGCACTCAATGATATGGTGTCAAGGGGACGGTCGGCGCAAGCATTTGTAGCTCCGCTCACCACTGGCCAAGGTGGGGCAACCGGTCGGTTTTTCGGGTTCTCCGGGCTTGAGATAATGTAATCTTCGTCTGAGCTCCGATTGACTACCTGTCACGCCAGCACGGCACGTCACTGGACGCGTCGCGCGTGTCACACCGTCACAATGCCCCTGGTTCGCATCGAACTGTGCGACTTCAAATCCTATCGCGGTCACCAAGTCATTGGTCCCTTCAAAAGCTTCACGTCCATCATCGGTCCAAATGGCGCCGGAAAGTCGAATCTCATGGACGCCATCTCCTTCGTGCTCGGCGTGAAGAGTGCCGTTCTCAGGAGTTCTCAACTGAAGGATTTAGTGTACAGAGGGAGAAAACTCGCGAGGGACAGTGTGGATGGGACTGGGAGCAGCAGCGCAGATAGGATGAATGAGGTCGAGGATATGGACGAGGAAGGAGATGGAGAAGGCACTGCAAAGAAGGCCTGGGTGCTTGCGGTCTATGTCGATTCGGAAGACAAAGAGTGGAAGTTTCAGAGAACGTAAGTCGGTGGGTTTTGGAATTACACTTTGCTTCATTGACATCTGCTAGGATATCCACGACGGGAGCCTCAGAATACAAACTCAACGCCAAAGTCGTGACGTACAGCGCGTACAATGCCGCGCTCATCTCCCATAATGTCCTTGTCAAAGCGAAAAACTTTCTCGTGTTCCAAGGGGACGTGGAAGCGGTGGCGTCCCAGTCGCCTCGTGAGCTCGCTCACCTCATTGAACAGATTAGTGGTTCGTTGGAATTAGCAGCGGAATACGAGAAGGCGAAACAGGGGCAGGACCGAGCAACTGAGAATGCTACTTTTAATTTCACAAAGCGAAGAGGTATAGCGGGTGAGATCAAACAGTACAAGGAGCAGAAAGGCGAGGCTGAGCGGTTCGAGTCACTCTGCGACGAAAAGGCGAGTACAACCTATGCACATAATATCCTCAGAAAACTCATTTATCGAAATAGGATAGCCTCATTCTACGTCGGATATTATTCCGGTTATACCACATCGAGGAGTCAATGGATAGCAATGCCCGTACTATTGTCTCCAAGAACAAGGAACTTGTAGAGCTACGAAAGGAACAGCAGAAGCATGAAAAGGGATTAGAGGCTGCTCGTGCAGATCAGGCCAAGTCCAAGGCAAGCGTCATGCAAGCAGAAAAGGCACTTAAAAAAGCGGAAAAGGCGTTAGAGAGTAAAGCAAGACTGCCCCAAACTCAATTCATCTATATGTGCTGACTCTCTTGTAGAGACCCGACTTGGTAGCCGCAGACGCCCAAATCGCACACATCACGAGAAAAATGAACAATGCCACCAAGACAAAAGATGATGTAACTAAAAGCGAAGAAATGATCTCGAATAGGCTTCAAGCACTGAAGAAGGAACTTGCAAGCACGAAAAAAATGGCAGATAAGGCTCAAGAAGAGCAGCGCAAGGCGTCTCGTCAGAATCTTGCACTGAGCGAGCAGAGCTTGGATGAATATCGAAAATTGTATGTTCATCATATAGACCGCGAAACGATAACTGATTCCGGTGTTGCATAGGAAAGCATCTGCAAGTGTCCTCGCCGTCGACGAGCGTCAGGCACTGGAGGCACTCACTCGTGAAGAAAAGTCCGTTTCTCGGTCCCTCGCTCAGTTGAGGGAGAAGCAAGAGGGGATGGAGGAGAAGAGGACGACGCGGACACAGGAACTTGAGACTCTGAGTGAGAAAAGGACCGAGGTGAGGCGAGGCAAAATTTGGATTGAATATGTCCCGAAAACGTCTCGCATTTATTAGCTCGAGGCAAAAATCCACCAGTTGCAGAATGACTTGACTAGGACGAAGGAAGAACTCGACAATCAACAAGCCGAGCGGACGAGGATTGCGTAAGTTTTTGCGTTTTTCGAGGAAGAGGAGTTGATCATTGAACATGATAAATAGAAAACTGGAAGCAGAGACGGACGAAAAGCTTCAAAACATTTATCAACAACTGCTCCAACCCGGCGTCGACAAGCACGAGAGTGAGCGCAAGTCGAGGATGAAAGAGACGATTGCCAATCTTCAGCGTATTTTTCCTGGTACGCGCGAGCGTTCATCCTCTTCGGTTCTGATTAAATGCGTCTGTAGGTGTAAGAGGCCGCGTCGTGGACCTTTGCAAGCCAATTCAAAGGAAATATGAGACGGCCGTATCCGTCAGTCTCGGTCGGAACATCGACGCCGTCGTCGTCGACGAGGAGAAAACGGCTATCGACTGCATCGAGGTAGGCTCATAATAGAGAACGCGTTGCCTATCGTACATGACTTGTTTACAGTACTTGCGTAATCAACGTGCCGGTCAGGCTACGTTCATCCCGCTAGATAGTATCCAGGTCAAACCAATTAACGACAAGTTCCGTTCATTCGCAAAGGGTGCTCGGCTTGCTGTCGATGTGGTGCAGTACGAGCCAGCGGTAGAACGTGCGATACATCACGCTTGCGGGAACGCACTCGTTTGTGACACAATGGAGGTTGCACGCTACGTCTGTTACGAGAAGGGTCAAGAGGTGAAAGGTACCTACCTGCCCATTGTCTGTGATGCGTATTGACGTTGATGGTTGCAGCTGTTACACTTGAAGGTACAGTGATACACAAGAGCGGTTTGATCACGGGTGGAAGGAGTACGCATAGCTCTAAGAAGTGGGATGAGAATGATGTCAGGAGTATGTTGTTGCTCCTAATTCCGGTATCAATTGTAACCAAAAACACATTCTTTCTAGATCTCCAGCGTGTACGAGACACGTTGATGGCTGAACTCAGAGAGCTCAGCAAGATGAAGCCCAGAGGCAAGGCGGATGAGAATTTAATTACGGAGGTGACGCGGCTCGAGTCAGCCATGACGCTTGCAAGGGACGATTTGGTAGGTTTGACAAGTGCGTTTGCGTTGCGGATTCAGATTCTCACATGGTACGACAGAACGCGTGTAAACTGCGTTTAACTGGCATCAAGGACGAGCTCAAGCACCTCGATCGCGAGATCAAGAAGAATGCGCCCGAACTGAAGAAGGTAAGTATAAATCTGCGCGTCCTTTCGGTAGGTGCTGTGCTTACGTTTCTTATAGATTCAAACGACGTTTGACAACCTACAAAGGCAAATGTCCGAGCTGCGTGCCACTGTCGAAAGTGCCGAGGATGGCGTCTTTGCTCAGTTTTGCCGCGAGATCCAGGTGTCGAATATCCGGGAATACGAGGAGCGGCAGCTCAAACTCGCCCAAGAGGAGAGCGAAGCGAGGTTGCGATTCGACAACCAGATCGCGCGGTTGACGCATCAGTGAGTTTCGAGCCTCATCAAACTGCACACTTGGGATTTTAATCCGGGTCAAAGGGCCGAATTTGAAGAAGAGGGGTTGAAATCAGCTCGTGAACGCTTAGGGCACATTGAGAACGTTCTTCAGACTGAACGCGCCAATCTGGACAAGCACGAAGCGCAGAAAGTGCAGGTGCAGCGGGAGATTGAATCGCTGGAGGAGCAGCTGGAAACGCTGAAAGGAAATGTAGCGGAGCACCAGGAGGTTTTGGATGAAAAGACAAAGGTGGTGGAGCAGGTCAAACGTGCGACGATGAAAGCGGGACGAGTGCTGGATCAAGCGTTGAAGGATATTTCAAGCTGTGTGAGTCCATCGTCTTTCATGATTGTGCATTCGTTGATTAAAGTTGTGCTTGCTTAGAACGACGAAATTGAGAAGCTTGCATCGGAAAGATCGTCAATATATAGAAAGTGTCGTGTGGAGGAGGTTCAACTGCCGTTGTTGCAGGGACATTTGAAGAACGTTCCAATGGAAGAGGTGGGTTTGACGTTCGTTGGATGGGAGGACAATGTGTTGAGTTTTGAATGTACCAGAATCTGCGCGAAGAAGTTGCCATGGATGTGGATGAAGACGAAACCGGCACGCAACCTGTAAAGAGGGTCCAGGACTATGGGATTGAAGTTGATTTCAAGCTACTCGATGACGAGGAGAGGGAGGATGGATCGGCGGATGCCTTGGCGCGGTTCGATAAACAGATTACCAACATCAACGCCGAGATTGAGAAGATGGCGCCGAACTTGAAGGCCATGGAGCGGCTGGGGGATGTCGAGGCGAAGCTTGCCACGACCGAGAAGGAGGCGGAAAAGGCACGAAAGGATTCGAAACATGCGCGAGATCAGTTTAACGAGATCAAGAAACAGAGGTATGAGTTGGCTCGCTTGCCTTTTTTTAGTCTACCCGCGTCCTGACGTTTTGGGAAGGTGTGATCTGTTTAACAAAGCGTACAACCATATTTCGGACAAGATTGATCAAGTCTACAAGGACCTGACCAAAGGCAAGGCATCCCCAATGGGCGGTGTGGCGTATCTCAGTTTGGAAGATAACGAGGTGCGTGACCATGTTATGCTGGAGCAAACTCGTTCAATTGGCCAAATTGGATGCAGGAACCGTATTTGGGCGGAATCAAGTATCACGCGATGCCTCCTATGAAACGGTTCAGGGATATGGAGCAGCTGTCTGGAGGTGAAAAGACAGTTGCGGCCTTGGCATTGCTCTTTGCCATTCATAGGTTATTGATGTCACATCCATTTGAGCTGATCGTGATTTGACACTTTCTCACAGTTACCAACCAGCACCGTTTTTCGTACTCGATGAAGTTGATGCTGCGCTCGACAACACAAATGTTGCCCGAATTGCGAACTACATCAGGACACATGCATCTGGCTCATTTCAATTTATTGTCATCAGTTTAAAGAACTCGTTGTACGAGAGGGGACAGTCCCTTGTGGGCATCTATCGTGATCAAGGAGTTAATAGTTCAAGAACACTTACACTAGATGTCAGTCCTTTTTTTTTTTATGATGATTTTGAAGTTTAAGCTGACACCTGATATAAACAGCTGACACAATATGACGAGTAGTTTGTACTATGATTTCAATGCATAAGCAATACGAAATACCGTTTCTGCACTGCTCCACTTGTTTTCGCTACTCCACTATCATGACTGTTGTGTTGTTATGCTCTTCAGCTTGTTCAAACAAATGGAGCATGAGTTTCAAGGCTACTTGAGGACAGGTATACCGGAATCACAATGGTGGTGGAGGGAGGAAACGGGTAGTACGCATGTTCTGCTGGCGGCGTCTCTCATCCCTCTGCCGCTCTTCCTCCTCCAGCCTCTGCCGCGTCGCCGCCTCCTGCCTCTGCCGCTGCCTCTGCCGCCTCCTCTGCTGCTCCTCCTCCCACTCCCGCTCCCACTCCCGCACCCTGTCTTCCCACTTCTGTTTGTTGAGCTTCATCTCCTGCGCCTTCTTGTACGTTTCATCCGTCGCCACCTGCAATTCATGCACGTTTGGCCCCTGCCCATCATGGTGCGTCGCTCCCTCCTCACCGTTCCCCGCCGCCCTCATCTGCTGCCATGTCGCAGGCTTTCTCCCCGGGGAAGCATTGGGAGGGACGTCGCGCGCTACTAAATTGCGGCGATGGTACATTCCCTGGGACATAATTAAGAATATCACCAAGGTTCAGAGGTAGGTAGTAGATATTACCGTGTTCCCATGGATTGGAGGAATGGCGCCTGCAGTGATGTATAGGAAAAAGAGTAGAGTTGTGGTTTGTGAAAGACGCATGGATGAGGGTGGAGAATAGGACCAGCCTATGCTTGATGTCGAATCGAGGAAATTCTTTTTATTATCATCATCTTCCCACAGGGAGCTGTGATTCAGCGGGTATGAAGCCCTGACACTGTACACTGCCACCTGGCCACTGGCATGATCGACCGACGCCACCGGTTCAACCACGCCCTGGTCACCATGTATGTCACATCATCAGAGGTTTACAACCTAAACGCCTCACCCGTGCTACCCGTGGGTTTACCCATGGCTCTCTCGTGATCTGTTCGTTGCGATCTACAAAACTTTGATCATCATCATTCCAATCACGGGCCCGGTTCGTTCATCCTAAGAAATGCAAATTCTGACCTCTTTTCGCGCGTGGCGACTGATTACATGCCTTCCTCAACGTACCGGGTATGTACTCTTTCATCCCAATCGATAATAATTCCGCAAGAAAAGGGCGCATTATATTCACTTACCTGCACATCCCTCCTATCGTGGAGATGGACAAACAGCGTACTTGATTCTCTCGGAACATGCTACTTCATCGATTAGAACGGAAAATACGAGTCTAAAACGTTACAATATTAATGATGCGATATATCAACTTCGCGCAAACTCACGAGCCTCAAGAGTCCGTCATCTACGTCAAAAAATATATCTGATGCCGTCTAGACTCCACATTCCCACCAAGCCAGGGACCAAGAGCCGACTTCCCGACATTAGGGCGTCCCATATGTATGGCGGCCACCTCACTCTGACACGGCAAACCACCCCCTCAACGCCTTGGGCACCGCGAGTACCCTTCCTGAGGGGGAAAGCATCCAACCGCGACCTCGACCGTCGGAGTGGCAGTAGAGACCAGCGAGGATGGGTGAAAGGACGTGTTGGCGAGAAGGGTCCACTCATATATATATATATAGGCATCGGCAAATGCCGGTTTGATGTCATCTCTATTTATTAGAATAGATAGATGTAGACAAGGTGCTACTAACTAATGAAAGGTAAGAACGTTCACTGTGCGAACATATCGGCTGTCACCCATACATGCTGAGGATCTTGAACGGTTCCATTTTCCACAGCATCGAGCAGCTGTTGTCGGAACTCCATGTCTTCCCCATACTCAAAGGAGTCCGCGCTAAACTCCCAGATTTCCTTTATGCGAGGGATCGCCTCGTGAAGCAAGTTCAGAACACGAAGGAAGAAGTCCACTGGTCCACCGATACTAAGTTGCATGTTGAAGGCGGTGTGTAAAAACCCTGGCATCCATAAACCAACGCGTTCCAAAAAAACAAAAAAAAAAAGAGCAGTTTAAGCGAAACTCACAGGCACGCTTCTGCTCATCGTCAGGGTAGAGTGTGGCAGCCGCGAGGTACTCCATTGCTCCTGTGGAGTACATGTCAGCAACCTCATCTGTGATCCCTGTCTTTTCACGTAGTATCTGGCCCTTATGGTGGTAATAAAATCCTCGAAGGCTGAATACAGCATCAGTGATTGTATTGTACTCAGTAATTCGCTTACGCATGTGCTTGAGCCATAGGGTAACGGAAGAAGGAAAGATAGAAAGCAGGGTCCTGCATTTCAGGGAGGGGATTTTCAAGCCCTTTGAGCTCTTCGAGAAGCTGGTTCGCATCTGCCAAAAGCGCTTCCAGTGAGAATTTTGAGTTTTCGCCAGGATTTTGCTTATATGCCTACAACCACATCTGTTAGCAAGTTTTGCGAGAATTACCCATTTGTCTACCTTTATGAAGGTATCAAGGCGCAGACACTTGACACCCCGGACGAAAGTCGGCTGGAATGTATTACCCTTCTTTTCATAAGGAACATCTTTCCAAAATTCATTGCCCCATTGGAGAATTTCTAGGGCCGCGGTATAGAACTCGAGAGCTACTTCTACACTCTCCCTGAGATAATCCTCGAGAAATGCTCGCATGATCCAGCCCCTTCTCCCAGATCAGGCAGTGTACAGTGCGATAGAAAAGTAATGGCGTTTTACCGGACAGTGACCTGAATTGCGGGACGGACAGAGTCCCAGCCTTGCGATTGCAACCGTTTAGGTGCCTGGATCATAACGTCCTTAGAACCACTATCAACCCAGGCTTTTGAATGCGTAGCTTCAAAGATTACTGTTGGAAATTCGTTAATGACTCTACGTTGTACAAGGTTTTCAGCACCCACTCTGTTGGTTATACTTTTCGAAGAAGTTATTATCCGCAATATGGAACACACGCGGATCCGACACCAGAGCATTACTCAAAGTCATTATCACCTACAACAAGGTAAGTATAGGTTCCATCTTGATTACGAAGATAACACATGTCTTACACCGCGTTGCCCGAGGTAGCCCGTACCGGCAGGCGTATGTATGTGCCTTCCTAACTTCATGAGCCTGACAGATTCATCCCAATCCTAAGTATATGAGCTCCAGACAGAATCTGAAAATGGGAAGACATACATCATAGGCTTTTGCAATTACCCAGGCCTACGACATCAATCAAATCGAGGTCAAATGTCAGCACGGTTAAGCTCACGCTGGTAAGCCATTTATTTTGGGCTTCTAGCTCCGGAATCATGGCTTTAGCGCGATGCCATGGCAATTGAGCGGAGGCATTCATGTGAACTGCATTTTTCGGCAGTCCAGGACTAGCTTTCAGCTCGGTCACCTTGGCCTGAGCAGCGGCTAGCTCAGATGCATAGTTTGATTTCTGCTTTACCTCTGCTGCTGTCAGGTTTTCGACAGGAAGCGTGGCTATAGCACGTTTCCAGTCTTCGACTGCCTTCTCTACTGCATTCAAATTCTGGGGCGCATCAGTGGTATCACCGTATCAACAAGTTCAATATGAACTGACCATGTGCGCCGCGGCCAAGCGGGCCCATGCCTTTGCATAGCCAGGATTGAGCTTGGTGGCCTAGCTCACAGACGTCAACACAACAGGTATGAAAAAATGAAAAAAACCAAGAAAGTGTACAGATTTTCTACTTACCTTTTTCGCATCGGTGGAAGAATCCAAATATCTGTTCATTGCACATGAACGAAATACTAGCAGCGCGACTAAGTCAAGTACCTTTTTAGCCCGTAGGAACAGGCTGCGCGATTGCAGTATAGAACAGCATTATTGCCGTCATGCTTAATTGCCTCAGAATACTTTTTGTACGCGCCAGAAAAGTCATTATTGACGAAGAGAGCGTTGCCTTCAGCCTTAAGTCGCTCCGCTCCAGACGTGTTGGGTGCGGACATGGTGGTCGATGGTTCAGAGATAGCACGCAGCGAGCTCGCGTCGATCCTGCTTGCGCACACATCAACAAACATCCCACGCATCGGTCAATTGCCAGTACGTTACAACGCACATGTATGTACGTACGCGGCGAGACTGTCGCGAGATTCTCAGTTTCCGCACTTGATCATAAATGAACGACCCATGACAAAGACAAACGTATATACCTGGAGACGCCCTCAGGCTCCAGTGCTGGATTCCGCAGCATCTAGAGTATTCCGTGCATATTTCCCCTTACTGCAATTCAATCTCCCGCTGCATCTGGACTAGCTGCTTCCGGCTTCTATTCTCAAATTCAACCCTTAAGCGAACATCTACTAAATACCTCTATGCTCAAAACTCACTGATGCGACAATCACGGGATTTGGCGGCGAACGTAGTCTCACTTCTCTTTCCTCTTGCACGAGTTTAAGTCGTCTTTCATACCCTGCATCTTGCGGTAAAGACGATACCCGGGTTGCGGAGTTTGAAATTATCGGTGAGCGAAGAACGTGTGACACTAAAGTTGTGTGACACGACTCGCGGCTTGGCTATGGAGCATCAAAAGTGTCCATGCGACGTGAGCGCTGTGAGCACTCAGTGCACTAACCTTATTCCTGTGAAAGTTGTACAGCCAGCTGTACACTTCAGACGCAACCCCCTCCCTAGGCACTTGAGAACATATTGTCCCTATGCACAAGTCACCCGATTATGTGTCGGAATTACTCGGTATACAGAGTTCACGGCTGTTTGTTAAGGTTCGGGCCTTATCGATTATCGTTATCGATGCAACAGTGTTCTCATCACCGTTCCCCTTGCCCAGAACGCCACCGACCGATTGGAGGTAAGTACATGCAGTTTTGCGCGTAATGCTCTGAATATTGAAGCATCCCTTTGTAGTTCCCCGCGCACATTCGGTCCAAATGCATGGAAATTCTAAGCCTATCTCAGAAGGTGGCCCAAGTCACATCATCCGCCGAACACGACGAAAGGTCATCGCCGAAATTACAACAAGCCAAGGAGTATGATCGATGAATGCATCACATTTTACTTGATGCTCATCAGTTGATCAGGTCTTTCAGCGCCATCACAGTTGAACTAAACAACTGGAAGGACAATATCCATGATCCACTTGATTTGTATCAATTACTCGTTAAATCTCATGCAGAACTCGAGGGAATACGAGACGATCTGATGGTAGAGCTACTTTTCGATGTGCTCATCTGTATGTGCTAGCTGACTGCCAATCAGCTCGATGCAAACCTGTCAATGCGAGCTGCACTGTCCAAGGCTGAAAGCACCACTCAAGAAGAAGTTTACCAGCGAGCTAGTCAAAGGACAGAAGCCCAATCGGCGGGCTATGACTTGTATGACTTTCTTTGGTTACGGACAGTCTGTCGGACGCTCGTGGATTTGTTGTTCTCTCCCTTGTCCGGGTCGTATGACCAAACGAGGTATGACGTGGTTCCACTAGTCTTGGCCAATTCTTTAACAGAAAACAGATCTCTGTCGCACCACCATACCGAACAGGATCTCCTTGATCAAGACGAAACTTTGAACAATATGGTTTGGAACATTATCAGAAGCATATATCAACGCTCCGACATATCGAAATACACGACATTCTTTGGAACAATCGGAACAGCCAAGTCAATCGTTACCTCTTTGCCAGTCAGTCGGGCGCAGATCACTCGACTACTTGCACGTTCACCACCTTGGATCCACCTCCAATCAGCTCCTCGCGTCGAAGCATTGCTTTCTGCTTTAGCCGCCTGCCTGCCTGCAGGAGCGACACCGAATCCTTCCACAAAGGACATCATACCCTACCTGCAAGCCAACCCCTTATCACTTTTGATCGCCTTTGACGACTCCGAGATGCCGGAAAGCCCAACTGATGTCGAGGCGCTTATGGACGTCTTGGACAAACTGTGCCGTTCTACCGACCTGTGCATTGTTTTGACCACTGGCAACGTGCAACTGCCGGACGGAGTGGGATGGTTACGCTTCGTCTGCAGACCGTTACCTACGCGCATTGCGGCTGCGACTTTCAAGGCCATCGGTGGCTATTCTGATGATGTCGACGACGAAGAGATCAAAAATCTGGTTCTCGCACTTGGATGTGTACCGTTTTCCGTTTCAATCGCCGGACGGTTGAGGTCTAAACCCGCAGATCTCCTGAAACAACTGAAAACGAGCAACAACAGCGAAGTTGGCCGGTTTGACGACATCATTCAAATATCATTGACAAGCCAGCCCTTTGCATCCAGCCCTGATATTATTACGCTGCTCAGTATACTGTCTTGGTTGCCGCAAGGCGCACCGTACGACCACTTAACCGAAATAGCACCGCTTATCAAGGACCCCGCCAAGAAGTTAAAGACGCTGCTCAAGAGTGGGCATATTGGCTGGGATCTCGACGGCTTTATCGTAGTTTACGCTCAAACGCGTTCCTATCTCTCGCGGTACCACGCCCTCGACCCATCCCATATCAATGCTCTCAAAGACTACTACTTTTCTTTATGCGAAGATGGGATATGTGAATTAGGAACGGAAAAGTTCGCAAGCACATCAAAAGCGCTGGCGTTAGAGGGCGAGAACGCTCGAACTGTCTTGCTATATGCATTGCAGAATGATCCCACGACTGCTGTACTGAGAGCGGTCGCCGGCTACGCAAACTTCCTCTACCACCATATCCCACATATCGATGTGACGGCCAAAGCTCTCGACGTGATTGAGAAACACCCTTCTCTTGATGTCGAGGGGAATCTCCTGCCTCTTTGCTTATTAAACCATGCAAAGCTCTTACTCCGCATAGATAAATACCTTGAGGCAGAGGCGGTATTGCAGAAGGCCGAGATGACCTGGAAAGAATCGGGTAACTGGTCCAAGCTCGGTCGGGTTTGCGTATTATATGGTCAAATCAACCGCCTGCTCGGCAGGCAGGCGCTAGCTGTCGAGTCCTGTACGAAGGCACGCGAGTACTTTGAAAGAGTGGATGACCGCATCGGTGTTGCAGAAAGCCTCCAAGGGTTAGCCACCATATCTTTCCGTTTCGGAGATATCTCAGAAGCCAAGCGACTTCTTAACGATGCCAAACAGCACTGCGGTGAACACGGGCCTAGCTCCACGTCTATTTCCTATTATATGGCATGGGTGTCGAGGCACGACCAGCCAGCGTACTCCGCATCTCTATTGCTGGCTGCGCGCGAATCGTACGTGAAATACGGAGCACGCGTCTGGGCTGCGCTGTGCATGTATCAGCTGGGAATCGCACAATATTCCTCTGGCAGCCACAACGAAGCGCAGAAATGTCTGCTCCTCGCTTACCAGGAATTCAACGAGCTGGATAACTATGGCCAGATGGGATACACTCTCGACCATCTTGTAGAGCTCGAAGTACAGAAGGGAAATATGCGACAAGCACTTGAGTACAACAAAGAAGCGCGCGCTATATTTGAGCAAATCGGAAATCATGCAGAGATTGTCGATTGCTATGTATCCCAGGGACGAGTGCTTGCTCAAATGGGACGGGCGGACGATGCACGAGAGGCGTACGACAAAGCTAGGGCTATCGCCGTGGAAGAGTGTAGCGATACCAAGCTTCTGCAAGTCGTTGAGAAGGAGCTTCAGAGTTTGGACAGTAACTCCCTGTCAGGATGGCAGCGCCTGTTTTCATGGTGGTCACCACGTACAACTACACCGTGAGCAGTCATAAACCAGTGATCGTCGTCACCTCACCCTACAGATTGTTCGTGGAGTATCATGACATTGTACAATTAGTGATATATGCTCTACATGACGCTTGTTTGGTTGACTTTGAAATCACCCGAGGTTTTCTTGGCGCTCGTGAGCTTTTACTTATGGCACATTGCGCACCGGGACTTGAAGCCACTACGTTTGGCGCCCAGCCTTGGCGTAATCCGATGGAATTACTATGGCCATGTTGAGATTTTGTCAACAGCCTGGTGAAGGTCGACTGAAATGAGATACATAGAGAAAGAATACACATTTGTTTGGTCAGCTGGATCGCTTCCTCGCCTGGGAGACAGCTGCCCCTATCATCCGCTGATATGTGGTTAACCGATATGTTTTGTGATCCCATGAAGGGTTCGGAGTACTAGTCCGATCTACTACTCATTACGTTGTATAATTGTCCGACTCCGGTGCCTGTGCCTTTCCTCTGAAATCACTAATCACGTCGCGATCCAGGCTTTGGAACTTTACAGTCTAATTACAAATGAATGGATTGAATTGTTGACCATTCTGGAATTTTATTTCGCCACATCCATCCGGCAAGACTGGGAACTTTCTCAAGCTCTTTACAGCATTCACGTCCGGAAAGGATATGATCTGCGTACCTTCCTTTCTTGAAGAGTGCCTTGCTCCAACCTACTCCAGCGCTAACCTTATCCATGGCCTGGATGTGACTCATTCCGTAACTCTCACAGAGCAGCTAAGGCGTGTCAGTTGCGGCCGCATGTTGAGTTCTGCTTCTCATTCTCCTACATCGATATCCAATGAGTAGCGAGTCTCATCATTCGCAGAGGCAAGACAAACCTCAAGATCAGCGCGGCTTACGGAATGTACCAGTGTCGAAAAGATTTCCAGTCCGTGCCATAAGTGGTCTCATGGGCGCCGTCGGTGGATTTGTACCATTGCCCTTCGTCCAACCTGTATCCCATGCTATCACGAATGCCCTCGACCGTTCCGAAGTGGGTATACCGACCACTTCAAATGCTCACGTAGTGACGTATACTGTACTGTGCTAGGCCGTCATTGAAAATCGTGAAACGTGCAAGGGGCTTCAAGGACGTACCAGGAAATTAATACGACTCGTAACCAACGCTTCTATTGTAGAGCATGACGAAACCCCATCCCCACGGGTTAAGCAAACCTTGGTGAATTCGGAAAAGTAAGATAGGTTAGGAATGGGAAGCCATGACTATATCTAACGTCATTAGATCCTTGCTAGCTATCGCAGAAGAATTAGATGAGTGGATCCGCTTGGAGGACTCTTCCAAGGAATTCTTGAGGTCACTTGAATACCGACAATATCTTGATAAATGCCAAGTTGATTTAGAGGATATCCGGTTTAACCTTGCCGTGCGCATACATTTTCCAGCTGGCCCGAAACCATCCAGTCTGACGTAGGCTTTAGCTTGAAACAACGCTAGCCATACGTACAGAGCTGATGAAGATGGGAACATGTATGAGAAGGCTTGAGCTGGCGCATTCCAGCAACGAAGTTGCAGGTAAGCTAGTAGTGTACCTAACCCGACGGCGGTCTTATATTTTTTCCAGATACAAGTTCACATAGCGTGACAAGCCCGGATGAAAAGGAGAGCGAAACGGTCAGTGAAACAGAGCAGCAGACCGATGAAGAGCAACTTCAAAGAATGAGCGATGTTCACGGCGTAAATCAAATGGCTGAACAAAATACAAAGCACAAGAGCCGCCGCAGTTGTCTTGATTCCATCATATGGCTTTGGAAAGCCTGCACGGAATGTGTGATTTGGGTTCTGCGAACGTCATTTTGGTCATCCGGTCATGGAAGGTACAAGGACGGCTCTCCATCTTGCGAAACATTGACTAATCACCAGACTTGTAGAATTGCATCGCCCCTTGCGGGCTTGCCAGCTGCACCGGAGCACTTTTACGGTCGAGATAAGATCGTAAATGACATGATAGTCAAGCTGAGGAAAGACGCTCGCCAAAGTAAACATATGGCACTTTATGGGGCAATCAAAACAGGAAAATCTACCATTGCCCGCATGCTCGTTAATCGAATAGAGGTTGCTCGTATGTTTGGCGGCTCGCGTCATTGGATCCGCTGTCAGTCAGCGGCTAACGTCGATGCTTTGCTTTATGCATTGGCGGCATCTCTTTCCCTCAAAACAAAGACCGGTGACCCATTGACGGAAATCCTCGAACATCTGGAGGTCAATCCTTCGTCACTCCTCATCATCCTTGATGATTTCGAAATGCCAGAAAGCGAAGATGAAATAGAGAAACTAAAGGATGCCCTGGGAAAGTTGAGTCAATGCCGATTAGCCAAGACCTATATTCTCTTGACGACCCGAGACTTACCGCTGCCAGAGGGTGTGGCGTGGTTACACTTTCTTGTCGAACCATTATCCGCAGACGCAGCAATATCTATGTTCAGAGCTATTAGCGGCCACGCCGAAGATCCTGATGACGAAGTCAGAGGGCTTGTCATGACCCTTGGATGTCTGCCATTCTCTATATCTATTGTTGCGCGTCAGCGACAAGTTGGTTTCAGACCCTCTGAACTTCTTATGCAACTGGAATCAGGCCAGGACAAAAGGCTTGGTCGAATTGACAATGTCGTGAGGATCTCGTTGACCAGCCAAAGGTTCACCTCGAGCCCCGGTGCTCTTACACTTCTCTGCATCCTCGCACGGTTGCCGAGAGGAGTGCAGTTTGATAAACTGCCCTTGGTTGCACCCTTGATCCCCAACGTCTTCGATGAACTAAGGAGGGTCATGGAGAGTGGCCATGCGAGTCGAGAGGCAGATGGATTCATCGTCTTGCAAGCTCCGACGCGCTCCTACATTTCGAAACATCAGGTTCTTGATGGAAGTCACATACGCGCATTGAGACAGTATTATTGTCAGATTTGCAAAGATGCCGACCACGAATTGGGAACTGAAAAGTTCAAAAATGCATCACAAACACTAGTCTTAGAAGAAGGGAACGCTCGGGCCGTATTGCTAGATGCTTTGGACACCCAACCTAGCACTGATGTACTGAGGGCTGTCATTGGTTACGCCAACTTCATCAATCAAGACACTCCAAATACCGAAGTGACTGCCAAAGCTCTGGACGCTATTGAGAAAGTCCCTTGTCTCGATGTAGATGGTGATATTCTGCCTCGATGTCTATACAGTCATGCGAGACTGTTGCAGCGCCTGGATAGGTATCACGAGGCCAGACAAGCGTTGGGCAAGGCTGAGAACGTCTTGGGAACGACTTGCGAATACGGACTACTTGGACAGATAAATGCACTTCAAGGCCAAGTCAATCGTGTGCTGGGCAATGATGCACTGGCTGTTGAGTTCTACACCAAGGGACATGAGCGGTCTAAAATGGTGCACTACGTGGTTGGCATCTCGGAAAGTCTGCAAGGCCTAGCCCTCATGTCCCTGAAAGAGGGAGACATCGAAAAGGCCATTCAACTTCTCGATCGTGCCAAGCAGGAGTGCTGCGAACACGAACCCAGTATCACCGCCCTCAGTTTTTATACCGGATGGGTCTTGAGACACAAGGACTCGTCTTACTCGGCCTCCCTTTTGCTTGTCGCTCGCGAAAGCTACGCAAAATACGGGGCGCGCTATCGGGTGGCGTTATGCACGTATCAGCTGGGCATAGCATTATATTCATCGGGCAATCATGATAAAGCCGAGCAGTCTCTCTTGCTCGCTTATCGAGAGTTCGATGAGTTAGAGAATTATGGCCAAATGGGTTACGCGCTGGACCACCTCGTAGAGTTAGAATTACAGCGGGGCAATTTCGAACAAGCTCTCCAGTACAATGGCGAAGCGCGTGCCATTTTCGAGAAAATCAAAAACCCTACGGAGGTCGTAGATTGCTATGTTTCGCGTGGCCGTGTGTTTGCAAAAATGCGACGAATTGACGATGCGCGGGAGTCATACAATAAAGCTAGGACCGTTGCTATAAAGGAATGCAACAGCAACCAGAAGCTGATACAGATGATTGACGGAGAAGTTAGGAACTTGAACCAGAGAGCAGGATGGAGACGGTTTCTTCCGTGGTGAATATGGCTGAAAAATGCGGTATCCGAGGATGCTGGACGCCTTCTAAGTTACTCTATTGGCCTGGCGATATCCTGTTTCTCTTTTGTCGGCATAGTATGCGTGTTCCTTCATGTTGAGTAAGAAGTCATAAGCAGCGCTGGCGTGGCGGAGCCTAGGTTTCAATTATTCAGCACTTACGTAAACACCACACGACCGCGACTTATATACGAAGTAATTCTCCCAGACTCTCACGGTCAGCGGTTTTTGAAAAAATTTCCTATGACAAGGGAGCAACTCGAGCAACCTCCATATCAAAAGTTATCAGAGATGGGTAAATCCATGATAGCGATCGTTGAAGCGGTGGTGATTTGCTATCGAATGAGTACTATGCGTCTTGAAATCCTCCGGACTTGAGCTCAAGCGACTTCTGTTACAGAACTATATAACTGGAGAGTCTTTATTATGCGTGCGCCGAACGGAACAATATTATCAGCCTCGCGCCTCTGCCTTGAGGACAGTTCACGACCCTTGTTCTCGTAATAGCTGTGCAGTAGATTGCCGTAAAACGCAAATGTCACATCAGAAAGTGGCACGATCTACGGGAGAAGGTATGTTAATGCTGTGATATGGGCGGCCTCGAGGCAATATAAATGAAGAACGTTCCAACCTTGAGGTCAATAACGGTTGAATGATATGTTCAAAAAACTAGTGTCGCTTTCATTGCTGCTAGTCAACGGGCACGTCGAACGCAATACAAACAACTCTCAACACGTTTGCCAAACAATTGCGAGCAAGATATCCTCTACAAGTTCGGTCTACTACCCTGGTCAGTGCTAACTTGTTGTTCAAAGAAATTTATACACGCAACTTGATTCAGGCGGCAAGGTTTACGATAGTGATATCTTCCACTGGGTTAGTTCTAGCACCCAGCAATCAGCTTGCTCAGTCGAACCTGGTTCTGCAAGAGATGTTGGACGGATTGTGAGTATACTTTCAGTGATCGCCCCCTCCTCCACAACGACTGATCAATACAACATTAGCTGCAAATCCTCGGCGCAAATCGCACTCCCTTTGGCGTAAATTTATGATTTTCTTCGCGTAACCTAACCTGATCATACTGCATAGGTGAAGAGCGGAGGCCACATGGCCAACCCTGGATTCTCGTCCACTCCGGGTGTTGAAATCGCGTTGAGCCAACTCAATCAGATCAAGTACGATCCAACGACGCGAACAGTGGAATTTGGGCCAGGAGTCGTCTTTGATGACGTATACACTGCTTTGGAACCTTATAATATGAGTGTTGTCGGAGCGAGAGTGTCTGGCGTAGGTGTTGGGGGGTTCCTGCTTGGCGGAGGTGAGTCCAATTATTCGAGTAATTTGAAGGCCATAATTCAAGGCTCTAAGGATACTCTTGGAAGACAAATGCCTATGGTCTCGGGGTTGATAACATCATAGCCTATGAGCTCGCGAAACCAGATGGAGACGTAGTTAGAGTTACTGAGTCGTCTGATCCTGATTTATTTTTTGGTCTTAAGGTAATCCCCATATACGATTGTTTTTCCCACACGAACTCATATTGTTGACACCAAGGGTGGCTTCAATAACTTCGTATGTGACCACTTTGAGGTTTAACAAGCCACGGACTCGCTTTTAGGGCATCGTGACTTGCTTTACAATGAGAGCACTGCCCCAACCATCTATCTGGGTATACATCCCATTTACCCAGCAAAATACAAATGACTCATTTTCCCCAAAGGCTGGTACAATTGACTATCCTGCGTCTTCAGTCTCGGACGTCACAAAGGCTATCATCGAGTTCAGTGCAAATAACAACGACCCGAAGGCCAACAGTGCATTTTCATACAGTTTCGTCAATGGTCAGGCATGTAAATGGCTTAATTGACGATCTATGCCGTAGATTATGAAAGCCGTCTCGTTTAGCCCGCGATCTCAGGGATCTTGTATTACGATTGTCCTAGCCCGCCCCCGGGGCTCTTTGACGACTTCTTGAAGATCCCAGCTTCGTCAAACAGTGTCCACAAATGGTTCTTGACAGATTTCATCAAAGCTACTAATCTCAACGCCTTAACCGGTTTTCGGTGTGTGCCATCATTGTTCATACAAACCTGGGATTTAATTGTCAAACTCAAGTGGGATATTCCACACTGTACCCTTACTGCGCCATTCCCCAAGCGTCATGGCGGCAATATTGAATGAGACGAAGGTAAGTCTTTGCCCCACTACCATATGCTCATTATGACTCATACACCATGTTTTCATTAGTTCTGGAGTACTGTCTTAGCTCCAAAAGTTGGAATCGTTGGATACGGCATCGAGCCATTTATATCCACTATTCTTAGCCACAATCCGACACCGAATGCTTACCCTCCCACTCGTGACCATGTGTATTTCCCGCTCAACCTGGATTTCGAGTGGCAAAATACAACGTACGACGACGATTTCCATGATGCCATTCGTCAGACTGCAGCACGCATTCGTGATGTCGCAATACAGGATGGTCAGGATATTGCAAATGCGCCTCTATATCCCAACTATGCAACATTTAGCACACCCTTGCATTCCATGTATGGTGATAATGTGCACAAACTCACATCGTTGAAGCACAGAATTGATCCGCATGACATTATGGGTTTGGCTGGTGGGTTCAAGTTTTGATTCATAGGCTGGGTATTATGTTATGGTGGCTCCTTCGAGTGTTATGGGCTTCGTTTAACTTTTGGTACTTGTCTCCATTCAGAACCCGGACATCAAATATAATTCTATGTTGGCTTCTCTGGGTTTGAGGAGCAAGAACAGAGGCGAGGCACGAGGCAGGGGGTTGCACCACACATCATCGTGCTCTACAAGCTACACACTTTTGCCAGCTCTTTGAAGATTAGAATGGTTACTTTTCGTTATGATGGCTAGGTGACACGTCGATTGTCGTATACACGCGGGCTTCTCAAGTTCCGTTCCTCTTTACATGCTTGTCGTAACTACAGTCACAATACACCCATTTTTTCTATTAAAGAAAAAGAAAAAGAAAAGCTGCATCACACACGGCTAGGTTCCTTGCGTCACATCATGTCACAGATCAATGATGGGAGAAAAACAAGAACAAGCACTGTTGGGTGTTGCAAGAGCGTGTCACACTCTGGATACAATGCCAATCTTTGAGCATGCTAGTGGAGTCTATGTCATCAACTCGACGCTATTTGATGTAGCTGGAGACGTGTACAATACTTCAGGAGAAGGTCAGTAGATTCCTTTTCTATCATTTCCGAATTCCCACATGAAATGCACCGAAAGTTAGGACCAACACCGGTTGGCCTGATCGAGCACTTCTCCGTGCCGGACGCAAGTTACGATGAGAGAATCTCCGAACACGGTCTGGTCACTGGATGTCCGTTATTAGAGCAGTTGGAAAAATGGATCATTGACAACAGTGTACCGATCTTTTTGCTCTTGGGCCCGGCGGCTACTGGCAAGTCAACCGTTGCGCGAGGGTTTGTACACACTTCTGCTGTCCAGGTTCATTATCCAGTCATCAGTTTCTGTTTCAATCGCGACGATTCTCGGCGTTCAGACTTTTATCGCGTCATACCGACACTCGCCAGACAGCTCCGCTGCATGAAGCATCCCGGTCTAAAGGATACAATTGATAATCTTTTGGAAATGGACCCTCTCATATGGTCAAGACCGTTAGGAAAGCAATATAGCGAATTGGTCATCAAGCCTATCCATAAGTCGTTTGCCAAGGGCCTCAGTCCAAGCATGCTTTATATCATTTTGTTGGATGGTCTTGACGCCTGTCGTGATCACACCATCGTCAAACGATTCTTCTCTGAAATCGAACCCATCATCAGCGATGGATCATGTCACAGTCGAATTAAGATTCTGTGCATCAGTAGAAGTGATCCATCCATTCTTTCGGCCTTTCGTTCTGTCATCGATCACTGTCAATATTTCTTCACTCGTCTTGATGAGGGGGCAGGCATGTTCAGATATGTATCTAACTTGATGGCTATCTGATGTCTGCCAGATGCTGGTTTACGTTGTGAGAGCAAGGCGATTGATAAAACAGAGCAACAAGCCACTAAAGCACATCAGGACAGTATGAGTACTCTCCACGACGCGAAACAAATGGCTGAACGTAATCTGGGCCGCAGAAGCCGCAGTTGTCTTCCTCCCATTTTATGGGTCTCGGTGGCTTGCTCGGTGGCTTGCCTAGCAATTGTAATCCATGTTCTGCGAACACCCTATTGGTCATTTGGTCACGCAAGGTATGCGTATAGCTTTCCGTCTTACCCAGCTGTAACTTATCACCAAACTTGCAGAATTGCATCACCGCTTGCTGGCTTGCCACCCGCACCTGAGTTCTTCTTCGGTAGAGATGAGCTCATGAACAGAATCATAGCCTTTGTGAAGAAAAAAGTAAGAAAAGGTACTCATCAAAGAAAGCATCTGGCGCTCTACGGGGCGATTAAATCAGGGAAATCTACTACTGCCCGAATGTTTGTCAATCTGGAAGAGGTCGCTCGTATGTTTGGGCGCTCACGTCATTGGATCCGCTGTCAGTCAGTGGCCAATGTTGATGCTATGCTACATGCATTAGCGAAATCACTTTCTATCGAAACAGGGACAAATTCGACATTGATGGATTCCATCATCGAACATCTTGACGGCAATCGCTTGACTGTCCTCATCATCCTTGATGATTATGAGAGGCCAGAAAGCGAAGATGAGGTTGAGAAGCTGAAGGATGCACTTGGAAGACTGGGCCAATGCCAATCTGCCAATGTCTACATCCTCTTGACAACTCGAAATTTACCGTTGCCAGAAGGTGTAGCGTGGACACATTTTCTTGTCGAACCCTTGTCATTAGATGCAACAATAGTTATGTTTAGAAGTATAAGTGGCCACACGGAAGACTCGGATGAGGAAATCACAGAACTAGCCAAAAGCCTTGGATGTCTGCCGTTCTCAATATCTATTGCTGCGCGCGAGCGGCAAACTGGTCTTAGACCTTCGGAATTCCTTACGTTATTGGAATCAGGCCAGGACAAAAGGCTCGGCCGAATTGATGATGTTGTGCGGATTTCGTTGAGCCGCCCAAGGTTCACCTCAAATCCTGAGGCTCTTACATTCCTCTGTATCCTTGCGCGTTTGCCAAGAGGAGTGCGTTTTGATAACCTGGATGCGATCGCTCCCTTGATAGACAACGTCATTGATGCATGGAGAACGATCCAGGGAAGTGGCCATACGAGGCAGGATACAGATAATTTTGTAGTCTTGGAAACACTCACGCGTTCCTACATCGCCAGACATCAGGATCTTGATGCACGCCACCTGTATGCACTGAGACAGCATTATTTTCAGATTTGCGAAGACGCCGGCCATGAATTAGGATCCGAAAAGTTCAAATATGCCTCAAAGGTGCTCGCTTTGGAAGAGGAGAATGCTCAGGCTGTGCTGCTAGATGCTTTACAGACAGAACCTAGCACTGATGTATTGAGGGCCGTCGTTGGTTACGCTAACTTCCTCTACGGAGATGCACCAAATATTCAAGTAACCGCCAAGGCTCTCGACGTCATTAAAGAGAACCCTTCTCTTGATGCTGATGGTGTCTTGCTGCCTCAGTGTCTATTCAGTCACGGGAGGCTTTTACACCGCTTGGATAAGTACCACGAAGCCGGGGAAGCATTCTCCAAGGCTGAAAAGGTTTTGAATGTAACCGAGAATCGACAACTTGGTCGGATTTACTTAATGCAAGGCCAAGTAAATCGTCTGGTTGGCAATCAAACACTGGCTCTCGAGTTCTATACGAAGGCACATGAGTGGTTCGAAACGGCGGGAAATCATGCTGGCGTTTCAGAAAGTCTTCAAAGCATAGCTCTTATGGCTCTGAAAGAAGGAGACACGCAAAGGGCTATTGAGCTTCTTGATCACGCCAAGGATAAATGTGACAAACTCCAACCTTGTGTCGCCTTCATCGGTTTTTATACCGGGTGGGTGTTGAGAGTCACGAACTCGACCTATTCAGCTTCCCTTTTGCTTTCTGCTGGTGAAGCCTTCGAAAAATACGGAACACGCTACATGACAGCGTTGTGCATGTATCAGAGGGCCATAGCATTATCCTGGTCGGGCCAACATGACGAAGCTGAGAAAACATTCCAACGCGCTTATCAGGTATTCGATGAGCTGAAGAACCTCGCCCAAATGGGTTACACGCTCGACCACCTTGTAGACCTAGAATTAAAGAGGCGCAATTTCAAACAAGCTCTCCAGTACAATGGTGAAGCACGTTTCATTTTCGAAACAATCGAAAACCCTATAGAGGTCGCAGATTGCTACATATCGCGTGGCAGTGTGCTTGCACGAATGCGACGATTTGATGATGCACGAGACGCGTACAATAATGCTAGGATCACTGCTATGCAGCAATGCAACAACAACACGAACCTGATGCAGATAATTGATGAAGACGTCAAGGAGTTGAACCAGATGGCAGCAAGTTCATGGAGATGGTTCTTGCCGTGGTGATAGCGCTGCCGACCTCAGCCTCGGCATCAGTTTTCTGGTACATAACTGTTAGATTACTCACTTACGCCGTCCGTATCCGTGCTTCTTCTAATGCCTTCACCATTCCCTCGTATCTTTTAAAGGTGTGACATATATATATGTGACGACTTGTACGTAACGCGTAACTGCTGGCAACTTGCAGCGTTATGACAAGAATCTCAGCTCAAGGCGTCCTCATGGCTGCGCTCAAGCACATGGTGCACAGCCCAGCTACTCGTGTGATTCTCATGAACGTCAAATTACGTGTTTGGTTCAACCTAAGATCAGTGTTTCAAATTCCAGCACCCACCATAGCGGACAGCCCCTGCATGACGTGGAATCGTTCTTTATGCGCTTGTAATGAGCGTATATAAGCCCTGAAATGGACGAACCATGTTAGAGGCAATGTTTGCTTACATCCTTTTAGTTTTAACTTTATTCTCCGCCGTATATGGTACTCCAAAGGTGAAGCGCGACGTTGCCAGCTACCGACATGTATGCCAAGCTATATCTGCGGCCATCTCCTCCAAGAGCGCAGTTTACTATCCCGGTTAGTAGCAACTGGTTGCACGCTTACCTTATGTCCTGCAATACGATTTCAGGCAGTACTCTGTACACTAAGGACGTGTACCATTACTCCAATTCCAGCACACAGCAATCTGCATGTACGGTTGAACCTGGGTCTGCAAAGGATGTTGGAGTGATCGTAAGCAGTATCCTGATGATCTTACTGCCCCTCTGACCAGCCTAAATTTAGCTTCGGCTCCTGGGCTCGACTCGGACCCCGTTTGGTGTAAGCTTCCAACAATTGTTCCGTATCAATGAATCGAACCCATTAGGTCAAAAGCGGAGGTCACGCCATGAACCCTGGATTCTCTTCGTCCAAGGGCGTCCAAATTGCGCTGTACAGGTTCAACGAGGTTGATTATGACGCAAAAATGCAAAGCGTTGTCATTGGCGCTGGTCTCAATTTTGATGATGTGTACGCCGCCCTTGCCCCCAACAACGTGAGCGTCGCAGGAGGAAGAGTGACTGGCATAGGTGTAGGAGGCTTCCTGCTAGGCGGAGGTGGGTATCACGCATTTGACACATTGTTCAGCAGACGATTAAACATTCTAGGATACTCTTGGAAGACAAACCAGTATGGCTTAGGCATCGACACAATCATTGCATATGAACTTGTCCTGCCAGACGGGAAAGTGGTTCAAGTCACGAAAAAGTCAGACGCGGAGCTCTTTTTCGGACTCAAGGTATGGTCATTAGTGGAGTTGGTCTACTAACTTTATCACACGTATGTAGGGTGGCTACAATAACTTTGTGAGTGATGAACCATCCCCCACGCCATCGCAGCAAGGGTTGAACCGCATACCAGGGCATCGTAACACGCTTTACAGTGAAGGCGCTGCCGCAAACCTCGATATGGGTACGTATTTTGTCTATTTTAAATATACACAATCGAAGTTAGGCCCAGGGTGGCACAATTATCTTTCCTGAATCTTCGGTACTTGAAGTAACGACTGCTGTCATCGAGTTCAGTGGGACTAACAGTGACACGAAAGCCAACATCATCCCTTCATATGCCTACTACAAGAATCAAGTAAGTAATTGATATAACCACTTCGTAGCTTGATGCGAGCTGACCTACTTATTAGATCATTGTATCACAAATGTTATATTACGATAGTTCCACGCAGCCTGCAGGGTTTTTCGACAACTTCTTGACAATTCCATCTGCGAGGGCAGATGTCCGCAGCAGGTCTTTGACAGATTTCATTAGCAATACCGTCAGTAACAGTTCTGCCGGTTTACGGTACGTAATTGATCTCACCCGAATGTCCAAATTTAATTGTTGCGATGTTAGCGGCGCATATCACACCGTTCCTCTTCTTGAATACACCCAAAACATAATGAAAGTCATCCAAAATGAGACAATTGCAAGTTGTCCCTTGTCCCTTCAGCCAGACTCACCAACAAAATTTCCAGTTCTGGGGCAAAACTTTATATAGCAAAACAGGGTCTGTCGCGTATAGCGTGGAACCATTCCTACCTTCCATCTTGAGCCACGGCAATGTGCGAACGGCATACCCTCCTACCCGTGACAAAGTTTATCTGCCTCTGAGCATTGACTTCGAGTGGGAGTTGGAGAAATTTGACACCTATTTTTTCGATGCTATTCGCCAGACGGCTACCCGTATTCGCGATGCTGCGATTGCAGAGGGCCAGGATATTGCTAATGCGCCTCTATACCCCAATTATGCACTCTTCGATACGCCCTTGAAAGACATGTATGGAGATAACGTGGGTAGGCTGATGCGATTGAGGAAGAGGGTGGATCCCCTCAACGTTATGAGCTTGGCAGGAGGATTCAAATTCTAATCAGAACGGACTCTTGTTTCGCCATGAACATTGTACATTATAGCTGTTTTCATATCGATAGGCCACAATATATATATATAGGCTGACTCCAGAGTCCGCTTCTGACCCAAGAATCATCTGAACGACAACAACATAATGTCTGCACGAATTAACAGACAGAATGATAAGGAACTCATAACTGTTAAGCTCACCAAGTGCCCACTTCCCCGAGCCTTATAAGCGTTGAGGGCATGAAGTATCTCTTGCGGAGTAAGATTGATTCTAGCTCAGTTTCATAATTCCGATTTCGCCTAAGCGTCATGTTGCGGCTATCGATATAAAACAGCTGTAATTATTTTGAATACCGTAGCATAAATACAAGGTCCTTGAAAGCCTATCAGAATTTGAACCCTCCCGCTAGCCCCATCACATTCGATGGATCAACGCTTCGTTTTAGTGCTTTAAGCTTGTCAACGTTAGACCCATACATTTCGTTCAACGGGGTATCGAAAATGGCATAGTTGGGATACAAAGGTGCATCAGTGATATTCTGGCCGTCCGCTATTGCCGCGTCTCTAATGCGGGCTGCGCTCCGCTTAATCGCACCAAATATACTGTCATCGAAAACGTCAAGTGCCCAAGCAAAGTATATATTGAGGGGCATGTAAGCTTTGTCCCGTGTCGGCGGATATGCGGTTGGCAGTTCGTTGTGACTGAGGATAGTGGGAAGGAAAGGCTCGATATCATACGAAATGAAAGGCGTGGCATCTAACGCGAGAGCGTCGCACCAGAACTATCAAGGTAGAATATTTTAGATCCTAGTCAAAAGGCGTGCAAGTACTGCTTACGGTAAGTTCGCTCTGAACGGTATCCATGACTCTGGCGGAATATCCAAGTAGCGGAACAGTGTGGAACACGGCTCCGAGACTGGCCACGAGGGATCAGGGTCAGTCGAATAGAAAATAATGATCTCATCTCACTGGAAATCAGCAGAGACATTGCTGGCAGTAAGTTTAATGTATTTATGAAGGCTTCGTTGGCCAATATCTTTTATCAGTGCAGGAATCTTCAAAAAATCATCAAACAGTCCTGCTGGAGGGTTGGGGCCATCGTAATATAGAAGTTGTGTAATGAGAGGCTGAAAGAATATAAGGATGTGATATGAACTATAAGATGATTTTCGTGTACCTCTGTCAGGACACAATCGTATCCTGCGATTATATTTGCTTTGGGATCGGTGTTGGTGGCGCTGAACTTGATAACGGCTGCTGTGACTTCCGCAATTGAATACTTTGTGTACGTGATCATACCACCCTGTAAATGAAACTGTGTCAATGGCTTTGCCAGAGGGTAATCAGGTAATCGTACCCAGACCATAGGCTGAGGATATGTTCTCATAGTGACGCGTGTCACAATTCCCTTTGAACCGTCAATCAAGGGCAATCATTCACGTAAAACCCTTACGAAGTTGTTGAAACCACCCTAAATGGACGGAAATGGGTTAGACTCGAGACAGCTGAGATGAATGGGCGCCAGAACCTTCAGCCCAAAAAATAGTTCAGAATCTGTGGACTCCGTCACATTCGTTACCTCGCCATTCGGTTTCACGAGCTCAAACGACGTAATTGAGTCCACAGCAAGGCCATATTGGTTTGTCTTCCAAGAATACCCTGCAAATCATGAGACCTGCCTGGTCTATAAGCTGAAAATTGTCCCATAATGCACTTACCGCCACCGAGGACAAAGCCGCCCACGCCAATACCTGTAACCCTTGCTCCCAAAACACTGACTTTATGTGGTTCTAGTGCGGCATACACATCATCGAATATAAGACCCGTTCCAATGGTCGCCGTCTGCGATTCAGAGTCGTACACGACCTCATTAAATCGATACAATGCAATCAAGACACCTTTCGAGGACGAAAAGTTGGGATTTGCCGTGTGGCCGCCGCTTTTGACCTGTTACAAAACAGTTGGGTGCACTTCTCGGCAGAAGGATATCCACTCACAGCGAACGGTGTGCGTGTCTGACCTAGAATCCGAAGCTGAAGGAATGAGCATCAAGCCGACAAGACGGTCGGCAGCATGGAGTCTTACTATTTCCCCAACATCCTCTGCTGTTCCTGGTTCGACTGTACATGCAGGTTCTTGTGTGCTCGAGGACGCCCAATGATATATGTCCGTGTGGTACACCGACGCACCTTTAACCCGTCATCAGACGATGGAAGAAAATCTATGTCATTACGAAGGCTTACCCGGGTAGTATACGTCACTTTGAGAAGAGATGGTGGACGAAATGGTGCGACATGAACGCGAGAAACTGGCTGTATGAAACAGGTTCTTGTAGATGACCGAAGCCAAACCTAGAACTATAGCGGCTGCGCCTGGAAGGCGGAGAATATGGATCATGTTTTACAAGTTTGGAAGGATGTTTGCACGAGGTTAATATATCATTCCATTGGACAATAACATGCGATAACAACGTGCGCGTTGGAGCCTGATAATCGGAGTCATTGCAGGACATATATCTGTTATCTTAAACAGTGAATAGACACGAGTTTGTCGCGTTCCTGACATCATGTAAAAAAAACGGAGTTATCTTGATCAGTACTACCTAAATTGGATATGAGGAATGCACGTTGCACTGACATTCAATTTCGCCATGTCGCGCTGGTATGCAAAAAACACCATATTTGACACCAGTGTCTTGCAGAACCCGATTACTTGACACCGGTCACCCGATTGAGCTATCGCTTTCTATGAAAACCTCCAAATAAAAAACGGATTCATCAAGCTGAAAGGAAATAAGGTTGCATTCATTCACCATATCACCTCGAGGCATGTTACCGCATGTTCGTGTTACGCCGAAAGAAACGGCACACTGAATTGGAGTAAAGCGGCTAATATTTTGCTGAAATATCAGTGTACTGAATGTCGCTAGGTACAGTGAAGAAGTTGACATTGGCTCGCCTTGTACTGCCTCCTACCAAGGTCTACAAAAATAATGGATCCGAAATAGACGAGTCTCAGGCTCTCTGAATTTCAATAATCAACGCACCGTTCCGCCTAGTAATGGGTAGCCCAGGAGTTGAGGTCCTCCTTTGGTTACTTCCGACCACAATGGAATTGTAAGCGACAGTAGATGCCCAAGAGTCGTAAGTATCGGGTTGGATAAAACGCTGTGATTCGGACCGAACGTGACTGTGACAATTCAACGTACGGCAACCAATCGAGCAGCCGTTCCGCACACTGCTCTTCACGTGGCCGCCGGCCCGAATCTTTCTGTTAACCCCGCGCAACTTTGTTCCTACAACGCAATTGTGAAGTCGGGTGCGGCATTCATTGACAGACATGCTCTTCCTACTTTGACAAGACTCGGACAGTCACGTTATCAAATACACTGCAGTCCGCAGCATGACAGGTCTTTGGTCCGAATTAACTGCTCAAACAAGGGCCACAAGCACGTATAAGCGCCGTCGCGGCTTTAAGCACGACAATGCTGTTACTGGAATGCACGGTAATTGACATGCATAGGGGACTCTGGAAGACGTCATGTATTAAACTTGCGCGTGGTAAGTTTGGCACTCTGGAGTGCTAGATATGTGGTTGCGGAACATAAGCAAGAATGGCTGTATCACATTTCTTGGGGCTTGGACTGGCCTCTAACCTTCTCGGGCTTGGACTGGCCTCTAACCTTCTCCGGCGCATGTATCAGGTGTTTTGCTTCATGAATAGGCCCAAAAAGATTAAAGCAACTGGGACAGCAACCATATTTCAAAACTCCGGCATTCCTTAGATGTACGATAATGGACCAAGGGGGCAATACGCGCTCCAGAGTTCAAATCGGCTGAATTCGAAACCATACCGGGAATCAAACGTTCAGCTCCCTAGCATATGAGCTCACAACTATGCTCAGAAACGCCATATTTGGGCTGAAGGGTGCATGACTTTCTTGTTATGCAATCCGTCGACTATTTTTCCGGAAAGCATCGGCCCTTCCGTGCTACCATTCGTAGCAGTAAGATAATATGGACAGAGCTGTCGAAATAAGATCCCGCATAGTTCGAATGCTGTATCGCACTTCTGACGAGTACAAAAGCAAGCACGCTGTGAGCATAATATCATTTTATTCTCTCGAGCAATGGCCAACGACGAAAGTAGGATTTTCCTGCTTCGAGTTGTGAAAGAAATTAATCTGCCCCATTGTAGCCTTTCGCCGGCAGTTCAACAACCTCGTGCGCCTTCTCCGCCTTGACGGCGTCACTACATGGGTCGAGACACCAGTTGGAGCAGAATGGGCGTACGTCGTACAAGGTGAATACTATCCTTTCTCTTGTTTCTCTTGGAAATTTTGACCATTGTTCAGTTCAAGGAACTACGGTTGGTACAGGAAGGGGGAGCTCTAAGGCAAAGGCCAAAGAGGAGGCAGCTCGTGAAGGTTTTCAATACCTGAAAGCGAGATATGGTAATGCCTAGTGGAGGGCGGTACCAAATCCACATCAATCATAACCTGTTTCTTCATTTTCTGGCACTCCGACTTATTTCTATCATCTTGTCTACATTCTCCTATAATACTTCTATACATATTATAATACAATTACGAGTACTATGAATTTAACAACTCCGTGGGCACTTGCCACCGAACTTCCATTTGCATCTGAGTTTGTTCACAAGCACCATTTCACGGTAGCTGCCTTTTGTATACAACATGTCCTCTGATCCGTTCACGGTGCCCTGGGGTACCATGCGGCGTAGGTCTTAGGAAAGTGGCAGACGCCCACGAGGTCGCCGCTGGCCAAGCCTTAAGTGATGCCCAGCGATTTTTTTCCCATGCATCGAAGATGGGCAAAGAGACGATGAACGCTGCTTTGTGATGCTAAAAACGAGTTCAGAGAGAGTCCACCTATAATATTATTCATTTCATCTGGATCATATTGAACATGTCTGAGGTAGAGAACTAACACAATACCCAATCTCAGAATCAAAACTTGAATCCACCAGCCAAACCCATAATGTTATGCGGATCGACTTTCCGCTTCAGTGACGCGAGTTTGTCCACGTTATCACCATACATGGAATGCAAAGGCGTGCCAACTATCGCATAGTTGGGATATAAAGGCGCATTTGCGATATCCTGACCATCTTGAATTGCCACATCCCGAATGCGTGCTGCGCTCTCACGGATCGCGTCATGGAACTCGTTATCGTACTTTGCGTTTCGCCACTCAAAATTGAGGTTGAGAGGGAAATATACACGGTCACGCGTAGGAGGGTAAGCGCTCGGTGTCGCGTTGTGATTGAAAATCGACGATAAGAATGGTTCGATGATGTATCCAACCATTCCAACTTTTGGAGCAAGAGCTGCACCCCAGAACTGAAAAATATCGTGCATTAGTAGTGGACAGTGCCGCAATGGGATAGAGACGTACAGTTGTCTCATTCAGTATCGCTTCCATGACACTTGGGGAGTTTTGTAGCAGTGGGACGGTATGGAATATACCCCTTGTGGTTGATAGTTAAGTGGCTATAGCATATCAACGATGGTGAAAATTACCGGAAGCCAATTAAAGCGTTGTGATTAGCCTCTTTGATGAAATCCGCCAAGGACCTTTCGTGGACACTGTGTGATACAGTCGGGATCTTCAAGAAGTCGTCAAAGAGCCCCGGGGGTGGGCTAGGCCAATCGTAATATACGAACCCTGAGACCGCAGGCTAAACGGACATGAGTTCCTTGACCTACAATGTTATTAATGCACATACCTGACCATTGACGAAACTGTACCCAAACGCGATGTTGGCTTTTGGGTTGTGTTTTGCACTGAACTTGATAATAGCCTTTGTTACGTCCGGTACTGCAGATGCGGGATAGGTAATCGTACCAGCCTTGAGCAACATCAGAAAACTTGAATTTTGTGAGGGCAGATTGAGCACATACCCAGACACGTGGCTGGGGCAGCGCATTCATTGTAAACCGAGTCACAATGCCCTAAACGCTAGTTGATGACAAATGACTTTAAGGATTAGTGATCACTTACGAAATTATTGAAGCCACCCTGGATGTGAATGAATTAGAATATATGTCAAAGAACAGGTAAGTGGCGCAAAATCACCTTCAGGCCAAAGAATATATCAGGATCGGATGATTTCGTAATGGTAACCACTTTCCCGTCGGGTTTCACAAGCTCGTAGCCTACGATGTTGTCGACGCCAAGACCGTCACTATTCGTCTTCCAGGAGTATCCTTCAAGTCTTGAATTACGGCCGGTGAACCGTCTGAATAATCGAACTTACCTCCACCAAGTAAGAAGCCTCCAACGCCTATGCCGGACACTCTTGCTCCAGCAACACTGACATTATAAGGCTCCAGAGATGCATATATTTCATCAAACACGAGCCCTGAACCAAACTCCACTGTTTCCGTCGTTGGATCGTACTTGACGTGATTGAACCGGGCCATCGCGATTTCAACACCTGGAGTAGACGAGGATCCAGGGTTGACCATATGGCCTCCGCTTTTCACCTACAAAACATGATGATCAAGTTCAGTTGACGATTATTTGAAGGAAATCGTAAATTACACCAAAAGGAGTGCGCGTTGTGCCCAGTATTTGCAGCTAGATGGACATTAATTAAAAGTCATCCTCATTGAGGTGATAACATACGCACAATTTGTCCTACATCTTGTGCAGAGCCGGGTTCGACTGAGCAAGCGGATTGCTGGGCACTCGAACTAGCCCAATGGAAAATATCATTATTATAACCCTCGCTTCCTGAATCAATTTTCGTACTTGTCAACAGAAATAGTAAGTCATGGTTAAGTTAGCATCACCAGGATAGTGGACCGCGCTTTCCGATGATATCTTGGTTGCTATTGATTGGCAAATGTGTTGGTAGTTGTTTGTGTCGTGTTCAACAAACACCAGTGACGCCAGCAAGGAAACCAGCGATACGAGTCTTTTGAACATCTCGTTCAGTTCTTATTGCATTCGGGTTGAATTTGTACTTCTATATAACGCCTCGAGAGACTGTATGCGCCCAATACCGCCCAATGGCACAGCATTGACATACATGTCGTTTGTCAACGTTTGTCAGCTATGGGAGCTCACGTCAGTACGCTCATGTCGTTAAGGCACGTGTCTCCAACTGCGTTAGCCCTTCATGTACCTTTTACCACGTTGCTCTCTCATGTAGCCTTGGCGATCTGTTCATCTGCACCGCCTCGAGACGGGGATGTCTTCGAGGCACACGAAGTAACTAGAGCGAAAAATCAGATCAACAAAAATGCGTCGCTCTTGTTTATTTAATATTGGAATGGTTATAGGCAGGTAAACGACACAACGATAAACAAACTCGCATGTTGTCATAACAATATATTTGAATTTTGAACCGCCCATAACATCATGCAGATCAATTCTGTGCTTCCACCGTGTTTGTGATATACTGTATTGCGGCATCACGAATGCGTGTCGCGGTCTGACCAATAGTACCACGGAAATCCTGCGTCTTGCCACTTAAAATCCAGGTCGAGCGGGAAATATACGAGTGGCCGGGTAAGCACTCGGTCGGGGTGGTTAAGAGTGCATATAATGACTCGACGGTATATCCAACAGTAGCTGGTTGAATGTTGTTCAGAACGTTCGATCAAGTTTGGTACGTGGCGTATCATGGTATTGCCTTTCATGTATGCCCTTACTTTGACCCCAAAGATCCGAACCCTGCATCAAACTGCGTCCTCCCTTGTGTCCCAACCAAGACCTTAGCGTACGGTAGATTATTCAATCAGGGGGAATCCATATATGGATGGACTTTGAGTGCCGACCCTTGACGTACTAAGGACTGTTTCGGTTAGACTACCACCTTGTGAACATTATATGGCAACGGCGCGCTCACGTCACGACAGGTTCTCTCCCCACTCCTGCGCCCTGTCCTTCATGCGATATGTCCAGCAGTGAACAGAACTTGCTGCAGTCGCTCGGGGCGGCTATTCTGGTCACTGCAGCGGCATGGGGGATGACAACTCTCCTGACCTTCTCTTACTATCGCAAATTTACAAGGGACTACGCAGCGATGAGGATATTGGTAAGTAAACAAAAAACGTGGAATAATACAGTTATCTGAACGTGTGATATTCACAAGGTTGGTACGATATGGTGCGCTTCAAAGGCGAACGTCATTTAGTTCGTGTATGAAAGTCACGTCACAGGACATTCTATACGACATACCTCATTTGCCTTGCTTATGGCTTCTACCAAATGGCGATCGCCATGGGCCCAACGGCCGGAGAGATTCCGCTCTTAATAAACATTGGTTCTGTTTTCGCCTCGTTTATTCAATGTCTAGTTCAGGCGAGTATAAACTGTACCAATCGGTCGTCCGTGCCATCCCCTTAACGCCTTGTAAACACAGACTACTTACGCCTTACGAATATACCGCCTATCCAAGAGCCTTTACATTCCAGTTGCGTGCTGGATAACTATTTTATACAATTTATGCGCTGGTATCACTTTTGCCATGACCGCGACCAATAAATTGCCGAAAGAGTTTGTTCAAACCGAGCGGAAGTTTCAATGGTTACTCGTTTCTTGGTATCTTGCGACGGGGATCGTAGATATGGTGATCACCGTGACGCTGTGTCTAATGTTGATCAAGATGAGGAGATCCAAAAGGTGCAACTCGCAGCGGTACGTGTATTTCGACGTGTAAGCGCGGCTCGCGCTAACTGTTTGTTAGGGCTACGAGTGTTGTAGATACAATTGTGCTATGGACAATTCGTCAGTTCCTTATCATATCCGAACCTGGTATTTTTAGCTGACATTCGGGAAGAAACTGGAATGGTTACAAGGTACATCCCCCGCTACTAGATTGTATGACAAGTCTCAATATTGCGTGACAGTGTGCTTGCTCTGTGTGTTGTCCTGGCAGTACGTGTTCATGGCTATGGAGACCCGACTATCATTTAACCTAGATTGCCAGTATTACCTTGTCGCTTCTCCAGGTACTTTCAGCATGTGGCATATACGAAAATATCCTTATCCCTCTCTAGGCCCATGGATATCGCTTACGTTGGTCATTACAAGCGGTAAGTGGTAGTAGGGCGATGGCGAACGGCTTGTTGATGTTGCCATACCTAGCATACGCTCTTTCATTGGTTACGTTGTGGGTGATAATGCATGCATGACGTCGTGAAGTTGTAACTCATTTTGAATTACACAGGCTAAACGGTAGATCGATGTTGTTAAGGAACCATTCTTCTAGCCAAACCAGCTCTACGACCGTGGCGACGTTGACAGTTCCAGAATTTTCCGTGGCTACCGACAGCTCTAGTTCTCAACCAGTTCGTCTGTCACCTTCTCACGTCCAGCTCGTAGATTAACACTGGCAAGGATACCTTCGATCTCAAGCGACTGAATAATACAAGCCCAGTATAGCGATGGCACATCCAAATGTGCGACGCGCCACGGGTCCGGTAATCGTCGGACACAGTTGGACAGGACAGGTTCTCCGTCGGCCTATGCACGAAACACGATATTCTACGTCAGAATCGGGACTATCCTAGCCTCCCTTAGAATATCGTAGCCAAGAGCAAACTTGTACCGTATCTGACACTTGTTTTCATTGTAAACTCCAGTTGGTTTTCTGCACGGGAGTAATGTAATGTACGCAAAGCAGAATTTGTTCTTTGAGACTGGAATATAGGAGGTCAAAACAAGGTTAAAGGTGAATATCGCGCCCGGAAACGTACTCGGGATTTCGCAACCATACCATATTTTGAATAGCGACCTATGCATGAAGTCAACTTCAATAATATTGAACTCAGCATTCATTCCTCTCCGGGTCCGAATTCAAGAGGAAATAATGATTTCATGGTCTTCAAAACAGAACGGGTAGCCTATCTCGCTGGGGTTAGTCATACTGTCTCCACATCAAGATTTCACTGTATGTTGTACAAGTCCAAAGATCTCGACCTGGAATCGGTGTTTTCAAATTCCCACGGAGAATTTCATAATGAACACCTTCCTGCAGAAGCTGCCAGATATTGAGGTATTGAGTGATCAATTAGCTCTGTGCAGGCAAACGCCCCAACGGTAAGCAAAGTCGCAATCTTCACCAGACTACATCGAATTCCGAATCGTTGCCGTAACACAATACCCTAATCTATGAATCAAAACTTGAACCCACCAGCCAAACCCATAACGTCATGCGGATCAATTCGGTGCTTCAACGACGCTAGTTTGTGCACGTTATCACCATACATGGAATGCAAAGGTGTGCTAAATATTGCATAGTTGGGATATAGAGGCGCATTTGCGATATCCTGACCATCCTGTATTGCAACATCACGGATGCGTGTCGCGGTCTCACGAATGGCATCGTGGAAATCGTCGTCGTATGTTGCATTTTGCCAATCAAAAGCCAGGCTGAGCGGGAAATACACATGGTCACGGGTGGGAGGGTAAGCGGTCGGTGTCGGGTTGTGGCTAAGAATGGTGGATATGAATGGCTCGATGGTGTATCCAACGATTCCACCTTTTGGAGCCAAGGCAGCACCCCAGAACTAATGAAGACGTAGGATGAGTGTATGTTAGTGGGGCAAAAACTTACCGTCGTCTCATTCAATATCGCTGCCATGACGCCTGGGGAATTCCGCAGTAGGGGGACAGTATGGGATATCCCACTTGAGTTTGACAATTAAATCATGGGTTTGTCCGAACAACGATGAGACATACCGAAAGCTGGTTGAAGGATTCAAAAGACTAGTAGCTTTGATGAAATCTGTCAAGGACCATTTGTGGACACTGTTTGACAAAGCTGGGGTCTTCATGAAGTCGTCGAAGAGCCCTGGGGGCAGGCTAGGGCAATCGTAATACAAGACCCCTGTGATCGTGAGCTAAACGGGGCGAATTTCTTAATCTACGGCATAAATCAAACCATTTACGCACCTGACCGTTGACTAAACTGTACGAAAATCCAATGTTGGCTTTCGGGTCATTGTTATTTGCACTGAACTTGATAATAGCCTTTGTGACGTCGGGGACTGAAGACGCAGGATAGTTAATTGTACCAGCCTTTGGGGAACATGAGTCATTCGTGTTTTGCTGGGGTAAATGGGATGCATACCCAGATAGATGGTTGGGGCAGTGCTTTCATTGTAAAGCAAGTCACGATGCCCTCAAAGCGAGTCCATGACTTGTCAAATACCTCAAAGATGGTCACATACGAAATTATTGAAACCACCCTAAGCGCCAATAATATCAGTGTGGAAAAGACAATTGTATATGGGGATCACCTTTAGACCAAAAAATAAATCAGGGTCGGATGATTCCGTAACTCCAACTACGTTTCCATCTGGTTTCGCGAGCTCGTAGGCTACGATGTTATCAACACCGAGACCATAAGCATTTGTCTTCCAAGAGTATCCTTGCAGCTTGACTTAGGGCCTGCAAAGTATTCGAATAATTGAACTCACCTCCACCGAGCAAGAACCCTCCAACACCTATCCCAGACACTCTTCCTCCTGTAACGCTCATATTGTGAGGCTCCAAGGCAGCATATACGTCATCAAAAATGAGTCCTGGTCCAAATTCCACCGTTTGCGTCGTTGCATCATAGTTGATCTGATTGAGTCGGCTCAATGCGATTTCAACACCCGGAGTAGATGAGAATCCAGGATTGACTATGTGACCTCCGCTTTTCACCTACGCAATATGATCAGATTAGATTGCAAAGAAAATCGTAAATTTACGCCAAATGGAGTGCGACTCGCGGCGAGGATTTGCAGCTAATGTCATTGATCAGTTGTTGTGGAGGGCGTTGGGGTGATCACTGAAAGTATACTCACAATCCGTCCAACATCTCTTGCAGAACCGGGTTCGACTGAGCAAGTCGATTGCTGGGTACTAGAACTAGCCCAGTGGAAGATATCACTATCGTAAGCCTTGCTGCCTGAATCAGGTTGCGCATACGTTTGTACATTTCTTTGAACAACTGACGACTTCAATGGCACTGACCAGGATAGTAGACCGAACTTGCTGAGGATATCTTGCTCGCAATTGTTTGGCAAACATGTTGAGAGTTGTTTGTATCGCCTTCGACGTGCCCACCGACTAGCAGCAATGCAAGCGACACTAGTCTTTTCAACATCTCATTCAGCCGTTATTATCCTGAAAGTTGGAACGTTCTTCGTTTATATCACCTCGAGAGGCTGAATATGCGCCGTTATCGCACAGTGACACAGCATTAACGTATCTTCTCTCGTCAGATTGTACCGCTCTCCTATGTAGCGTGGGCGTTTACGGCAGTATATCTCATCTGCGCAGCTATCGTGCGAAGAGGGGTCTATGTGATGTTGTGATGTCCAGACGGAGTATGGTGAGTCTTCTCAGCCTCTTCTGTGCATTGTCCGCATCTCATCCGGATACTGACCGCTTTGGGATACCGGCGTCCTATCATTTCAAAGTCTGCATGACAGAGCGCTCGCGAGCGGTGGCGGACATTGACACTTTGTGACGGAATCTTCCCCTGTCTATTATGGCGTCCTTATGCAGGGTTTTTCCGTAGTTAGAGAATTTTGCTCCTTTCACACGCAGGAGCGAAAGACTCTTTTATCCTATACAGCCATTCAAGACCGCCAGGCATGACTTCAGGGCGATTTTTAGAGTGGGTGATGCAACTCCAAAGCAGAGGCCGAGAAGAACAGAGGTGAGACACTGGCATGAGGCCGGAGCACCACGCATCATCGAAGTTGGCCATCGATCATCGTCCTCGGAAGTCGGCCTACACAGACCGAAAAGAGCTAGGCGAACTGGAAGCCAACAGAGATTTTATATTTTATATCTGGTTCTGAATGGAGGCAAGTAACAAGAGCTAAACGTTAAAGATCGAGCCTCCCTGATAAGTCCATGACACTCGAAGGAGCTGCCACAACAAATTAGCCCATGAATCAAAACTTGAACCCACCGGCCAAACCCATAACGTCATGCGGATCAATTCTGTACTTCAACGATGTGAGTTTGTCCACGTTATCACCATACATGGAACGCAAAGGTGTGCTAAATATCGCATAGTTGGGATATAGAGGCGCATTTGCGATATCCTGACCATCCTGTATTGCGGCATCACGAATGCGTGCTGCAGTCTGGCGAATGGCATCATGGAAATCATTGTCGTACGTTGCATCTCGCCACTCGAAATCCAGGTTGAGCGGGAAGTACACATGGTCACGGGTGGGAGGGTAAGCGCTCAATGTCGGGTTGTGGCTAAGAATGGTGGATATGAATGGCTCGACGGTGTATCCAACTATTCCAACTTTTGGAGCCAAGGCAGCACCCCAGAACTAATGAGAAACATAGGATGAGTGTATGTTAATGGGGCAAAAACTTACCATCGTCTCATTCAATATCGCTGCCATGACGCTTGGGGAATGCCGCAGTAGGGGGACAGTGTGGAATATCCCACTTGAATTTGACAATTAAATCATTGGTTTAATTTGCACGAACAATGATGACACGAACCGAAGGCCGGTTAAGGCAGTGAGATTACTAGTAGCCTTGATGAAATCTGTCAATGACCATGTGTGGACAGTGTTTGACGAAGCTGGGATATTCATGAAGTCATCAAAGAGCCCAGGGGGCGGGCTAGGGTAATCGTAATACAAGATCCCGAAGACCAAGGGCTAAATGAGACAAGCTTTCTTAATTTACGGCACAAATCGTCAATTAAGCCATTTACATACCTGACCGTTGGCGAAACTGTACGAAAATGCACAGTTGGCTTTCGGGTCGTTGTTATTTGCACTGAACTTGATAATTGCCTTTGTGACGTCCGAGACTGAAGACGCAGGATAGTTGATTGTACCAGCCTTTGGGGAACATTAGCCATCTGTATTTTGCTTGGTGGGATACATACCCAGATAGATGGTTGGGGCAGTGCTTTCATTATAAAGCGAGTCACGATACCCTAAAAACGAGTCCATAACTTGTTAAACCTCAAAAATGGTGACATACGAAATTATTGAAGCCACCCTAAGTGTCAACAATGTGAGTTTGTGTGGAAAAAAGCAATCATACATGGGGATTACCTTCAGACCAAAAAATAAATCAGGATCGGAAGATTCAGTAACTCGAACTATGTTTCCGTCTGGTTTCGCGAGCTCGTAGGCTACGATGTTATCAACGCCGAGACCATAGGCATTTGTCTTCCAAGAGTATCCTTAGAGCCTTGAATTATGGCCTGCCAATTATTCGAATCATTGGACTCACCTCCGCCGAGCAAGAACCCTCCAACACCTATGCCAGGTACTCTTGCACCCACAACACTCATATTATAAGGCTCCAAAGCAGTATATACGTCATCAAAAACAAGTCCTGACCCAAATTCCACTGTTCGTGTCGTTGCATCGTACTTGATCTGATTGAGTCGGCTCAATGCGATTTCAACACCCGGAGTGGACGAGAATCCAGGGTTGACTATGTGACCTCCGCTTTTCACCTACGCGGTATGATCAGGTTAGATTGACCGTTAGCGAAGAAAATCGCAAATTTACGCCAAAAGGAGTGCCATTTTCGCCGAGGATTTGCAGCTAATGTTGTATTGATCAGCCGTTGTGGAAGACGTTGGGGGGATCACTGATAGTAAACTCACAATTCGTCCAACATCTCTTGCAGAACCGGGTTCGACTGAGCAGGTTGATTGCTGGGTACTAGAACTAGCCCAGTGGAAGATATCACTATCGTAAGCCTTGCTGCCTGAATCAGGTTGCGCATACGTTTATACATTTCTTTGAACAACTGACGACTTCGATGGGACTGACCAGGATAGTAGACCGAACTTGCAGAGGATATCTTGCTCGCAATTGTTTGGCAAACATGTTGAGAGTTGTTTGTATCGCCTTTGACGTGCCCGCCGACTAGCAGCAATGAAAGCGACACTAGTCTTTTCAACATTTCATCCAGCCGTTATTCTCCTCAAGGTTGGAAGAATTTTATATCGCCTGGAGAGGTTGAATATACACCCTTATCGCACAATGACACAGCATTAACGTATTTTCTGTCGTTAGATCGTACCGCTCTCCCATGTAGCGTTGGCGTTTTACGGCAATCTATTTCAGCTGCACAGCTATCACGAGAAGAAGGGTCGTAAACTGTCCTCGAGGCAGATGAAGTACGGCGCGTGTAGCCGAGGCGTGAGGCTGATGTGTTCCATTCAGTGCACGCATAACGTCGTTCAAAGAAAGACTCACCATTTATATAGTTATTTAACAAAAATCGATTTAGTTCAAGTTCGAAGGAATTCAAGCCTTATTCGATAGTGATCGACGCCGCTTCAACGATCGCTACTTGTGGATCATTTAGCTATCTCTAATAACTTGTAGGGGGGTCACGATGTTGTTTCAGGACGTCTGATACCTAGCCGTTGCCGTTGTGGTTGATTTGTGACATGTGACATGTGACACCACGAGCGCAGTGGACGAGAAGGTGGCGAGAGATGAGAGGCGAGGCACGAGGCAGGAGGTCGCACCATGCATCATCGATCGTCATCCTCAAACCAAGGGGTAGGTGAACTAGAAGCCAACATAGATTTACATTTGATGTTCGGGTTCTGAATGGAGAAAAGTAACAAAGATCGAACCTCCCTAACAAACCTATACTAACACTCGAAGGACCTTTTGCTGCCATATCATAATACCCCAGCCTATGAATTAAAACTTGAACCCACCAGCCAAACCCATAACGTCATGCGGATCAATTCTGTGCTTCAACGACGCGAGTCTGTGCACATTATCGCCATACATGAAACGCAAAGGTGTACTAAATAAGGCATAGTTGGGATATAGAGGCGCGTGCACAATATCCTGGCCGTCTTTAATTGTGACATCCCGAATGCGTGCCGCGGTCTGACGGATGCTGTCAAAGAATTCCTCGTCGTACTCCGCGTTTTGCCACTCATAATTTAGGTTGAGAGGAAGATACACATGGTCACGCGTGGGAGGGTAAGCGCTTGGCCTTGCGTTATGGCTAAGAATGGACGGTAAGAATGGCTCGACAGTGTGTGACACGAGTCCACCCTTTGAAGCAAAGGCTGCACTCCAGAACTGATGAGGAACATCATACATGAGTAGAGAGCAGAGTACTCTGTGATAAAGACGTACAGCAGTCTCGTTCAGTATCGCTGCCATGACATTTGGAGAAAGCTTCAGTAGTGGTACGGTGTGGTATATACCGCTTGAGGGTAATAATTAAATTGTGATTATGTCCGAATAATGGTAACACATACCGATAGCCGTTGAAGGCAGCCATACTAGCGTCTTTAATGAAATCCGTCAGAGTCCTTTCGTGGATGCTTCGTGATACAGATGGGATATTCAAGAAGTCATCAAAGAGCCCCCGGGGCGGACGAGGCCCGTCGTAGAATATCAGCCCTGAGAATACGGTCTAAACGACAAACAATATCTTGAGCACAATGTCGTTCGTCAATTGAGTTAACACACATACCTCGCCATTGGTGAAACCGGTCGCAAAAACCATGTTGGCCTTTGGGTCGTCATTAGTTGCACTGAACTTGATGATAGCTTTTGTTACATCCGGCACTGAAGAGGCGGGGTAACTAATCGGACCAGCCTTTGGGGAATGTCAATAGAATTTTAGCTGGAAAGATGAAACGCATACCCAGATTGCAGGTTGAGGCAATGCCTTCATTGTGAATTGAGTCACGATGCCCTAAAAGCGAGTCAATGATTGGTGAAACAACTTCAAATATTGTCACTTGCGAAATTGTTGTAGCCGCCCTAAATGTCAATGAACGTCAGTTCGTGCAATAAAAAGGCGTCAAGCGCGAAAATCACCTTCAGGCCGAAGAACAAATCAGGATAGGACGATTCCGTGACTTTAACCACATTTCCGTTAGGCATCACGAGTTCATAGGCCACCGTGTTATCAAGAGCCAGACCGAATCTGTTCGTCTTCCAGGAATATCCTTGGAATATCGTATTACACAGATGGTAAACCGTTTGAATAATTGAACTCACCTCCACCGAGAATGAAGCCTCCAACGCCTATGCCAGAAATTCTTCCTCCGGCAACACTAACATTATAACGCTCCAAAGCAGCATATACATCGTCAAAAATCAGTCCTGCACCAATTTCCACCGTTTGCGTCTTCGAGTCATACTTGATCTCATTAAATCGAGTTAATGCAATTTGGACACCTGGACTAGACGAGAATCCAGGGTTAACCGTGTGGCCTCCGCTTTTCACCTACAGAACATGATCAAGTTAGGCTAACGATAATTTGGATAAAATCATAGATTTACGCCAAAAGGAGTGCGACTCTCGCCCAGGATGTGCAACTGAGGGTGCGTTATTAGTTCTTCTGGTGGTGAGTCGTTATAGGTTATAGTGTGCTCACGATCCGTCCTACATCTTTGGTGGAACCTGGTTCAACTGAGCAAGCGGAATGCGCAGTGTTGGTACTAGCCCAATGGAAAATATCGTCTTTGTAAGCCTTGCTGCCTGAATTTAGTTACGCATACGTCAACACATACTTGGAATAATAGAAAAATGAGACTCACCAGGATAGTAGACCGCGCTTTTAGAAGATATCTTGCTCGCTATCGTTTGGCAAACGTGTTGATAGTTGTTTGTATCATGTTCAACATATGTACTAAACGCCAGTGGCGTCAGCAGTGAAATCGAAAACACAAGTCTTTTGAACATCTCGTTCAGCTGTTAATGTCTTCCAGGCTGGAATCCTCCATTTATATATCTCCAGTGCGCGACCCAAATGTGCACAATGACGCGTCTTTGATGTCTACCCGAGGAGATAAAATCATGTATACCATTCTCTCTCCATGCAGCTTGCCACGCTCTGTCGCGTAGCTGCGGCGCTTCACAGCAAGCTATTGTTGCATCTCTGCGGCTAACGCAGAATGGAGCCTATTTGATGTCGTTCTGACAGACGACGCGGCGAATTTTCAGGGCTCGAGCCTGACGGTCCGCAATCGACGGAAACTTGCCAAATATGTTATACATATGGGAACGCAGCTCGCAGAAATCGCGCGGACTTGACAGTAATCACCGCCGACAATGGACGAAGATTCAATTGCAAGCGAGTCAGCACTGCAGTTAAATTGTGTTCCTTGATGCTGTTCCTGGACGGATAACGTCAGACTAGTAAGCGTCGGGCGCCGTAACCGGGTCCTCCGATTGATTTCTACTTACCACATGTCATAGGTGACATGCACACACCGACAGAGGGACCTCTACGTCCCTCCAGCCCATCCAAATTCACCAACCACGAACTTTGGTTCTGAAGAATACATACTATTGGAACTATAACACAATGAAAGGTCGTAAGGTTAAATAATGAACCCGCCTGTCAAGCCCATAACATTCGAAGGATCTGCTACCTTCTTCAATGCCCTCAGCCTATCCACATTGTCTCCATACATCGCCCTCAACGGAGTGTCAAACATGGCATAGTTGGGGTACAATGCCGCGTGAGTGATATCTTGGCCTTCATCTATCAAAACCTCCCGAATGCGTGCCACACTCTGACGAACTGCATCACAAGCAATGCTGTCCAGCCCCGGGTCTGCCCATAAAAAGTAAACGCCCAGAGGCGAGTAAGCCTTGTCCCGAGAAGGAGGGTACGCCGTCGGCGCACTGCCATGGCTTAGGATGGAAGATAGGAATGGTTCGACAATGTGCATGACTGTAATCCCCTTGTTTTGCAATGTGGTACCCCAGAACTAAACAGAAACGGAACGGTATTTAGACAATGGAAAACATGTTCAGAGATACGCACGATCGTCTCGTTCTGAATGACGTTCATGATGTGCGGAGTGTATTCGAGTAGAGGAACAGTATGGACCCCGCCGCTAAGTGATGAGTGGTATTATTAATAACCTGCGTCGGACAAAATTTAGCGAGGTTACTTACCGAAGACCACTGGATATAGCAAGTGACACCTTGCGAATGAAATCTGTCAAAGTCTCCTCGTGGACATTCTGGACTGTAGAGGGGATTTTCATGAAATCATCGAAGAGCCCCGAAGGCGGACTGGGGCCATCGTAATAGAATACTACAGGTATGAAGAACTTGGATTACTAGTCAGCTTCACACAACTACTAGGAGGAAGAGGATTGTGTCACCTGCTTGTCACCAAAGACGTATGAAGCGACGATGTTCCCTTTGGGATCGGTATTGGTCGCGCTGAATTTGGCGATGGCTGCTGTAACGTCTGATGCTGAGGTTGCAGGATAAACTATAGTTCCACCCTGTCTCGACGACATCAATTGTCGCTCCGCTATCGCGCAGGAACCACATACCCAGACCAAATGCTGCGGCAGCACCTTCATTATAAAGTGAGTTACGATGCCCTACACTGACCATCAACAAACACGAAACCATAACGTTCAACTCGTACAAAGTTGTTCAACCCTCCCTAATCATGAACATCAAGAACGATAAACGCGCGGAACAAACTGGGACAGTACCTTGAGTCCGAAGAAAAGCTCCGGGTCGGACTCTCTGGTGACTTTGACCACGTCTCCGTTTGGTTTAACAAGCTCGTAGGCGATGATATAATCGAATCCGAGACCATACTCGTTTGTCTTCCACGAGTAGCCTAGCGGGCCACAACGTTGAGTGCGATTCACCGTTTGCAATCTAAAACTCACCCCCTCCGAGCAAGAACCCGCCCACGCCAATCCCTGCTGCTCTCGCTCCTGCAACGGTCATGTTATAGGGTTCCAAAGCAGCGTAGACTTCATCGAAAACAAGACCAGTGCCAAACGTGACAGTCTGTGTTTCGGGGTCGTATTCGATATTGTCGAATCTTTTCATCACAATTTGAACGCCTTCAGAGGAGGAAAATCCTGGATTTGCAGAGTGGCCACCGCTCTTGACCTAATTATCAACAACGAGAACGGAGTCAGCGATGACTGGAATGGTCAGCTGTAGCTTACGCTAAATGGAGTGCGTGTTGAGCCAAGAATTTGAAGCTTCATTTTCGTGCGATCAGACTCCGAGAACGAAGATCGTAATGGAGGTATACGCACAATTTTTCCAACATCCTCCAATGACCCGGGTTCGACCGTACACGCACACTGCTGCGTGTTAGATGCGGAAAAGTGGTATAGGTTTTGGGTGTAAAACTCGCTTCCTAGAGAGCAACCGTCATCATCTGCGTTCGGTGCAAATGCCGACAACTCACCAGGGTAATGCACGCCCGTCTGGGATGAGACATTGGTGGCTATCGTCTGGCATATGGTTTGGTATTGCACGGCAGTATCCACTACCGTATTCTCGATCCCACTTGGCGTGTTGGAATAGATGTACCAGTACGCAGCTATCAGAGCCGCACCGAAAGCAGAGAGAGGTACGAGCATGATGATTGTGGATAATCGATAATTCTTTGTAAGCCGGGCGCAGTTCAGAGCTGCGGCAGTTGAAATCATCTGCATCAAAGTGTAAGAATATCTACCGTTTCAAGTTTAAAAAATCAACCTGACTCGCTCACCCTGATACTCCGGAGGCCAGACTCGTTGTCCAGTTCCGACAGTTGACGTATTGAAGTTTGTTGACAAGTGCTGGTTAATAATACTAACATCTGAGAAAATGAATGAAATATGTTACTGTACTTCGGATGACACGGAACAATGTCCGAACTTTTGCTTTGGGAGAATCGAAATCATTGGTAGTAGTATAGATCAATTTCGACTGTCTTGCGTCACGCGTCACGCGGCAAATGTTTTCGGACATGTCATTGTCGTAATGATGCCACTAAGGATTTTTTTTTAGAGAACCACGGAGATATCTTCTGACCGTCCAGTGATTCTAATCTTCGAGATGTACGCACCTGATTTGGTCAATCCTGTCTTTTGGCTGACAGTGTCAGAATGGTTGTGCATTCAGATTAGAATTTGCCAATAGCGAGATATTCTGAGCCTTCAAAGCTTCAATGGCGTCAAGGGCGCAAGCCGCGGCACTTCGGCAGCGTACCGTCCCTTGCATGAAACGAGGAGTCACGTGGTTCTCCGTCGGTAGTGGGTTGCCCCGACTCGACGGTTCTCCTTTGGAAGCTTGCAGGGTGAACTGCTTTTAGCCGCGGTGCATTGATATGAAGCTAGTCCCCGCTAAGAGGATGCCCGAGCTGGGAACTACAATGTCCGCGGACGGCTTTGGCCAAGATGCGTCAGAGCCCCTTGACAAAGGCGCAAATCGCACATGGGCCGTCGCAACGGCGTAGCACTACTCTTACCTCCCCTCATTCACAGCCTGTAAAAACCAACGAGGCATCGATGCCACGGACAGCGTTCGTCGTCCCCGAGGCGGGGCCATGACACTCAGGCTAGCGGAACTCATATTTCGTACCCATGCCCGCTCCGCCGCCTCATCACTCTTCCCCGGCAGGTATTTGTACCCACTGTCCTCGTGAACTCGGAGGGACACGAAATTCGTGCGCGGAGTGAAAGCAACAACGATTTCAACAGTTTTGGGCTACGGAGCGCAGGAACAACGCCGTCGATGCTCATCAATCGGTTAGTTTTCAATAGTTATATTGAGAACATCCAATTAAAAAGAAGTAGGGCTCAAAGAATGAACCCGCCCGTCAAGCCCATAACATTCGATGGATCTACTACCTTCTTCAATGCCCTCAACCTATCCACATTGTTTCCATACATGGCCGTTAGCGGAGTGTCAAACATGGCATAGTTGGGGTACAATGCCGCGCGAGTGATATCTTGGCCTTCAGTTATCGCAGCCTCCCGGATGCGTGCCACATTCTGACGAACTGCATCATAAGCAACGGTGTCCAGTCCCGGATCTGCCCAGGAAAAGTAGACACCCAGAGGCGAGTAAGCCTTGTCCCGAGTAGGAGGGTACGCCGTTGGCGCGCTGCCGTGGCTCAGGATGGAGGATAAGAATGGTTCGACAAGGTGCATGACTATAAACCCCTTGTCTTGCAATGTGGTGCCCCAGAACTAAACAGAAACGAAACGCTGTTCAGACAATAGAAAACATGTTCAGATAGCATACGCACGATCGTCTCGTTCTGAATGACGTTCATGATATGCGGAGTGTATTCGAGTAGAGGAACAGTATGGAATGCGCCGCTAAACAATAAGTGGCATTATCAATGACCTGTCGTCGGACAAAATTTAACGAGGTCACTTACCGAAGGCCAGTGGATGTAGGAAGTGACACCTCACGAATAAAATTTGTCAAGGTCTGTTCGTGAACATTCTGGACTGCAGAAGGAATTTTCAGGAAATCATCAAAGAGCCCCGAAGGCGGACTGGGGCCGTCGTAATAGATTACTACAGGTATGAAGAGCTGAATGACGATTCAGCTTTACACAATTAGGAGGACGATTATGTCACCTGCTTGTCGCCGAAGACGTATAAGGGGGCGATGTTTCCTTTGGGGTCGGTATTGGTCGCGCTGAATTTGGCGATGGCTGCTGTAACGTCTGATGCTGAGGTTGCAGGATATATTATAGCTCCACCCTATCCCAACGACATCAACTATTGATCCAAGATCGCGCAGGAACCACATACCCAGATCAAAGGCTGCGGTAGCGCCTTCATTATAAAGTGAGTTACGATGCCCTACACTGACCATCAACAAACACGAAACCATAAACACAAACGTTCTACTCGTACAAAGTTGTTCAACCCTCCCTAATCATGAACATCAAGAACGATAAACGCGCGGAACGAACTGGGACAGTACCTTGAGTGCAAAGAAAAGCTCCGGATCGGACTCTCCAGTAACTTTAACCACGTCTCCGTTTGGTTTTACAAGTTCGTAAGCGGTGATGTAGTCGAATCCGAGACCATACTCGTTTGTCTTCCACGAGTAACCTGCCAGGTCACAACGTTGAGTGCGATTCACCGTTTACAATCTAAAACTCACCCCCTCCGAGCAAGAACCCGCCCACGCCTATCCCTGCTGCTCTCGCTCCTGCAACGGTCATGTTATAGGGTTCCAGAGCAGCGTAGACTTCATCGAATACGAGTCCAGTGCCAAACTTCACAGTTTGTGTTTCGGGGTCGTATTCGATATTGTTGAATCTTTTCATCACGATTTGAACGCCTTCAGAGGAGGAAAATCCGGGATTGTGGGAGTGGCCACCGCTTTTGACCTAATTGCCAACAACGAATGGGGTCAGCGATGGTTGAATTGGTTAGGTGAGGTTGTATTTAGCTTACACTGAAAGGAGTGCGCGTTGAGCCAAGAATTTGAAGCTGCATTCGATTTTCATTCGATCAGACAGACTTCGAGAAACGTAATGGAGGTATACGCACAATTTTTCCAACATCCTCCACTGACGCAGGCTCGACCGTACACGCACACTGCTGCATGTTAGACGCGGAAAAGTGGTATATGTTTTGGGTGTAAAGCTCGCTTCCTAGAGAGCAGCCGTCATCATCTGCGTTCGATGCCAATGGCGACAACTCACCAGGGTAATGCACGTTTGTCTGGGATGAAATGGCGGCTATCGTCTGGCATATGGTTTGGTAGTACACGGCCGTATTCTTGACGCCACTACCTGTGGTGTTGGAATACATGTACCAGTACGCAGCCATCAGAGCCGCAGCGAAAGCTGAGAGAGGTACGAGCATGATTGTGGATAACTGATAACTCTTCTTAAGTAGGGCGCTGTTCAGAGCTGTGGCGGCAGTTGCGTCTACTCGAAGCGTCAGCTTATATACCGTTTCAAGTTTCGCACAGCCGAAAAGCCAACGAAGAGTATGAAAGGTAGACAACCGGCAAAACCGGCGGAAAAAACTTGCGAAGGAATAACGTATGTTCATAGATCTCAGAGGCGCTGCTCCTTGCAAAATCTGTAGGGAATGTTATGTCATTCAACGTTTTCGAACAACTTGTCATTGTCGTGTTGAGCTCCGCCGAATTTTTTTTTTCGAGAAGCGTGGAGATATCTACGCTGTCGCGAATGGAGATGCAGCAACGAGTGTTGAACGAAAGAGATGAGATCTTAAGTCACACGAGGCAAGGACGTTACGACATGTCTCGGACTACACGGTCACAGGACTGGTTACTTAGCTGATGGATTGCCGCTTTCTGTTCGACATTAGACGTCCAGTGATTCCAATCTTCGAGATGTAATAAGCACGTAAATCCTATATTTTGGTCGACACCGTCAGGTTGGATGTGCGCTGGACGCGAGATATGGCGGCCTGTGTGCAAGCCCTTGACCGGAGCCTTCGCCCCGGTGTTGCGGCAGCGTCCCTTGCATGAAACGAGGAGTCGCGCGTTTCTGTTGGAAAACCCGAATCATTTTTAAGCTTGAAGCCCTTAGCCGTGGCACCCGAAACAGACAACCCTGACAGAAGAACTCGCTTTCACTTTTTTCTTCTTGAGGCTGTCCTCGTCGAGAGAAGGGGCGTTTATTTCATTGCTCATCTGAGGAATGACGAAACCGCTCTCTGAGGCGGCCTAGGCTTCCGAACCACCATTTTCTGCTTTACATTCTCCCCTCCCCTCATCCACTCGTCTGCTCTCCTCCCCGATCCAATCGGTTTGGGAGGCGCGTCTCTCTTCTGCCTCGCACAAGTTTGAGGAGTGTGAACCAGTGCAAGGGACAATATTGCTGTAAACGGAGCAGACCATGGATCCACCTTCAGTAGCAAGAGTGCTGACGATCCCCGTCGTGGTGCGATAAGACTCGATGGACATGAGACACGATGTTCTAATGGCTTCCGTTGCATCGTGTGCTTGGTGTGGGGTTCCGTCAAGGGAAGCAGATCATCTCTGGCTATCCTGAGAGGGCGGTAGTAGTGCGGTAGGTATTGAGCGCGATTCACGCAAGGGCTCTTGAGCTCACGTTCCAAATAACATTTCGAGTGGTTGCATTAAAATTCACCGCCAGAGGATCCGTTGTGTTGCTACAATTCTATCAACCGCTATCGCTTCGACCTTCAGTGACGTCGTCATTGACCTTGATACTTTTCCCTACCGCTGTTCTGAAACTAGGAATTGGAGGAATAGCACTGGTTTCCCCCCCCGAGTCATGAACTTGATCCTCCCACTGAGACGCGTCATTTCCTCTCTCTCCCCCAAGGACTTCCACTTCGATGACGCGCGTAGTAGGACTTTTCTCAGAATCAAAACAGACGCAGGAAATGCACAGGTTGTCGGTGGATATTGCTTGAAATGAGAATTATCTGCAATGTGTTGACAGGCGATTTCGCAGAAAATGACCAAGAGAGAAAATATTCGAGTTGGGGTCTACGATGCGGGCCTCTACCAGGTGCCCTACTCGTCAACGTGTTTCCTTTTTCGTGTCGCCGAATGGTTACCGTGGTTCAACGTTCAGCTACAAGCCAACCCGTATTGGCTATGAAGTCATGGACGTGGGAAAGCATGGTATTCCCATACATGGCCGAGAAAGAGCTCTCGGAGAGACTCTAGGGTCCTGCACGCAGGTCCGTGATTACTGTAGCGCCGTGATATATTGGGATTGATTCTCTATAGCTGGGATCGGCTGGCGCTACTTCAACGGGATATATGCAAGTGTTCCAACTTCAACCTCAAGCATTTGCTGCACTCTGCCATTAGTCAGTCTCGTCCGTGATGACAAAGTTATTCCTCGCAATTCTACTTCCTCCAGAAGGCACAGGATAAACTTGACCCTGTCACAGGTGGATTACCCGCAACCGGCACGGGTATGGACAACGTATACATTGTCTAGCCTGAGGTCACTGATTTAACGATCACCTATGCCAGGAACTATAAAACGCGAAAACGAACTGCCCATGTTCGGCTGAGTCCACTGACAGAAAGGTGTCTCATTGTCGGACGTGTGGCTACCTGAGAATCACAAGCGGAGCATGTGGATCGCCCATATGCAGCGTTCTACTTGACCGGAGCCCACGAAACCGAAAATCGCACCCCACATCACCCGCAGCATGTGAAAACCAACGAGGCATCGACGCCGCGGTCAGCGCTCGTCATCCCCGAGGCAGGGCCATGGTACTAGCGGAACCCAAGATTTCGTTGAAAGGCCATCCATGCCCGCTCCACAGCCTCGTCCATCTTCCCCAGCGGGTCTGTTGTGCCCACTGTCCTCGTGGACACGGAAGGACACACGATTCGCGCGCGGAGTGGAAGCGGCAGTAATTTCAACAGTTCTTCAAGGGGCTGCGAAGCGTAAGAACGACATCGTCGTGGATCGGTTAATTTTCAATACCAAGTATGGGTACTATGAGGAATTCACAGCTCAACCCACATACCTGTAAGGGTACGGGTATTGGTGGGACAGATATGTGTCTGTAACGAGTCATCTGCACCGATGTCAACCGTTTCGGGTTTTGCGCAGCCAAAAATTCAGCCTAAGTGGCGCCGGTGATTAATCATCACTCAGCACTGCCCATGTTCCAACGGTGGACGCAAGTTAACGATTATGTAAGCGCATGAAGTTCATTCGCAAGCACTAGTTCATAACAGCAACCTCAATATAAAATAATTCACTTGTTTTGTCGTACCATGGTACGCCGACGCATCGAAGACGGGGATGATGAGCAATGCTTTGTGATGTCGACAGCGAGTTCACAAAGGGGCGAGACATTTAACCTATTCAAGCCTACATTTTCATTTAGATCAAACCGACAAATACAAATCAGCGCTATAACACGATATCTCAATCCCAGAATCAAAATTTGAATCCACCAGCCAAACCCATAACATTAAGCGGATCAACTCTCCGTCTCAACGACGCGAGTTTCTCCACGTTATCACCATACATGGAACGTAAAGACGTGCCAAATATCGCATAGTTGGGATATATTGGCGCGTTTACAATGTCCTGACCATCTCGAATTGCGGCGTCCCGAATGCGTGCTGTGCTCTGACGGATAGCGTCATGGAACTCATTGTCGTACGTTGCGTTTTGCCACACAAAATTCAAGTTGAGAGGAGAATATACGTGGTCACGTGTGGGAGGGTACGCGCTCGGTGTTGCGTTGTGGCTAAGAATGGACGATATGAATGGCTCGATGGTGTATACAACGGCTTCAGCCTTTGGAGCCAAGGCCTCGCCCCAGAACTAATGACAAACATCAGAGGTGTACATACGTCGGTAAGATAGAGACGTACAGTCGTCTCGTTCAGTATCACTTCCATGATGCTTGGAGAAGTCTTCAATAGTGGGACGGTGTTAAATATCCCGCTTGATGTTGACAATTAAATCGCAAGTGTGTACAAATGATGGTGAAACATACCGAAGACCGATGAAAGCGTTGAGATTAGCCTCTTTAATAAAATCCATCAAGGACCTTTCATGCACGCTTTGTGATACAGCTGGGATCTTCAAGAAGTCGTCAAAGAGCCCCGGGGGTGGGCTAGGCCCATCGTAATACACAAACCCCGAGACCGTAGGCTAATCAACAGACAAAATGTTAACCCAACACTGATCATCAATTAAGTTATACACATACTTTACCGTCGACGAGATTGTACGCAAATGCAATGTTGGCTTTTGGATCTTTGCTATTTTCGCAAAACTTGATGATGGCCTTCGTTACTTCCGATACTGAAGACGGAGGATAGCTAATCGTACCAGCCTTTAAAGAAGGTCAGCAATTTGAATTTTGCTAGAATAAATATAACGCATACCCAGATGGATGGTTGGGGTAGTGCATTCATTGTAAACTGAGTCACGATACCCTAAAAGCGCGTCAATGACCTGCTAGACGCCTCAAGAACCAGCCGCCTACGAAATTATTGAAGCCACCCTGAATGTCAATGATTGTGAGTCCGTGCCAAGAACAGGTATATGATGCAAGAATCACCTTCAGACCAAAAAACAGCTCAGAATCAGATAATTCCGTAACTTTAACCACATTCCCGTCAGGCTTCACGAGCTCATAGGCTAAAGTATTGTCAATAGCCAGACCGTATTCGTTCGTTTTCCAGGAGTATCCTTGGAGACACCGGTTACGTAGCATGTACACCACTCAGATAAACGGACTCACCTCCACCTAGCATGAACCCTCCAACGCCTATGCGGGACACTCTTGCTCCTGCAACACTGACATTATAAGGCTCCAAAGCAGTATATACATCATCAAAAACGAGCCCTGAACCAAATTCTACAGTTTGTGTCGTTGGATTGTACTTGACCTTGTTGAACCTGGTCAACGCGATTTCGACACCTGGAGTAGATGAGGATCCAGGGTTGACCATGTGACCTCCGCTTTTCACCTACGGTAGTCGAGTTAGATTGGCGATCATTCAAAGAAAATCATAAATTCACGCCAAAAGGAGTGAGAGTTGCACCTAGGATTCGCAACTAGAGGTACGTTAATCAGATATTCGGGTGGCCATCGCAATACTCACAATCCGTCCTACATCTTCCGTAGAACCAGGTTCGACCGAGCAAGCCGATTGCTGGGTACCTGAACTAGCCCAATGGTAGATGTTATTATCGTAAGATTTGCTGCCTGGGTCAAGTTGTACATATGTCAACAGAAAATTCACACACAATGGTACTCACCAGGATAGTGGACCGCGCTTTCAGACGATATATTGAAAGCTATTATTTCGCAAATGCGCTGGTAGTTGTTTGCGTTGCGCCTGCCGAAAATCAGAGGCGCCAGCGCCGTGAACACGTTTTGATAACGCAGAGTAGCAGAATCTAGCGTATTCGTGATGGCATTTGGCGTGCTAGAGTAGATGTACCAGTATGCAGCAATCAAAGCCGCGCCAAAAGCTGAGAGAGGTACAAGCATGTTCAGTCAAGGATTGCAATACGAATGCCTCTTTAATACAAGTTGAACACTATTCAGGGCTGCATCATGGTCAGTAAGCGTGCCAAATTCAGAGTACGTAAGCGTTCAACTCATTTCAAATGACACTTACAGGAGACGATAAACTTCCCACACCTCACCACGAGGAAAAAAACATTTATTCGGTATCCAGCACATACTTTATAAATAATAGATCATTCACATAAGTGGCCATCATAAAGATCAAAACCAGCGCCGAGACACAACAAGCTTCAGCACCTCGGGATTCTCCGTCCTAATCAACCCCCTAAACCAAGTCTTATCCAACAAATAATCCACCTTCTTCACACCATCGTTCCTCACTAATTGCTCCATCGTCGGAGAATTTGCACAGCGAACTGTAAATGCCTGAGTAACTTTTCCCTTCTTCTTCGTGTCCAGTCTGGCCCAATCGATGTGCGATATCCTATCGTGCAATGCTCGATGGATCTGGGCCAACACATCTCCCAAAGAGATCGGGGGCGGATAGACAAGCATCGCCCCCGTTTGCTCACGGTAGCTTTCGGGGTCATACTCAAGTGAGATGGGCCATTCGGGTAAATCGTCCGACACAATTCGGAGGCGATAGATGGGTGGATGGGTAGCCGGTTGTTGGAGGATCTCGAGGCCGAGAGGCATAGGCTGACCTTGCATGATTTGCATGGGCGCAAATTGTTGAGGGATGAGGTTGAACGCAAAGTCGGGTCGAGGGACTTCTCCGTTGAGGAAGGGGTGAATGGCGAAGGAGCCAGGAAGGTCGGGGTACATCCCTGGGAGGGGGCTTCCTCTGGAAAAAGGGGAGACGGGGAGGGTGACACCTGGCACGACGCCAGGGTACATGGGGTTCGATAACCGCAGTGGGCGTGTCCAGGGTGAGGCCTGGGACGGGAGCGTTGCCACTGGGGGGACGAAAGGGCTGACAGTGGGGCCATGGTAGGATGGAGCGCGGGGTCTGGTTGGGTATTGGGCTGGGTATCCTGCGGGATCGTAAGAGCCCGGGAATTGCACAGTGTTGGGCGCTAAATCGGCATTTGGAAGGGGAGAGTTGCTGCGATAGGGAGAAGGAGGATAATGGGCGAGATCGACTGGTGGGATAAAGGGAGAGTGTTGAGGAGTTGTGTGATAGGCAGCGTAGGGCGCTTGTTGGTACGGGTACGGGTATGCGCTACTGGCGGTGTAGACGTGTGGACCTGGCATCGATTTGACTGCTAGTAGTGGTCGAAGGTAGACAGAAATACGAGGCTGGAGGAGAATTGGAAGATTGGTACTGGTATGAGTCGTCTAAGATGTGAATAAGTTGGTCAGGCCGGTCAGGAAGCTAATCGTTGGATCCTTACCCGATCGGTCCAATGTAAAGACTTTGGTGGGCGATGAGTCAAAAGTTACACGGTATCGCGGAAGGAGGATGCAAAAGATGCCGATGTGAAGATCATGCTTTTTATTGACCAAGGCACTTGATAAATCCATATGGTGTTGGTGATCTGTCCTGTGGGCGCAAGTGTCATGATTGAGAGGCTAACAATTACCAGGTATTAGCTTATTCTTATTCGACAAAGGAAACTGACTGATGCTAATGGATAGTAGATAAAGAATTGTTAGCCCTAGTAGGCCCACTGCCAGAGCGGAATACGTCTTCTTTGACTTATTCCCACGAGTTTTTCGGGCCGCCAGATTTTTTTTTGGCCAACAAAATCGTAAGTTTGGGTGACTAACTTGGGTTCACAAGGGCCTCGATATCATCGCTTGCTTAGATACTTGGCGATGCTGGCACTGTTTTTGCATGGCTCATGCTGCTGCTGCACAATTTCCCCTCATGCTCCAGCATATGTCACAACATTCAACAGTTGTCAAGGATTAACCCTGCAACAAATCGTGATTGATCTTTGGTCAACTTTACACCACACTATCCAGAGTTCGAGAACAACAGCATGTAACAACTCAATGCACTACTGACACTATGCCAAACATTACTTACTCAGAAATTCTCAACTAACTAATACTTTCCATATGACTGTTATCAATACATACATATGTAGTATGGGATCAAATGACATCATGTTCAATTCAAAAAAGAGCTGCCAAAGCGAAGTGAAGGCAGGCCTTGTATATATATATGCTGTTACACCCATGTGACAAGGCGCATTGCACCATTGTTGATTCTTGTCATGTGTCAATGTCACATGTTGACAATGCCCATTGCCTTTTGTGCTGCTTGTCGCAGTTCCTAACAGCAGTTGTGGATGACACAAAAGGTGAGGTTTCACCTAAAATCCTACTTTAATTAATTATTTCTTTTCACAAAAAAGCACAGTGTGTGCATTTGGGCATATTGGTGAAGAAACCAACATCTCACATTATGTGTCCACTGAAGAAAGGCTTTCACCAAATCATGGACTATCACTAGTGCTTTGAGATGGCAGGGATTGACAATGATACTGGTTTGTATGTTTTGTTTATTGTTTTGTTGTCTATTTGAATGTGGGTCCACATCAGGTTTGAGACATGGCAGTCATCAGGCTGAGCTGCCTATATAATCAACCATTTTGTGTTATCCTAGCCAAAAAGCATAGCTGACCTTCATTCAATTCCCCAGAACCATTGGCACCAGGGTCTCAGACACTTACTGTTATAGTCTACTTCACTGCCACAAGCCTTGATTTGGAATACCATGTTATGAAACTTGTCCAGCTTGATATGCCTAAAAAGGTCATGTTTGGAGAGCAAGAGGGACAAGGGCTATGTATGAGGCCTACCTCTTCATCCCTTCCATGTCTCGATTCAAACCAGTGGTTGGACATTCAAAAGCAATATGTGAGTTCAACACCATTATTTTCCTTAGGTCTAATAGCTCCACCCAGAGACTCTTAATGTCAACTCTCTGTGTTGCCTATTCCAGTGACTACCAGGATGAAGGCACCAAAATCATAAGAATTCTGCACTCTGCTCATGAGATTGTTTGTCCATCTGCTCTTCTGTATTCCCATGCCTTAAACAGGTATTGACAGTGTGTTGCTGAAATCATTTCTGTTCTTCAAGACAGTGGGGTGCCATCTACATCAATACTAGAAGTAATCCAAGAGCCTCCTCTCACTACACAGAGCAATGCCACCACCCCATCTCCTCCCATTAAGCAAAGTAATCCAGACCCTTCATCTCCTCCTGCTATAGTACAAACTGACCCCATCCCTCTATCCCATCCTGCCCAGCAAAGTGATCCAGCACCTCCATCTCTGTTAGGAGCTACGCTCAGACTAAACACAACACTCAAGCTCACTGGTAAGTGAGTGAAGAGAACAAGAACAAAGCAATGAATGGATTTCAAGAACTATGGTAGTTGTCTGAGCAAGACAAACTATCTCAAGTCTTAGAGTAGCTACCTACTACTAGCCCTCCTTATATACTCCACTAATCCTAACCCAACTCCTGCCTGCCATCTCCCTCATTCCCTACTGTGCACTGCTGTGCCTCTGCCTCTCTGCCTCCTCATGCTCATCCTCATGTCCGACTCATGGTCCGCTTATGTAATCTCCAAGATAAGATCTGTAGATAAGATCAAATCTGTATCGAGCCTTGATCCTGTCATCCAAGTCCATGATCCAACTCCAATAGAGTCTTACTGTCTGCCTTCGCCTATGTGTATATGAGTCTTCATCCTAACTGCCTCTATGCCTTAAGAGATCCAATGGTGTTGTCATAACACCCTTCATGTTAGGTGATCCTTGTCGTCCACTATTGCCTTTGACTATTCCCCTTGATAGATCTGCTAGGCCTATATGTTGGCTCTTCTGGCCACTATCCTTGGGTTGTGATTATCTTCCCACTCTGGCCTGTACATCGGCTCGACTATGGTGGCTTTGCCAATGCTCTGTTCCTCTTCTGTACAACTTGATAAGGCAGCTGTACTCCTGCCATAGTTGGTGAGTATATGCCCTATGCCTTGTGTCATAGATAACAAATGAGACATGCTGGATAAGGTGTCGAATGCATCAAAATGTCGAACTCAGGGGTTGGTTTGTAACAATCTCCTCCCACTAAACAAACAGATACCCCTCCATTTCCTCCCAATAAACAAATCAAGGCTACCCCTCTAGCTCCTGCTAAACAAACTGTGGTTACCTCTACACATCCCCTGAACAACTACCCTTCATGGGAGGTGCAAATCTATCACTGGCTATGTTCAGGTAGTGAGAATCTCTTGTGGTTCCCATTGTCATCAAATCCATTCAAGTTGCTTCTTTCACAAGAGCCACTCCACCTGCAACTAAACCTTGGATGGCACATGTGACATTGGCATATCCACCCTTGGAGGTGTGGCCTGTTGTGGCCACTAATGGGGCATATGTCACTGTCAAGGATGTTTTGTTTGTTATTCATAAAAAGAGGAATATGTTGCCACCCAATACATTATTTAATGGATTAAGGCCAGCATACAGTGGCGAGTACTTCCTCATTCTCCTCTCTGATGATTAATATTTGCACAATACTACTATAGAATATTTATCAGTAAAGACATATGGACAAGACATTTATACCATATTCAAGGAATAATACAGAGAAATGTTGATTTCAGCTGCTAAAAGCCTGAAATTGTACAAAAGTATATTGATGCTAACTCAGATTATCAATATATCTCCTCATCACATCCATTTCATGGATACCAACACATACATTTTTATGAAGGCAACTGCCAATTGCAAGCCACCTTATCCACCTTCCTGCTGCTCTTACTCACATCCAATGCTCTAGATGAACAGTGCCAGGGGGGCAGGGCATCAAATGGGGCATAGATGGGACATACTTGTGTCAAATATTGATGGCCTTGTGACACAACATCTGCAAATGACGAGGATTGAATTATCATCACCCATTTATTGGACAGATAGAGTTTGGAATGAATTGGGGTTGTATACACATGGCACTGACTTTATAAAAATTTGCCACTTGCAATTGGATGCCAAAGACTCATGCACTCATGTATAGACATAATCTTACAAGTGGGGGTGGGAAACTCTCTGTTATGCACAGGGGGCGTGACGTCACGCCTGTGACAAATCTGTCACAAATCTTGACCCCCTCTGAGATTGCTCATGCCTGAGCTCTATGGCTCAAATAACATCACACAAATGATCATATAACTTGATTTAGCTATGTACAGCATATATATGAAGTGTATATACAGAAACCTTGGCTTGGAGGCCCCTACTAACAGCATTATCCTGTCACACCCCATTTAAGTCTTCCCACTCATCATCACCACCACCTTCAATTCCTGAGAAGTCAATTACCTCCCCTTCATCATTCTCCACCTCCTCCTTATCTCTGCAAGGAACCCATTTATGTTGATGATATACATCAATTGCTGCTTGAAGTGCCTGCCTGAGCTCTGCAACCTTGTTCCTTGTTGTCATGTTTACCATATTTGGTGCACCTGCTACCTTGAATGCACTGAACTGATTCTTCAGCTTCTCTCCAGCTAATTTTACAATGGCCTCTCTATCCATAACAAGCTCAATGCTTGCAATCTTTGCAGCATTTTCTGCTTTCTTTGCCTGTCATGCCTTTCCAACTTCCAGCTTCTGAGCTACTCTGGCTTCAGCATGCTCAATTATTTCAAGCTGCCATTCCCTGTCAATGCCTTTCATCTTTCTGGCTTCCTGATGCAGAAATTTGTAGTCTTCAGGAGTACTAAATTTTACATCCATGAAAGCCTGGGTTTCATTGTGATGAAACATGGCTTGGGCATTATAGTGAAGCACAGTAAGCTGAGGTTGCCTTCTCATTAACACTCTGAATGATCCAAGTGCTCCTTCATTGACATCATTTGTTGTTGGGAGCCATGCCAGATCCTTCTCCTCTGTGGTTGCTTCATCAATCAGACCACCTGGGGTAAATTCAGAAGTGAAATGCTTCCATCCCTTGGCAGCCCCTCTGAAAAATCTGACAAGTAGTGCTTTGAGGTGAGGAAGCTCTGATTTCATGTCTTGAATGGCTGTGATTAATGTAGGTGATTTCCAGGGCAATCCATCTAGTGGACCTTTCTTGTAAGATGTGTCTTTTCCAATCAAGAGTGCTGGGTTTCCAATGACAGCCCTCATATGTTCATACACTTTCTGATGGAAGGGTCCCATATCCAGCATATTCTTCTGACCACTGTGGATTGCACACATGTACGGCTGGCTTATTGACTGTGCATATAAGGCCAGCACTGCAAGTTCTGTCATGGTTGCATTGCAGTGTAAAGCATCCCATAGATTCTTTTCCATGTGACTGAAGTGCTTGTTCTGCTTTTTATTCAATGCAAAAGTCATATAGTCTATTATTGATTGATGGTACAATATCAAGACACCAGCAGCCTCACAATGTGACTGGAAACATGTATTTGATGTATCAGGAAAAGTAAATTCAGCCTTGACATGGGTTTTCCACCAAAAGTGGAATACATTGTGGTGACCCTTTTTATCATCCTTGTGATTGAATATTGCACCAGCTATTTGTGTGGCCTTTACACCACCCCTTGCTGTCATTTCAAGTGCATGCTCTTGAGCAGAAGTCATATTATCCTTCTCAGTAGACATTTCTTTCAACACAGCTGCATTGTCCCTGTTGGCCAACAACACTGGTGGCTCAATGTTATTTTCTTCCCACCATGTAGCCATTTCAGCATGGCCTGCCTTGACAGTATTGAGGTCTTTGTGACACCCACAGCCAGCCCAGATAAAAAGCTTGAGTGTTTGTTTTTCAGTGCCTGATAGCATCTCATAGGCCCCTTTCCCAAGTTCAACAACAACTTCCTCAGTCATCTTGGCTATTCTCTCTTTCTGTTCATCATCTGGCAAGGCACCCCATTTATCTTGACCACCATGATCCTTAATTGTTTGGTTGTATGCTTCAAGAAATTTGGGAAGCAACTCTGCATTTGTGGAATCAAGAATAACATCTTCTCCTAATTTTTGGTCCATAGCATGAATCTTTTTCTGTTCTAATGCAGCAACATCTTTCTTTTCCTTTGCACAATGATCTGTAAGCATGCCAGCAAGCTTTGCAAAAATGTCCACTGTATGGACAAGATGGCCATACTCCTTTTCCCATGGGGGACCTGTTGAATATATCTGTGATGGTTGCTAGAGTCTTATCCCAGTCCTTGAGTGATTGTTCACTTGTCCCATCAAGTGATGACATTACTCCAAGGAAATGTGTGGCTTGTTTTGGATTATCACCAGCACCATTGTAATCCTCTGCCTTTTGATTCACATGACAGAGTTGTAGTTAATATTACAATGACCTGTACCATCAGCACTGAATGTCATAGCTAAAGACCAATCATAAATGTGGGTTGTGATTTGATTGAAGAAAAACTGACATTCAGTCTTAAGCATCTCATATCCAAGCTGAATCTGGGAGGCAACCCATCCCTCAACAAGTACACAGGATACTGTTCTCCAAGAAGGTAGTCCAACTGCTGTGATCCCTGCAGTTCACAAAACAGAATGTATCACTTCTCCAATGTAATCTTTTGAACACCCTGCTTTTGCTAGAATATGAATAAGGTTTCTTGTCTCCTCTGTGTAAGCCCCTTTGTTCATGAGCTTGTGAACTGATTTCTGCCTGAGTGTTTGCTCTTGTGTTCTTGCTACTGCACTTTCCTTCATTGAGGCTGCAAACTGCAATCTGCCATTAAGCCTATAGATGTGCTTTTTACATTTTGAGAGCTCCTTTTTGACTGTCTTAAGCTCTTGCCTATAGATGTGCTTTTTACATTTTGAGAGCTCCTTTTTGGCTGTCTTAAGCTCTTGCCCATAGGATTTAGCTTGTGCAATGGAGCACTCCAAGCATAGGGAAAGGTCACTCTTCAAACCTGCATTTTCCTTCTCTATCCTGATTAAGGATTCTATGGCAGAGTTTGCACTAGATAATGCATCCTTGTGCCTTCTGGATCCCACCAAGGCTGCTGACTTCAGGATATCAATCTGCTCCTGCAAGGACTCTTTCTTCTGTTTGCCATGTTGCACAGATCATCTGGCAACACAAAGGTCTGAATAAATCCTTTGAGACTTCAATCTCTCTTTCTTTAAGCCATCTGGTAGCCCAGCAACTTTTTCCTTCTCCTTTAACAGGGCAGTGTCAAGGGTATTAGCCCTATTTCTCTCATCACTGAGCAGACTATTCAGCTGCTCTATCTTTTCCAATGCCCCCTTGTACTTTCCCCTCAGGTCATCTATACATGCTTCCAAATTATTCTGATCATTGGAAGCCAAAGCCATTCTGTTGCCAATGGCTAAATTCTGTAGTTTTGCTGCTCTTCCAGATTTAGGGGGCATACTGCTATTTGGTAGGTTTCTAGCATATTTCAATGGTTATCTGCCAGTATTATGTGCTGCTTACTGATATGGGAGACACTTGAGATGGTGGTTGTAGCAAGATGAGTTGGTTTAGCATGCTGGAACCTTGTACCTTCATGTGTGACATGTGCGTCACATGCTGTCACGGACTGGTAACTTGCAAGGAATAGAACTCGCTCAAATCACATTGGATTGACTTGGTGTGGGAGAAAGTTAACCCATTTTTTATGCTCTACAATGTGGCATGAACAGAAATTAATTTTTTCTTGCCTGATACCCAGAAATGAGCCTCATGAGCCCCTCTTTTGGGCATCAGGAAGAGAAAATTAAAATTCTATTTGCGCCACGATGTAGAGCATAAAAAACAAGTCAACTTTCTCCCTTACACCAAGTTTATCCAATGTGATTTGAGTGAGTTCTATTCCTTGCAAGTTTATACACTGAATTTGGCAGGCAATATGCTCATTGACACATTTTGAGAGTATATAGCCTATCATCCCTGGCATAGGGCTATTGGTACAGTAAATTTTGTCTAACTTGTACCCTAATATAAGCTGGCAGAATGTTGTGTAGAGTGTGAAGCCACTGGGTCAATCTGTGTGTCACATGCATGTCACGCTTATACGGAATTGCCCACACCCATTACGAGCAATGTCACGCGTAGTCACGCGCATGATTCAACGGTTTGCCTTTTACGGTCTCCACTAAATGACTGGTATATACGAAGAAGACGCAAAGAATTTACGAGCTGTTTACAAGGCTCATCATCAAAGGCTGAAACCATCCCGAAAATCCGCGGCGCAAGTGCCGAAGAGCTTGTTAGACGTTTTCATTTAATGATCCTTTCCCGATGAGGTCGCTCACTTTGGTTAGTCAGCAGGCTCCCCGCTACTGGAACACTTTCATTGGTGGACAAGCCTAAGCAGAATGTTTGCACAAGTCACATTCTTTCGGGTTTTTGACTCCGCCTCCCACCGTCGTTCTTCCGACTGACATCTTTATTAGCAGTTTGACTCGGATCCATTAGCTATATAACGCAGCTGCTAATTTGAGCGTGACGTACGTCTATGTCGAACCCTCAAACGCCGACTTTAAAAATATACAGATGGTCCTGAAAACAAAATTCTTTGGCGGAGATTCGCGTTGGAAGAAAGCCCTGCAATCCTACCTCTTCTTCTCCGCAATTGTCCTTGCGACGTCCCACCTTTAAAACCACTGATCGTCTGTGAGGTAGGTATTGAACACCTACCATTTAAATCTTAACCCTCGCAGTATGCAAGATATCCACGTCAGATTCGCTTCCACAAATGTCTACATCAGCGATTATCCACCGCAAAAACCCGAAAAATGTGTACGCTCTTGCCCCCTCCCTAACGTCCCATAACAAAATATCCAATGTAGACCAGCATCCGAAATACCCGCATGGCGCGACGATGCACGATCCAAACTGTAGGTCTCTCGTCTCACAATTCCATTATTTACCTTGCACTCGACAGAGAAAGCCGCGGCAGAACGTCATACTGCCTGCTTTGGCATCAAGTGCAGAAGAACAATCCTCATCCAACATGCCCAAGAAAAGTAGAACATTCTTTTTCTCCCATAGATCCCTCACCGATCTTTCCGGACTCAGACAGCAGCCAAATACATTCACAGATCCGCTTTGGCAGCGAACAATTGTTGCGATACCCCCTGTCGTCAAACCCCTTCGCGCTCTTTTCTTCAGAAGTCCTCACACAACCCGCGACCAATCCAAAGAGGGATGTTGTTACTCTGTTTTATCCCCCTCTGGAGGTTTGGGAGGTAAAAGCATCCAACAGCTCATTCATCACCGTAGGGGATGTGGTGATGAGAATTTACGAGAGGATGTCTAGGTTCCCACACAACAGGTTATTCAGCGGATTACTATATGATGATGAGGACGATTCCTTTATGATATACATAACGGGATGAATCTGCGCGCATACGGAGACGTACCTGACATCAAGTCAGACCCAGCAATTGTATGTATTCCCAAAAATATACTTCAGATCATGCTCATCGAGCGGCGATGTAAGGCCTTGAGCTGTCATTCACATGCATGAACTTTGCTCCGTTTAGCACTTGCAATGCCCTTAAAAAAAATAAGGATAAACTGGTTGTTGAGCATTTGCGACGCACATTTGTCTAGGCCGACAGTCAATGACTCATTTCCCAGCTCGCCAGTAGTCCAGACGCAGACAACTCGGAGCAATGCTTTGTCCACCATGACGTACATGAATTGCTGTAATGCATAAACGCATGATGATGCTCACGTCTTGACGCATGAAAGGATTGAGCGCCTTATCAGGTGATACCAGACTGGCATAGCATACGTCATTATCATCTGCTCTGCGGGCCCAAGTCCCGATATGGTGATTGCGGCGGCGGCCAGGCCATATGGAGGTATGTACCTTACGTGAATTTCACACTCCCTTATCCCTATTCGTATCGCCATGGGGCAGTTCCATATCGCTGCTGATGCCACCAGTGTTTGTTCCGTCGGTCCCGACATCCTACTATCTGCGCCCGGCGTCGCACTTCATTCTTCTTATTTTTAACTTAAACAGGATTGCTTTACAAGGCAAACGAGAACCACACTTATGAACCACCAACATCCAATCGACACGTCACAATAGAAGAGCTTTCGCCCTTCCGTCACCTCCGCACGACTAACCTTCCTGGGCAGATTTCGGCGTAACCAACTGTCGGATCTAGATCTGCTTGATCCGTTTAACCAGCTAAATCTGGCATTGGTATGAACCGGTGCGCTTTACAACGCAAATCAAAGCTTATGTACTACCCATGACGTGAATCATGCTTATAGTAGGCGCTATATGGTTCCGCAGACATCAGTTTTGGTATGAAGGCGCTGACCGCGACTGTGGATGAAAGTTACCTTTTTTGCCGAACATTTTTCTTCATTTTCATCCAATCGGAGAATGATATATGAAGGATCAAGGTAAAGAACTGTCATCAAAGATAGATTGCATGTGCTCCGAAGCTCCTATCGTAGCGCCCCGCTAGGACTGTCCTTGGGCTCTACAACAAGTGTCGTCCTGAAATCTGTTTCGAGATATTCGGGTGATGCCATTTGCTCGCGGTCGACATGTTTGTGTGCTCTGAAAGCTCTGGATCTAAACACATGTGCTGTCTTGTACGGACCCGAAATCGCCGTCCGCAAACCACCTCGTGTCGGGTTCGTCGCAGTGTATGCCAACAGACCTACTATTGGTTATATGAGAGAGCCGGGCTCCTGATTCCGCGCCACAGCTTCTACGAATAGCACACATAAAGGTTTTGTGACCTACGCGCTGCAGAGCTGCGAGGACTGTTGTCATTCCTGTCTACTTGCCTCTTGATCCGAAGGAATCTTGATAAGTAAGTTCTTGATAATCTGCATGAGACCTGACCAAAGAAAAAATGACTCTTACCGTACGCTCAAGGGGAAAGTCCAGGAGAGCAGGAATCTAGATGCAACAATATTGCCATGCGCGAGTCGTACGTAGAGGCCCGCGGAGCTCCTTGCGAACAAATGAAACAGGCCCATTCACCATAGAGATAAGGCGGTGACGGTATGCTATGTCACTTGGCCCTTGTCAGACCAAATATTTCCTACGGTGCTCCTGCCCTTCTATTAGTGACCGCTGTTGTCCCGGCTGACCTAGATGGTGCTCCGAGTTGGCGGGAACACAGGTCGGTGACTCAAGAGCTTGTATTCCTGATGCTTGCAAGCACGGCTGACAAAAACCTTTTCTGCCAAATTTTGGCATCCGAGATTAATTTTAAAAACATACCTAATAGCAATTAGATTGTAGAAGCTATGTGCTATCAGTGCATCCAGGTTTTAGCAGGCAGGGTCAATACTTTCGTGAATGACCGCTCCAACAAAGGGGGATTTAACCGGCAATGTTCAAATTGACCGACCCTCCCGTTATCTTGCTAGTAGGTATTAACAGGAAGATGTCTCAACAAACCTTAATGATATGCCACACATACATACGATTATTTAGGGTCTTATCCACTTAATAAGGTTAACGCAGATTCGAAACGAGAGCCAGCCTTTGGCGGGTGTGTATGCATGTTTGATATTGTTGCCCATCTAAACAAACACTTTTGGCTATGTTCGTTTCTCAGTTGCATAGGTCAGAAGCAATATGGTGAGACCCACGTCCATGACTCATGACAAACCCCTGACAAGATTGAGGAGCTCAATAGAGCACAGCTTGATAAAGAAGGCTCTGAAGACGACTGACGCAATTGTAACGCCAGTCCGACATATCGCTTGAACAAACACACAGGCTGCGGAGCTTTCCAAGAATCAAGGCTATGACCTTCTCCCGGCCCCACTCATTCCTCCTGCCATGCGTATCCTTCGGTATCTTCCTATACCGTCCTAAGAATCCGGATACAACCTAAACGGGAGCTTCGAGGGCTGTCATTGGCAGCATCCTTCACACGTACATCCGGAGTGGCGATACCGTTGCTCGGGAATGGTCAATCGGCTGGTCATTTTTATATCCAATGCAAGGTACGATTGTTATTCAGTTATCTTCCCAGTAGAATAATGTCTCCCTAATCCATTTTCGCATCTCGGCTTGTTAGTTGGGACACGCTTTCACTTTACAACTCGCAATCAACCCATTCACCGAACTTATCCTGTTCGGCCTATCGCACTGCCGACTCAGACACCAATGACCAACTTTGGTATCGAATTCGCCAGTCCCTGACCTGGGCTTTCGTGTACGTTTTATTAATAGCGCAATATATTAATCGAAAGCCTTGGGCAAAATCGACGTCCTGCACACTCATCTCACCACAACATTCGAAGAACACCTTGGTTTACGCCTTCCCTCAAAGTTGACACCTGTCCGCGAGGTATCATGACTCACCCGCCACCTTTTGAAGATGTTTCGATGTCTGATCCTCCGTACCCCGACCATGAATCACTGGCACTTGTCAGGCCTAGTCCGATTGTACGTCCCTTTCATCTTCCTCCCATTTTACCATTGACAGTCACTATAGCGACCTAGACAGGGCCCAACGTCTGCTGTGCGACGCACACAATCGCCAATCGACCGCCCTTCTATTATCCCATCCACACGTCTAAGCGTGAGTGCATTTCCTGATGTATCACTATGATGAATTTATCATCGAATAGCCTGACACTAATGGGTCCGAATTCTCACCTGCCGCCCACCTATCTGCTCCAGATGCACAGGTCTTTTCGGTATGTGTCAAGTTTTCGTCATATCCGACATTCTGACCACTGATCAAACTCCAGCACGTAGATGGTCGTTCATCTTCCAGAGTCTCGAAGCCATCCCCCCCGATTCATGTCTGGGGAAAATCAACGGTCAGTTCTTTCACTTCACGTTCTGCGACATTACGGACGTTAACTTGTGGCCAATAAAGGACACCTTCCCACCAGACGCACTGCAATCACAGTCCCCGTACGTTTCACAAACGTTGTCTTCAACAGCAAGTAGTATTCCTCCTTTCCTTCGTTTTTCCATTGACTCGCGCAATTTAGCAGCGCCATCTCCCTACAGAGTCCAAGGTCGAACCCATAGGCAAAGAATTCGTTGCTGTGTATCAGTCCATCCGTTGTGGCGATGAAGAATGCATCGAGTATCCGGTGTCTACGTTGCCATCCTCAATGCTCCCTGAGGACGATGAAGGACTTTTCAAAGAGCTTCCAGCGACAGAACCACCTCTCGGTTCAATAACGATTGAGGTTCCGAGCATTCCCTATGTTTTTGACGTCGGGCCATCCCCCACGGGTCTTATCACCGTCTGGGATGTGCTAGAGGCAATATACCAGAAAAGGGACCAATTCGGTGATCAGTGGTTCCAGGGTTTATCCGGGTTGTCCTGGACAAAGCAGAAATTGCGCTTGCAACTACATCTCACAAATACGAATTAGGACAGTTTTCCGGACTTGAGGCATGACTAGTGGTAGCTAGAATAAATTATTGCTGTACCCAAGATGCCCGCATAATTTAGACCTGGAGGGGATAATGAATAAGTTTACAAATTATTTGCCTGTTTACTTATGGGGCTCAGCGTCGGGATGAATGTTTAGTCTAACCATATTCATTCGCCCGCATTCAATATTCAATGGCCACGATCTACATGTGATTCAACTTACGGAAATGTCACGTGTGACTGCGGAGCGGTTCTGTTAATAGTTTCTTTGCGTGCGACAATTCGGTAGTCAGCGATGTGAACATCTCCGCACTGCGACGTGTTCGCAATTCCAAAACCGCTATACGATTATCGTAATTCAACGCAGGCCGCTCGCGCTGGTGACACATATGAAGGATTGGCGGATTGGCTGGCCAAATATGTGATGGTCTGTTTGTCTGATGATGCGACCAAGGTTTGTTTCCACATACACAGCTCAAACATGATTAAGCTCGAGCCCGGACTGGTCCGCCTCTACAGCACCTGTACCACCGCCTCGGCGCCGAGCGCTTATACTCCATTGGCATTGAATTGCGTTCACAGGCGGCGCACAGCATCTGCTGATTTCCATGCGCTTGGATCCGCCAATCGACACCGTCACATCCTGCACAGCAGCCCTACAAACAGGCAGATGTCGTTCATAGCACGTTCCCTGGCTTGCGCATCCATTTGGCACTGCCCGCGATCCTAAAGCCGAGCCTACCATAAAAGTGTGTGTGCGGGCGCACGGCCGAGATCTTGTCATCACAGCCGAGATACGACCAGGGAATAAGATTTTCATTGATTCGTCCAGCGAATACGGTGTGTCAGCTTGTTTAGCCGCAGTTTGACTCGAACGGGGACGTTTCCGCCCAAACTGGGTTTGCTGAATCAACCAAGAATAGATCCCAGTCCAGAATGGAGAGGCGGTTCCAAGAGACGGGCGAATGACGTTGGGCCCCCATGGGACGGCCCAGTATAAAATCCTCGGTCTCCCTATGCATTGACACAAACTTGAAATCATCCCCCATCTTCACACCATATTCTCGCTTGTATCATGCCAGAGAAACACGTCCGCTTTGCCTCCACCAACGACTATCTTGCCGTCCCTGCAGGGCGCGCCTCTCGGTCTGCCTCCCCCGCCTCGTCGATAGGACCGCTGACGCCCCCTTCGCATACGTTCCCGCTTCCAGGTCCTACACCGTATGCATTGCCGTCCCTTACCAAGTCGCGTACTGTGAATGGACGTGTTCACACGCTCCTCGAATATTCCACCTCCCCTGTCATCGGCTATGATTTCATAGATCCTCCGTCGGCCTTAAAAGTGCGCCGCGAGGGGGTGTCGAGCCGATTACTTTCAGAGCCTGCCACAAGCCCTCCTTTGCAGAGCCTGACCTTGACTTCGCCCCACTTGCCTTGGAGGATCCCAGTTGCAGCTCGCAATGGAACCTTTGTGTCGGTATTTGACGTCATCGACTCCGTGTACCGCTGCTTGAGAACGCATGTCAGCGAGTCAGAGTACCACCTTTTGCCCACGAGAGCAGATCAGGAACGGGCCAACGCAGCTTATAGGCAGCGCTACAGGCGCCTCAAGGATCCTCGGGCATACGACGACGAGAAACGCCAGGGATTGCGCCGAATTGATTTCCTTATGGGCCATTCCAAGTTCAGAGGTCTGTCGAGGACTGATTCTGGTCCTACGTCGTGGTTCCTTAACTGTGGATGAACGCGTAATGCGGCGATGTAGTCGGAAATCTGAGTCCCCGTTCTACCCGCGCCGTCATCTTCGGTGATTACACTCTGACCATGCCACGGATTCGATGGATTTGGGCTGCTCTCGGAAGAACCCAGAGCTTTGCTGCCGTCATGACTGGCCGATTCTTGGTGATTGTATCGAATCTACTATCTGGACCGTCTGTTACGTGTTCTGTAGTGTTATAATCAGCTACGCGATACTTACTAGGTGCCACGTCACCAAACTTATGTTGTTCTACGCCCGTACATATGGCTATCTCAGCACTACGATATGCTTTTAATTTTGCCTCTTGTGCTTTATCTCGCGAATAGGAACATCTTCTTGATTGCCACATGGATATGTGCCCTGTGTGATGTCATCATCAGCTGTTGTATTCTAATCGGAAAGAAGATCGACGCACAATAAGATAGACAGCCCAGATTCCATACATGGCGACGTCACGTTTCAGAAGCAACTGCAAAATCGGCCGGAAGCCTGTCCCAAAAGAGGGGAACCATGCTCGCGCACATGGCAAAGGCGCCCAATTTGCTACAGGTCCGCTGAACTGCCACTGGTACCGGTTTATTAATGCACTGTTTCAGAGTTTTTTGGGGTGCCTGGCTATTTCCAACGCATAGCCTTGATACAGAGTGAACATTGTTGAACGCGCCCAAGGAGTGAAGATGATACAATGACTTGAAGCTGCGGTGTTGAACCGCAGCACCCGAACGCTCCACTGCGTAATGCGGTTCGGCAACTTGAATTATCCGGGATCCTGGTCGATTCTGTGAACTGTGAAGGATGAAAGGGTGTGAAGCGCCCGTGTTGGCGACTGCGGAAGACGTAGGCGTGCTCAAATCGCCAGCACATGCAGAGGCCCGACAGGTTTCTACTGCGATTTGATGTGGATATTCTGAAATATAATCGCGGAACCGTCAATAACTAGTCGACTGGCAAAAAGTACAGGAAAGGCACGATAGGCTGATGGCCTGTCAAGGCACGCATCGAAGAGAGATTAGAAAAAGGAAACAAAAGAGGCCGAAGTACCGATAGGATCCATTAAACACGTTGATGGCCGATGCCGATGAAAGTCAGGGAAGTTAATCGGAAAAAAAGAAATTTTCCAAGCGAAGCCGAAGTACAAAATGAATTTTCATGAATGCGTCCACACCTGAGCATGCAGTCTCATACAAAATTGCGGGAATACACACGAAGAAATCGGAATGACCTTAATGGAGGAGTTGAATGATTTTTCAACACATGTTGCTGGAGCTGGTATGCGTCATGGATGGTTTCTGCTATTCAATAAATAGACGCCAGGCAACTGTGCCTGCATCAAGACCACTATTTCAAATTTTTGTCAGGTGTCTGCTTACTATTTAAATGCCGACAACAGATGCAAGGACCTATTTAATTTACCTTGAGTGAGTAACATGGAGTTCAATATGGACATTGCGGGGTAGACAATAAGCATGGAAGCGAAAAAGATTAAAAGTAGGTGCACTCGTCCGAGAGGGACAATAAGCATGAGGCCTTCGTATTGTCTGAACCTTGGCAATCGCGTGACATGTTACAGTCATGAGGCCAATATTCATCATTGGATATAAGCAGGACATGGCTCATCATCCACGTACCATTGCGCCCCGCCATGCCTTCTATCGGAGCGACTCTTTCTGTTAACTCCCGTTACAAACCTTCTTATTTACCCGTCGCTATTATCACTGGCGGCACCTCCGGCATTGGAGAGCACATGGCCCAGGCTATCGCCAGGCATACTGGAGGGAACGCGCATATCATTATCATCGGCCGCAATGAGGCAGCGGCTAACGAGGTCCTCGCTTCGCTCCCGAAACCCAGCGGTTCCAGTGCACACCCCGGATGGAAGCACGAGTTCATCAGGTGTGATGTCGAGTTGATGAAGAATGTAAAAGCCACGTGCAAAGCCCTCTGCAGCCGTCTCTCACGAGTGAACTTCCTCGTGCTCTCGGCAGGTTATATCAACTTCAAGGGGAGAGAGGACACGGAGGAGGGGTTGGATAAGAAGATGGCTGTGCGCTATTATGCAAGATGGGCATTTACGAAAGGATTGCTGCCCTTGTTACGGAATGCAAAAGATGCGGGTGAGAAGGCGAGTGTGATGACTATTTTGGGAGCGGGGTGGTCACCGCCGATTGATATGGATGATTTGGCGATGGATAAGTATTCTGGTTTCAAGGCATCGGTCCATACCTTGACTTACAATGATTTGATGGTGATGGTCAGCACCATTTCTTTTGTGGCGTGATCTAGGCTGAGACAATTAATTCACAGGAGTTCGCTCGCAGGGAACCTGATATCGCCTTCACTCACATTTACCCTGGGGTTGTGAGAACGAATGCATTCCACTGGAGTCTCCGCCTGTTGATGGTAGCTCTGACGCCGCTTACATGGCTCCTCATCCAAACGCCTGAGAATTGTGCAGAGTATATGTTCTATGGGCTATTGGAGGGGAGGAAGGGTCCTAATTTCCGGAACGAGAAAGCGGACGATATTGGCTTTGTGAATTATCACGGATCTGAAGCGTCTCAATTGAAACTTTGGGAACATACGATGAAAGCGACTGGATGGGAAGAACCATGAAGCGATAAAAAATGGACGTATTACGTTGTATTCTTTCTGTGAGTATATGTAGAGTCTCTCCGTTCCAATGTATTGAATAGACTTTTGAAAACTATGTAACTTGCCGTTAAGGAACATTCCAACGTTCTAAAAGAATTTATTATATAAGATTTGTTGTAACGAAGATCATTCTATTTCTGTTTTTTTTATATTGAATGTGGGTGTTCAAGATAAAAAAGGCAAGTCTGGCATGCATCAGGTGTTGCCTTCACGTATGATATGAGCCCTTATTGATCCCGCTGGAAGAAATACGAACACAAAACTGCGTCCTTCCTTGTATCCCAATCTACACCTTTGGTGCACTCTTTTTTCTTTCAGTTTCCCTGTCGGTAGCCCCAGATATTGTTCAATCAAGGGGACCCAAACACGTCCGGACTGATGGATGGACTTTGCCTGCCGACCCTTGACGCATGACTGTTTAGGTTAGACTGCCACATGCAAACATTATATGACAACCATGTACTCACGTCACGACAGGCCCTCTCCCCACTCCTGCGCCCTGGCCTTCATGCGACATGTCCAGCATTGAACAGAGCTTGCTGCCGTCGCTCGGGGCGGCTATTTTGGTCACTGCAGCGGCATGGGGAATGACAACCCTCCTGACCATCTCCTACTATCGAAAATTTACAAGGGATTACGTAGTGATGAAGATATTGGTAAGTGAGCAGTAACGTGAAATAATGCAGTTATCTGAACGGGTTATATTCACAAGGTTGGTACGATATGGTGCGCTTAAAAGACCACAGCCAGTGACTCCCTTCGTCTCTAAAAGTCACGTCACAGGATATTCTATACGACATACCTCATTTGCCTTGCTTTTGGCTTCCATCAAATGCTGATCGCCGTGGACACGGCGGCCAGAGAGATTCCGTTTTCGATAAACATTGGTTCTGTCTTCGCTTCGTTCATTCAATGTCTAGTTCAGGTGAGTACAAACTGCGCCAGAAATCGTCCGTGCCATCCCCTTAACGCTTTGTAAACACAGGCTACTTATGCCTCACGAATATACCGCCTATCCAAGAGCCTTTACGTCCCAGTTGCGTGCTGGGTAACTATATTATACAATTTATGCGCTGGTATCACCTATTCCATGGTTGTGGCCAATAAATCGGCGAAACAGTTTGTTCAAATCGAGCGGAGGCTTCAATGGTTACTCGTTTCTTGGTATCTCGCGACAGGAATCGTGGATATGGTGATCACAGCGACGCTGTGTCTTATGTTAATCAAGATGAGGAGGTCCGGCAGGTGTAACTCGCGACGGTACGTGAGTTTCGACGTGTAAGCGCGGCTCGCGCCAATTGCTTGCTAGGGCTACGAGTGTTGTGGATACAGTTGTGCTATGGACAATTCGTGAGTTCCTTATTTTATCCGAACCTGGCATTTTTTAGCTGACATTCGGGAAGAAACTGGAATGGTTACAAGGTATATCTCCCGCTACTAGATTGTATGGCAACTCCCAACATTGCGTAATAGTGTGCTTGCTCTGTGTGTTGTGGTGGCAGTACGTGTTCGTGGTTATTGAGACTTGACTGTCATGACCTAGACTGCTAGTATTACCTTGTCTCCTCTCCAGGTACGTTCGGCATGCCACACTTGCAAAAAATCTCCTCATCCCTCTCTAGGCCCATGGATAGCGCTTACGTTGGTCATTACAAGTGGTAAGTGATAGTAGGCAACGGGGAGCGGTGCGTTGATGTTACCATGCCTAGCATACGCTCTTTCAATGGTCACATTGTGGGTGGCAATGCATGGACCAAGCCGTGGAGTCGTAACTCATTTTAAATTTCACAGGCTAAACGGTAGATCGATGTTGTTAATGAACCATCCTTCTAGCCAAGCGGACTGCACGGCGTTGGCGACGCTGACAATTCCCGAGTTTTCCGTGGCTACTGACAGCTCTAGTTCTCGATCTCAGGCAGTACGTCATCTATCACCTTCGCACGGCCAGTTCGCAGACAGAAATTGACATTGGCAAGGATACGATGGATTTCAAGCAATTGGGTGATCCAGGTTCAGTTTAGTGGGTGACACATACAGATGTGCGTCGCGCCACGGGTGTGGTAATCGTCGAACACAGTTGGACAGGATGGGTTCTTCCTTGGCACGAAGCCACGAACTTCCACGTCAGAATCGGGACTATCCTAACCTCGCTTAGAATATTTTCCGCCAAGAGCAAACTTATAACATAACATTATAACCTCATTTTTATTGTAAACACTAATATACGCAAAACAGAGTTTACTCTCTTTTCTTTTGGTCTGAGGTCAAAACAAAGTCAAACAAGTCATTGTTCCGCCTTGAGCTTGAGGACCATAGGTGCAATCTAATTATTCCCATGCTTCCTTTCTTGCTTTACGCTCAATGATGAACTCTTAGCGATGGCATACTTTGTTTCTGACTTATTATAACTCAGCTTCACATCCACTGAATTTTATTGGACCAGATGTGCATTCGACTTTTGTCATCATGAGAGTGTGAAGGCTAACCAACAGAATGACATGAGACAGGTTCGGGTTGAGAGCATTGGCAAACGACTCGTACATAGGCTCGACGACTTAATTGGTGTTGACCGTATGGGAAAATCTTTCTGAGAATCTCCTTGGGATGATTAAGTCTATGATCGGGTGCCTGGTGCTCGCCGTGCCCGAAAGCAAGAACGATCCGAAAAGGAGTTTGGGACAGTGTCGAGCTGATGCTGTAGACTCCCACGTTCAATTGAAACAGGATTTGGCCACAACAGCATAATGTCCAACAATGTTTGTTTATCATTGTTTTCTTTCCTAGGACCACAGCAATTCGAAGTGGATCTAAAGCGGTGATACTTTGTAGGTATTGGATGAGACGTCATAAAGCGATGCATGAGAAGCAACCCAGTGGAGTAGCAGTTCAAACGATGGGAATGATTCCGTTGCATCGTTTCGTTGTTATCTCTAAAGTACAAAAGAGTTGCCACGTTAATTTCCGGACCACCCTTTGGGCTGTACCATGACGTCAGAAGTTATATTCTTGTACGCAAAGTTTATTCGCACCTTAACCTCTTCTCCCAGTTTCCGAACGATGATAGAAGGCCGCTCTGCCGTCTTCAACCCACTTTCTCCATCATCCCAAGTATAACTAAGAGCCATGGCAAGTTTTGTTCCATCACAGTTGAAAGCAAGGGATGAAACGGCGTTGTTGAACTTTTGATATTGACGTAGCCGTTTTTTCACTTTGTGATCCCAGATTGAAACAGTACCATCTGAGCCACCGGAGGCGAATGTGTTGTAGCTATCGTGAAGTAGAAAGTGAGTGCTCGGATGACATGAGCGCGAATGGGCTTACGTAGGGTGGAACGCGAGAGCGTTGACAGGCCATACGTGGTCCACGTCATCGATGGTTTGTCGGTGGCATTTAAAGGCGTATTTCTTATCCTGGGCTTCGGGAGAAGGTTCGAAGTACTCAACAGCAATCCTTCCCTCGACGGAAGCCGTAGCATAACCTTAACATATGTACGTCAGATGATGTTATAATTGATCATTCCGGTGTACCTTCGCCAGTTTGCATACATGCCAGTGACCTAGTCATGTATTTAAGGCTGCTTTCACGTATTTGACTCGTGGTGTCCATTTTGCGAATGTCGTATATGTGGAACAGTCGGCTGGCCATTGCTACTACGAGAGTATTGTTGACGAGGTCAATCTGATAGATCCGCTCTGGAGTTGAATGAGATGATTGCTGAGGGGCTGAAGACCGAGAATCCCACAGTCGCAAGGTACGGTCCCAGGACCCGGTCACCAGCATACCTAGAGAAAATTGTCAGAATCCGGTCACGATAACATAGGCAAATTGGATGCTCACTTGATTCTTTAGACCATGCCATTGTTGAGACAGCATCACTGTGACTGCCAAGGACATTGGCACCCTCTGTCTTTAGGTCCAACCTGTGAGAAGGAATGTTAGAGCAATTTGAGTCATGAGGGACGCACAGAGGCTAGATCACGGACTCTATGATCGCAGTGTCCAAGCCTCCGCTGTAGGCGTGTGCTCCATCCGAGAAGCAACATGTCAGCACTGCTGCTCGGTGGTCAAATTTTGCTTTAGCTTCGCTGTCCTTTCCTCCATTTTCGCCGACTTCGTATAGACGGACATGCTAAGAAGCCGGAATAAGATTAAATCACACTAGTCAAAAATAAAGAATGCGCGTACCGTGTCCCAGGACGAAACCAATAAATGATCAGGGTTTGACGGGGAATATTTCACTTGAGATATACTGTCAAACGGAGGCGACGGCAATGTTGTCAAGCTCGCGTCGTCTGTTGGATTAAATGAGAATAACCAAATTGTTCTGTAAGGCGCGTACCAGCCATGTTTGCGGTTGGGGTCGATGGTGGTTAAGATTTCTCCTTTGCTATTGTTTGGTTCTGCCCTCAGAACCAAACAACCATAGGCTCCTGCAGAGCTCACGCCATTGAAATGTGCTCAATAACTGTCCTCATCTTCGACTGACGATGCGAAGAATATCGTGACCTCAAACCATATGCATTATGTGGCATTGGACTGGCAGAGTCAGCAGTACTAGCGACAATAATTGGCAAGTGTCGTTATTATAGCGAACAATAACCCTCTATGGGCCTGCCAAACTCGAAGTGATCGGAAGCGCAGTGACTGATACGCATAAGAGGTCACAATGGCATACAGCTGGTGTTGGAGTGATTTCAATTAGTCTTGGCTTCTCTGATTTACAGTCTCTCTGCGACTTAGCGGTTATGTTTGCGTATTTAACTTTTGGTGGATTGTTGTAAGTGACCTTGTTGATTTCCATGGCACGAGTTGACGATGTCTCGATAGACATGGCCAGTTTTACTTAAAATCCAATTGCTCCGAGACGTATACTCCCGAGATTGTCGGCTTTGGTTCACCCATGATGCATGTTGCCTGCTAAGTTAACATGTTTCATTCTTCGCTGCAGGGAGTCATATAGCACGTTTCGCAGTGCTTTTCCGGTCATGTATCCATGCAGTCAAGGGTATATGGATCTCGAGTGAGCACGCACGCATGGACAATGCCATACATCAAAAGTTAATCTACACCGTTTATCACTTAGATCCATTAAGGGACGAGAACCACTTCAAGGATATCTCAACTTGCATCCATCAGTCGGATGACGGCTTTTCGAGAGTCTTGAAGATCAGCGCGTCCGCGGAACACCATCTTAGTTGCTTTTGTACCATCAAACGTTACAAAGTCCAACAAGCAGCGTTCGAAGTACGGGAACTGAAGAGGGAGCATGCCACTCGTGAGGCCTGAATGTACAAAGAGCCTCAACGCACAGCCTTGCGGACTCCGTAAAGGGTTCATAGGACCAATCGAAGCATTATTAAGGCTTCAGTTTTGACCGTACTGTGTATTGTTCATTCCAGAAGGCTGCAATGCATGGGGCTGCATGGGAAAGGCGAGGTGTCGAAACGTAAGGTTCCTTATAACGTCTGGTCAGGCGGCGTCGCTGCAACAGTGTTTTCCTGCTCACTCAGTAAACCACGTAAACCGATGACAAGAAGATCCCAAATTCAACGTCCCATCCTATCCTCCTCGGCTTCCTCTTTGCAGGAAATACAGCGCCGCACCAAGACTGGAACCGACACAGGATCAGGCTCAGACACCGTCGACGTCGCGTTGGACTTGTCCTCCATCGTATTGACGACTCTCAAAGACGTAGCCCAAATTCCACCCGTTCCATTTCTATCTCAAGCTGCCGGTGTAGCAGTAGACATTATTGCAGTTGTGCAGGTGAGCATCTGACGCCATCAGTACTCGGTCTTTGAAACATGCTGACGCACATGTCCAGAAAGCGAGAAACAACAAAGGGGGATTCAAAGGACTCGCAGAGGACTCGTGTGAGCTCGTTTATGCGATCATTCGTGGCCACAAGAACGTGTCGAAGCAAGAAGATGTACCTAGCGATTTATCCGAGAATCTCCAGCAGCTGGTCAAGTAAGTCTTACGTCACCCATTTTATCAAGAAGATACAAGTTCCATCCTTGGAATGATTAGTACTCTTATTTCTATCCACAAGTTCGCAAAAAAGGGAGCAACGAGAAATTTCTTCATAGCCTTGTTGTGTTCCGGTGTTGATGCAGGCAAGATACAATATTATAGAGAAAAGTTACAGCAGTCTGTGAGAGTATTTGGCGTTGGTCTTTTCCAGACGTATGTGTATGAACGAATACTAATGTGGTAAATTTCAGCTTCAATCCGATATCAGCCTCCGTGACACTGTTGCCAAGCTGGCATCTCAGCAAGTCGAAATGATGAAAGATCTCATGAATCGTGACGCGCCAGAGCCCAGTGGGAGCGCAAATGGGTCTTATTCTACGCTGCCTTTACCCGGGGCATCTTCCAAAACCAACGCCGTGGTCAATTCCCCTAAAGGACAAATCAAGATAACGACCGTTTCCGGAGACATGGTGTCTACAAAGACATCCAAGACGACTACGAACACGAACTCCCACAATACAATGATGAATAGCACACTGAATGCGGGAAATAGTACAACAAGAACGGTGTCGAACAACTACCGTTCATAGTTATGGAAGGTTTTGCTTGTCGAACTATGTACATCGCATGACATAATTTGCTGTGATACAATGTCCTTGGATGATATATGATATGTTGCACTGCAGTCTAGCGCGTCATATATTATATTCCTTTACTTTGACACGAGTCGCGTGGCTGACATTTCGGGTGCACAGCAACTCCTCCTAATCGGATAACCCATCGAAGTGACCATTCAAACCATTCCCTCAACATTACGATATGCCGCATCCACTCTCTGCCGAAAAATTCAAACGCGGTCATAAGGCGGATGTTTGGCTGGATGTATCTGCTACAGTGATAACGACGTTAAAGAACGTTGCAGGGATATCAGCCATACCAGGGATTGCAGAAGCGGCAAGTTTGGCATTGCAAGTTGTGAATACAGTCCAAGTAAGTTATTGTCATATCGATCGTTGCCAATGTTGTTTTTGACCTTGTTAAAGAGAGTGAGAAATAATAGGGCTGGGTTCAAAGCACTCGCTGAGGATGCAGCGGAACTCGCCTACGTGGTCCACCGGGCTCACGAAGAAGCTGAGCACAATATGCCTCCTGGACTGCCAGATGATCTTGATCATGCTCTTAAGTGAGTTAGGACACAGCGATCATTGGATACTAGCTGAGACAAATCACGCAGAGTTCTGCAGGATGTATCGGATCTGGCCCACAAAAGCGCGTCCAAAAACACGTTTTCAGCCATGATTCAGCCAGGGGTGGATGCGAATACAATCCAAGATCACCGATCTAAGTTGCAGGGATGTCTAAGCCGATTCGGGGTAAGCTGGTGACAATATCGTGATTGATTACATACTGAATCGGGTTGCAGCTCAGAACGGACATTGAGCTTCGCATCATGGTGCACAAATTAGTTACTCAACAGGGACGATGGATGGACTTCATGGACAATACCATCGAGCTTGCAGGCTTCTGCGCCGGTGACAACACAGACGATAAAGCAAGTGACACCCAGACAGACATGGCGAACAATAACTCTGTCAAATTTGGTGGAATGGTCAACTTCAATGAAGTCTCTGGAATCGCAATTGCATCCGAGAACCAATGTTCTAGGCGTGGAGGAGGGAGCGTTGCGGTTAACTCTGTCAGGTTTGAGATGGGAGCACGGTTCGAAGAGTCATCAGGTATTAGCATTGCTTCGCAAAATGCCAGTGGAAGGGGAGGTTTGCTGAACAACGTGATCTTCAATGCAGAAGCAGACTTCAAAAAAGTGACCGGGGTCAGCATTGCATCCAGAAATGAACTAGACATCCCTGAGCAGAATTGGGTGTGCCGCGGCCGTCGGAGTCTATAACAAGCCTATGTGTAGCTTTTTTATGATAGGCTGGCAGTATCAAGATATCTCGTGCCCTCTTCCTTTTGAATTGCTTGATGTGTATAATCCATATTTAAGTGCCGTTCAAGCAAGTAGCGGCAGCAGAGCAGAACTTCCAAACGACCGTGAGTATATTGGTGACGGTCACCATATTGATATCTATCCCCATGGGTCTAAGCTGTATCTCACCACTCGTCAGCGAACTATCGTAAACACTTGGATGGTGATGCAGTGTGGACACTGATGTCTTAATAGCAGCAGCTACCAGCGACACGGACCTGTCCGCTTACATAATCCCGTGATCAATAAACCTCAGCCTCAGGCCTCAGGCTAGCGTTGTGAAATCTCCTGCAATTCGAGAGATTCCTATATTACGCTTACTCTTGCGATCGCAAATTTTGAATGTCATCATCTTCTAGAAAAGTCGAGTGTAACGATCCGTCTGGCGATGCTGATTTCTCCTAGAATATATTTGACATGGTGTTGATGCCCTAAATACTGCATGTACGTCCGTGATCATCTTGCAAATGTCCAGGTACACTCACTAGCCTACAATATGGAAGCCTCTAATATGACCGGCTTTGTCCCAGAGGCTGGGGAAGCATCACGGGTGAAATGCCTCCCAAGGTTTATGTACATGCTCCCGACAGCTGCAACGGAAATTTCGTTTACTAGGATATGATTTATGCAGGAAGTACTGAGGTGCTTCAAAGAATGGCAAGCTTTCGGCAATTACACAGCAAGGGATGAAAGCGGATATCGACAAGTTTAGGTCTTTTCGAGGTGAGTTCATTGTCTTCGTTTTAGCATACTTATCTTGGAGTGACAGCTTCAGGTAGCCACGGACCCTAGTATTGTGACACGCAAGTTAATAGCTCAATGGGAAGAGTTCGTTGGTTCAACCTAGTACAGATATTGCTGGTGGTGGCAATTTCGCAAACGCTTCCAGTCGTACAAGCAACGCAGGAGGTGTGGCGAACAATTCTGTCCAATTTGGTGTACAAGGGAGAAACTGCAATTCCCAAGTTGCATCGGAGAACAAGTCCAGTCGCCGAGGGATTGAGCCGTCAATAATTCAGGTTTGAAAGCAGAGTAAGCTTCGAGGGGGTATCCAATATCAGCATTGCATCGAACGGTGGATGAGGGGAAGTACTAATGGTGGGTCTTGTCCGACGTGCAAGAATTTAGTACACATTTGTTCACAGCATTATTGTCATGCGCCACGCTCGTATTGGTATCCTTCCAGTGTTAAGAAAGAATGGTGAGTAATTCAATAGCTGGTAAGCGTTGTACCCAGTCCTTTTGATCGGGGCATATGCAATGTCGGAGCATTTGCTCTATGGTCCTGATTGCGCGCTCTGTTGAGCCATCTGACTTGGGATGGTATGCGCTAGACAGGTGTTGCGCCCCACAAAGCAGCTGCTCTTGTGTCCAATCTTTCGCTGGCCAGCCAGGTATTACGGCAATGGCGATATCGATAGCTGTGGCGAACCGGATCTTGGCCAGCCCAGGCGCTTAGGCTGCTCAGGGACGAAAAAGAAAAACCCAAGACGTCTTCAAACCCCCGTGAGAATGGAGCGCACTCTTTGGGGTCGTATGACGCCAACTTTGCCCCCATGATAGCATTCCTTTGCTCGTTGCTCAATTCCCCTGGTTTTAATTCTTATCTTTCAAGATGGGAGCAACACAGTAGGAACCAGAGGGAGAAGGCTGATAGGCATAGTTTGGCGAGTCAGAGAACCGGGAAGGTGCCCATTGAGTAACTTGGAATAGCGGACGATGGATAACGTTGCCCTGAAAATGATATATGTTTCATTTCAAGTTGGACGTCCTAGTATGCCGTACGAGCCACAGTCTAATCGTCATCTTCTTATTGGTAATAACAGTACTATAGAATCCCATCCTTTCCACCAGGCAACTCAGGTTCATTGGCGCTGATAAGTATCTGTATATAAGGTTTATACGGATCCAAGCAACTTTAAAATGGAAAAAAAAACACCTTATCAGACGAAGAAAAGAACAGGGCTCAGATACTTTCAAAAAGCGATAATCTCATGTCCTGCCCCCGTTTCTGTGAGTCGGCTGTGTTTCCCATACGTAAATTGAACAGGATGGCCTATCGGATAAGCTCTGTATAGCTATTATATCGCCACTCAATCGCAACAGCTATTCAATGACACAACGTTCGCCATAAGATTGTTATAAACGGAACCAGCTTTAGCAGCAGTGCAATGCCAGTGACTTCCCTCACCACGCCCACTTCCACCCACGCGACTCGCACTGCGATGACTGTTATGGAAACCGGTCATAGCGAAACTGAAAGGATATATAATCACCTCAGAGAAACTATAACGGAATTGAAGGAACTAAAGGCGCTGTCCCACAAGCATGGATCAGATCAGGTGGTGGACTTAGTGTTGCAGGTTGCGAACAAAGTCCAGGTTGGTGTCATCGAGCATCAATTATAATTGATGCTATCCAGCTTCCTGTAGGAAAACAAAGGTTGTTGGAACAAATTTATATATGCTGTCGACGACGCAAAAGCCATGGCTTTTGCGATTCACATGATTGCGAAGGAAACGACAAGTCTGATTCCAGAGCTTGCTGAAGATATAAAATCTGCTCTCAAGTATGATAAAAAAAATCATAGGCGTCTTCGACTGACAATCTGACAGGGTTTTGAAGGGCTTACTAGAAATTACGATCGAAAGTGCCTCTAGGAGCGAAGATTCTGTGACGACGCTGGTCAATGGGACAACGGAGCGCCAAGCTGTGACAAATTGTACGCGCCAGCTCAAGGATTGCATACGCCAACTCAAGGTGGTGTCGATACAGTAAATTATCTGAGCAAAGTGCTGACCTGTGATACAGAGTCGGGCAGGATTTGATGTTCGTTCAGAGTTGGCAGAACAACGCATGATACACAAGTGTCTTGAGAAGTATGCGAACGTCGACGAGTCCACCAAAGAAGTAGAGGTGGCCAAGAAAAAGAACAGCCATGATCATGGAACGAATGAAGTTATACATACCAATTCTGCAATATTTGATGGAGGCGCGACCTTGTTTGACTTCCATGATGTCCACATTGCATCAAATAATATATACAACGGTAAAGGCAGCACAATTAACATTTCCCACTTCAAGGGGGTGGCAGATATGCAGCGGTTGCGCAACGTCCACATCTCATCTAATAATGGAGTTGTAGAGTGACTCCAGGACCTGCGTGATCTTTGCACTCCATGCGAAATGTGAAACGATCCGCTCAGTCAGCGTGCCAGTTGGTCTCGAGTTAGTTTAGATGGATTGGATAGTTGACATGTCACCTTAATTCAAAAATGATATCTCCGTTGGAGTTCGCAATGTCTGGTCATCGTGCAAGGCTGTTGAAATGCATCCTCGAAACTTAATCCTCCTTCCAATAAGCCTGAAGTGAAATCAAAATTCTCCAACTCGTTTAACTGGTTCTTCGATACGTTCACCTACGTCAACAACATCACTATGTGTGCAGACATCGACTTGTATCCCTTACCCGTCCACAATTCCACACCATCTATACTTACGCCCTTGAATTGGTCTTATTATGAGTTGCCTTAGGTCATCTTCATCTTGTTGGCGATATTCAACGTTAAGCTTCCGGGTAACCCTTCCGCCATATACGAAGTAACAGATCGGTGCTGGATACCACACTATAACTTCGATGTGTTTTCTGGAAGAGCGTTGTTCGGAATCGAATGGAAGACATTCTGCCAACGGGGAACAATCATCGAGACGATCATGCTCTTCTAATTCCACATCTGGCTCTAAGTGAGAGATAGATTGCGGGCACTAACATTAATTGGAATATAAATAGTCCAAATGTCAAATGTCTGTGGCATTCGAGAGATGACGAAATAAATGCATACCACTGTCAATAATGCTTTTCTTCAAGTCGTAAATGTTAATTGTATCAAGGTTCGTTGATTACGTTTGCTTGCGACGTTGGTAAACACAACCAAATTCAATGCCCACTGATGATCGACTCATCATCTGCTGGCTTTATGGAGATTCTACATTTCGACCACGCACAGTTGAAACCAAAGTGCAAGGTAACGTCTACGACCTGAAGAAAAGGATAATTAGTAGCGGTATGCATCCGTTACGTCATCTCTCAAATGCCACAGACATTGACCTTTGGAAAGTAAGTCTCTATTTACTTCATTATATTCAGATTTATGGGCATAAATATTTAGTCTCCGCATCGCTTAGAGCTGAATATGGAATTAAACGAGGATGATCGTCTGGATGATTGCCTCGAATTAGAGGAATGTTTTCCGTTCGACCCTGAACCGCGCTCTGCCCGGCGACGTATCGATGTTATTGTGTGGTACCCAACACCAATATGTTTCTGCATTTACGGTGAAAAGGTTGTGCGGACGCTTGACGTCGATTATCGGGATCGTAAAGTCGATGAGTTGAGGAGCCTTATAATCAACAAGGTCAAATTGAAGGACGTCGAGAACGAAAATATCGAGCTGTGGAAGGCAAGGGACACCGAGTCTATTTTTGCACACATAAATTAATTGTCGATGCAGGTCAATGTAATAGAGAACGAGCTGAAGAGATTGCAGGAATTCGATTTCACTGAAGGTTTGTTGGAGGGAGCCGGTTTTGAACAATCATTTCAACAGCGGCCGCAGCCAGGGTATATACATATCCTTGTGCGAAAATCAGGCGAGTCTGATTTATTTCAATCATGTTTATAATTCTGATCTCCTTCCTATAGCTGAAATCCAAGGCGCTACGCAGTCTACTGGTACCAATATATCCGCGAAATGGTTGAGTTTAATGCCTGTGATTGCGCCGTCGAGTGCTGCGCAATTTGACGCCTTCGCCGCCCAGCAAAACGATAAAACGAAGGCCATCTACGTTGGCCGTCCGTCGTCGACCATGTCATTAATACCCACCGCGCTGCTCCATCCTGTTTTCGGCGAATTTCTGGATAATTGCGAACAGTATAAGCCAACGGCCGACGACAACTCGTTCGCTTTGGAGCTATCAAGGGAGATGTCTAAGTTAATAAAATACGAACATAAACGTCGTCATATCCTTGTTGACATTCTCCTGAAGCATAATATCGTGGCTATACCTGCATCTGTGGGAAACTCGACTAAGGAGCCAGCCTCGAGCAGAAATTATCAGACGGATGGATCCTCTGAAGTTGCAGGGAGCGCCTTTCTAATCATGGAGATCAAAGCTGAACTATGTTCTGGAGGTGCCGAGCCCTTGGCGCAAGTGTGTCATTACTACCTGGAGTCAACACGCCAACGGGCTCTAGAAAACAACTACTCTAGACTGCCCTGCTTATTGTTAATTCTTTGCGGTAAGTTGCAAGTCATATCATTCTCACAGGTTTGGTAAGGTAATACTAGGTCCATATGTGGGTTTTGCCGGGGCCGTCTGGCAGGAACGAGTGATTGTTCAAATACTGTCCCCATTATTACCCCTCTTCTGCCACCCATCACACCGAACCATGCTTACCATGATTGCACGGCATCTTGGAGCAATGCAATTAGCATATGCAAAACTGAAAAAAATTTACGAGGACAATCCACCCAAAGTCAAATATCCAATTCGACTCTATCCTTACGTGTCGGATTACCCTTCCGTAACAGGTTCTGAGACACGGACTTTCTCATACGAGAACAATGTGGCAGGAAAGCTCGTGTTTCGAGGAACAGATTCAGATGGTGCGCAGATCTGCATAAAATTCGCCGAAAGTTACTGTTTCGAGGTTCATCAATATTGCGCTGACGAACTTGGTATTGCGCCCAAACTCAAAGGGTGTAAAAACCTTCCTGGAGGATGGACGATGGTTATTATGGATTGGATTGATGAACGCTATGTCCGACTTGTTGACGAGGGACTTCGAACTCCTGAATTGTATGGGGCGATTCATAACAAGATCCGACAGCTTCATCAACGACATTTTGTACACGGCGACATTCGCGACGTGAATATCATGGTCAATCCCGAGACGAACCATTTTTACCTTTTGGATTTTGATTGGGCTGGTGAACTTGGTGTAGTGACTTATCCAATCAATGTGGCTAACAATTCAAAGCTCTGGAGACCATATGACGTGAAGGACTATGTCACTATCAAAGCGGAACATGACATCGCGATGTTGGAACACATTTTTAGAGGAGTTGACATCGATTAGGACGGATACCAAGCGTGCATCATTTCTGTATCACCATTGTCTAATCACCGATCCTCGTTCAACGTTCAGCACCGCTTTATACCTTTTTTCTGCGAAATAAGGTACTGACGGTTGAACATATAATTCAACCTTTGCATAGAGAAGCGGTGTCGATACGAATTTTAGACACCTGGCAATCGTTGCTGTGTTTGTCATCTGCCGTCATCCTGGGCACTTCAAGCCCAGCGTTCGCACAATGCTATCGCGCGCCGGGAGGTTCGACTAGTGCAAACTTGAACAATCTGTATCGAAGTAAGAACGCGTGCGCGCTGGCATCAATAGCTACTAAAGACATGCCATGCGAGACCGCACGAGAGCATCTTTCTCAGTTCCTATTCGTATTGCCAAGCTCATGGAGCCACACCATATCCATCCTCTTCTCCCCGAGACTCTCGCGCTAGATATGAGGTAACTTTATCAAGGAGGTGCATCCAGGTGGGAATCGACTGTTATGGCGGGAACCCTTATCCCAATCCGGCAGAAAATGATGCTCGCGTGTACACCGACTGCAGAATTCATGGTATCTATATACAATGTGGATATCTTCAATCAATCAATCATATAACCCTTTATGCACAACCAAAAAAAAAAATCGCGCCCCTTGCCCTCTCCTCCCCCACCACCCCTCCAACAAACACCAGTGCTCTACTTTGAAGCCTGATCCATAGCAAAATGCAGTGTCAGCAGGCAGAGAGAAAAAGCTCGCCGCCGCGCAAAGGAATAGCGACCGCAAGAGTTTCAAAACCGTCATCTTTCTAGTCCTGCGCCGTTCCTGACTGAGGCGCCTCAAGGCCGTCGTCGATTTCGGCCGTCTTGGTGATAACCCAAGCAGAGGCGTACATATTCACACTATCGCAGACGGTCAGAACGTTCAGACTGGGTCAGAATGGGCACACGGGGAGGACGGTCTTACCGATCAATACACGATCCCGGAAATCGTGCGCCGACGCGACGAGGGGTAAACCCGTTGGCCATAAAGTCTTTGATGTACCAGGGCTCGATACTGGCCGAACGCAGCAGAACTCTACCACCCATTTTCAGGCCGCGGTTCAGCGCCTGGGCTTGCTTGGTTGCGGCATCTTCCGAAGGATTAAACCAATCCATACAGTCCATCACCTAGGCGATGGACATGAGCATAAGGCGAGTACAGTAACGAAAGAGGACATACCACTGCAATGGTCACCGTGGCTGGCGTGATGCGTGCGATGACCTCGTCCAACCCATCGGTATGGATTCGGAGACCATTAAAGGCGCCAGGAGCAGACAGTTTATTAAAAGCGTCGGGTGTCAGATATGTTGGGTGAGAACTATAATATTAATATTATTAAGGCACCAGACAACGGAAAGAAGCGACGATCAACAAGGAGGGACACGTACTTGTTCGAGAACTTGCCCTGAAGGCATAGGTAATAAAAGTAGTTATCATTGCTGATAAGGGTATTTTTGGCAACAGGGTCGAACGTGTCGACGATATACTCCCAGATCGCCCGCCCGCCGACATCGGAATGATTCTTAATCCCGCGGCCGAGGCCTTTGCGCTTGAGGAAATCGTCAATAATCATGTTACGCTGGGGTGGCGGAACACCAGCGGCCTTCCATGCAAACCATTCGGTCTTGACAACAGCCCAGTTGAGCAGCCTGCTGACGAGCACTCGCCGGATCTGGGGCCACGTCTCGCGCTGTGCATCCAAAGTCTGCGCCTCGCAGATCTTGTCCTTGATGCCTGTAAGACCAAATATCCAGATAGCCGTC